>QCXZ01000041.1:23601011-23964161 GCA_025024175.1 Rhyzopertha dominica
ATCACGTAGTATTCTATTTATCATAAAATGATTAGTGCTTTATTAAATTAACACTGAATTATTTGTAATAGTTCGTCGAGACATGATAAAAACCAAATTTGAGACGCAGATTATGCAAATGCATGCTTAAAATGGCACGTTCAGTATTTATTATTTAGTGCCGAATTAAATCTACAATTCTATTCTACTTTGAAATTTAGAAATACCACTAATGATGACATTAAGGAAAATTATTTTGCTTAAGTATAGAATTCAAATTTATACTGTTACAACTTCTACATACATTGCATAAATAATATTGACATGACTTCTTCAGCTAATTTATTTTAAAAGAAAAAGTACCTTACATTAACAAAATTTGAGATTTGGCGGAAAGGTTAGTCATCTTCATTCGTAGAATATGCAAGCTTAGCAGAAATTAAATAATCATTTTTCGTGTTTACTTTAATTAAAGGCCACGCAGTTAAGTGCTCTAAGGTTTTGTGTTTAGATTTTTTAAAAATGATCTAATTTTTATTATTTAAACGCCACCGGTAATACAAAAATACAAGATGTCCTATTTTCATGTGCTCTGTAAATGTTGATTTTTAAAGACTGCATACTCAAATATATGTTTATGTTCAACTTTACACTGATTAGAGGACGTAAAATAACAGTATAATGTAGTACCACTACTACAGTGATTCACTGTAACCAAACTATGCGATAAATGCTATATTTGTAGAATGGATCTTTTCCTAGATAGACAGACATATTTTTAGCCATCACTATGTTACAGAGTGAACCATTGTCGTTGGGATTGCAGGGTAACAGACTAAAGGTACGAGATAGAAAAAAAAACTTGTTTAGGTTGTCGTGATCTCAGTTCAATGGGCAATATTGTCGTTCGGTTACTCGGTTATTGTACTACCTATCTAAAAATGTTTTAAGATGTTTTTCACTAATACTTCGTGTAGAATAAAATGGCGGTAACTAAATGTTTTTTTTCACATTCACGATTTTTGAGAAATGATACACGAGACTTTTTATATATTTTAATACTTTTACCTCATTAAATTGGTACCTAACTTTAGCTATCAACAAATGCAGCATGGTTGTATGTATGTATATCGTATTCCAAAAACCATTTATGAAAGAAAAAAATAATTGTGCTATTTTATTCAACACAAAAAAAATGTGAAAAGACATTAAAACATTTTTCAATAGCTGATATAATGACTACTGTAGTTACTCCTGTTTTGCAATAGTTTTTTGAAACTATGCTCTACACATTTAAAATCCAAGGTTACCAAGTCAAATACAAATTGTGAAAAAAGAAGAATTGTGATACAGCCTGTTCTATTATATATATATTTTTTTGTTTCTTAGGAAATTTTAATATCTCTCTTAGTTTATCCAGAGAACAATATTTATGTTAGACAGGCAATGTGATTTTTGTAGTTATTAATAATATCTAATCATTAAACATGCCTTGCATTTGGCAATTTTGTTTGTTTATCATTAGTGATAGCTTTAGTTTTGATCGGATAGTGATAATTTACAAGCAGAACTGTTAAATGCATGGCAAATTTGATCGTCAGATATTTTTAATAGCAATAAAAATTTTATTACATGACCAACAAAAATATTTTTTTGTCAAAATTATGATAGACAAAAGTTTACGGAGATAGAAAAGTTTTACAAAAGAACGGACTTCTTTATAAAAAATATTTTAAACTTGTCAAAAAACCGCTTTATAAATTAGAGCGCTTTTATAAATAGTTYACTGCTTATTTATTATCATTATTCGAATAGAACAAAAGTGCCTGTAACCATGGCTGTAACAGTAAACAAGCAGAACTGTCAAAATCAAGTCACATTTGACCATTAGATATTATTAATAGAGATAAAAATTACATTTCCTTTACATAAAATTTTCCAAGAGAAAAATAGTTTTGAAATTGAAAATCATGAGCCTTTTTATAAATATGTTTCCGCTTTTTCATTAGACGAACACCACTGACAACTATAAATAAAAAATAGTGAAAAATGAGCGTATTAATTAAAGCTGTCATAGCAATTTAATGCAAATCGTAAAAACCGTTTGTTTGCTGACTTTTAAACAAGCATTTTTGGACCAAATTAGGTCTAGTTAAATCGCTTAATTTTTATGTCGGAAACGTGCTAAAATGTCGTATATGTATTTCAGAGACACCCTATACTATAAACAGCGCATTCGTAACACTGAATCGTTAAAAGATTGATCTAATTATTTGTATCCTGAACTAGTCCAAGAAACAGAAATTACCTATAAAACAATAGAAATAGAAATAATACGGTGTAGGTATTTAGATCTTTTTAATAAATATTTTTACAGTGTCCATTGTAAAATACTTACTACAGTTCAATGAAATTATTCTTTGGTAAGAGTTGCTCTTATTAGATTCAAACACACACGCGCAACGATTTCGGAATAATATCGATTTAAAACTCCCGCGTCGAGAACTTCGTACACATTCACCTAAAACATTTGCAGTTTATAAAATTAAATGCTGTAAGCGATTACAGCGTTGCCAATAATATGGAGGTAATTACGTGCGCTGCAGTTAACGGAGACACTGTGTATTGTAGACTTAACGCAGAAAATCGACGGTAGCGCTGTGGTACTTCCTAGAACTATTCTGTATAAATGCAAGTACGGGTACTGCCTAGTGACCTCCTCGACAAATTTCGTATTTAGACGTTTTACGTCATCCTGAGTGCGTACGCGCAATTTTTAAGGCAAAACGTTGTCACCTCCGAAATCGGAGGAATTGACGTTATATATGAGGTGACAACGATCAGCCAGTATCTGTTTTTGAGGTGACAACGTACCATGCACCAATATATATATATATATATATATATATATATATATAATAATATATATGTTTCCCGTACAAGGTGAGATCCGAATAAACTATAGACAACCCGAGATCCACCAGAAGCAATTAAAATATACAAGTATATTTAAATAAGATAAGCATTGTTAAGTCCCCTGAGTCCAAAAACCATGAGAGGGGAAAAGATTTTTGATTTTGAGTTTTTGATAAAAGATAAGCAAGGTGGGATCCGCGAGATATACAGACAAGGCGAGATCCGAATTTGTATAACTTTGATATCTAGCGGCCAACGCGAGATCCAGCAGCATTGCCGGTGCTTAATACATATGAATAATAGCAAGGTCAGCACTTTCACGGAGAACCAGCGCAGCGTTTGGCTTTAACAGAGATTTTAGTTTCTGCGGACTTTTAATTTTGTCGCGCTTCTTTACATTCTGTTTTAGTTTAAACGATTTGTCATCTGAAAAATACGTATTTAAAAGTCAGATTAGCTCTCAAATATGTACAATATGTAGTTCAAATTATACATTTCATTTAAATGATAACTTTAGCAATTTTTGTTATTTATATCTCTTTTATATTTATATTATATTTCCGTTAAGTAACATACTAAAAGTGTTTTATTATATAAAAGAGATACATGGCAAACTAATTTTTCAGTTTAAAGTTGTGATTTTAAAACCAGTTTTTGAAACCTTTGTTAAAATTGTTTAAATCGTCATAGAGCCTGTTTAGAATATGAAACAGTTTTGGCATTATACGGAATTTGAACATACAGTGAGTTACAAAACAGTGGTTTCTGAAAGCACTTAAATATTCATTAAATTAATTTAACAACGGTTTAATAATTGAGATAAGGAATGATGGAGGTATAGGGTGCAAAAGTAACAACAAAAAAGTATTAATGCATAATTTGGCAATTTTATTAAAGAAAATAATAAAATTACTTAACAAATAGGTTTGCCTTTGTCAGAAAAAAAGTTTTGTTATGACAGAATTACTGCTTGCTGTCAAATACTATATATGTTTCTCCCGGAACCCGAAATACACCATTCAAACTTTGCAAAAGACATTTTAGACAAATTATATAATAATCCGATGTCTTCTCCACTTTATTAAAAAGGATGTTAATGTGGCAAAGCGCTTTGGGCCTTAAATAGCCATTTTCAATATCAAGTACAAAGGTTTATAAAAATTATAAATTATGGATAACAAAAATAACGTTTTTGATAGAAATAAAAAAAATTAAAACAACAATATAGACTATAAAGTTATTACATAATTTTCATTTAAAATTGCAACATTTGATCAATTTTGTAAATCTCTAAAATTTCTAAAAAGTTTAATTTTTGTGATTTGTATAACACTATAAAATTTTAATATTATCCCAAACTTACAGTGTGCTACTTACTACTTTACTCAATAATACACCCGCGGTCCTTAATGGTAAAACATTTTATTAATAAAATAAAAATAGAAAGCACTTGGTTGTTTCACGGCACGACAAATGACAACCAACTATGAAAAGTCACATTAACTAACAAAAAAAAAATAAAACAACGGAAATAGAATCTTTTTAGCAAGATTAAGAAAAGAAATGTACCTATTCCAACAAGATCAAAAAACTAAAACGCCAAACTATTAATGCAAAGACAAGAAATTGTCTAAAACAGGGAAGAAAAAATTCAATGGGTCATTCAAACAAACCCTTGACTTGTTATTCATCAGCTTTTTTATCTCCATAACTTCCAGAACTTTTAACCTGAATCCCTTTGAACAGCTATGTAAAAGTTTAGCGTTTACCTGTATAGTGTATAGTGTATGATGTCCAATTTTAATTCATTACATAAGGCTATCACCTACAAAATGCGAGAATGGTACTACGGCTTCTTGAATAACGTCTACACATATGTGCGCATTTAAAGCATCATTTGCTACAAATAAAATATTGGTAAGTTATCCCCTGAAATGGGGCCATTATTAAAGTATCCGTTATCACACACAAATGACTCTCTGTAAATTGAACCTCTAATCTACCGTGTCGCGATATTCAGTAATACTAATAAAGTTTTAGTTGGTTACTTGTAGACTTTTATCCTGCTCGCTTCACACCGTTCGCTACCTTTTTCATGAAACTCGTGTTTGGTAAAACCCGTATAAATAATTACTTGGTGTCACACACTGAGAAAAATGAGTGAGCTGTAATAGCGAAATATTTTGTTAATTTTTTTTGCTGCACTAACAAACTTAATTTGCTGTTTTGAGAACAGTGTTCCACCCTAAACAAATATGGTTTTGTTGGACGAAACAAACATTTTAGTTGGTTTTACTTTGCCAGCTTAGCAAAGTTTATAGTTATATAGTATCCAGCACAATACATTTGCTCTCACAGCAAATTTCTCAAAACTAATATATTTTTTTATTCAGGCAAAAGTGATGAGCTAATCGAGCATTGTCATAACAAATCGAGTGATTAACAGCCGCAAATAGTTGAGTTCTATCTGTAATAATCGGGTTTCACAAGTTTCAGGCAAGAATTTTACGGTATAGTGTCCAGAGTATCGTGCAGCATACGGCGTATATGTGCAGTATATGTTCACTTTGAACTTGTGTGTTTGAACTGTAATAAATTTTTTGTAGAATTTTCATACGCCTCCACCTAAAAAAATACGGTTTCAGCATCCAGATTCATTGGCTCTTAACGATGTTTTAAAACAAAATCCCAAAGAACAATATGTTCTAGCGTTTTATGAGACACATGGAATTTTAACTCTAGAAACACGTCAACTCTTTTTTTATTAATTCGCTAATATATGCAGGTGTTCAGTTTCTATACCAATAGCCAAACAAAAGTCTCATGACTATACAGGGGAAAATAGCTTATAGAATCCGAGGTTTTTATATTTGGCTAAATAAAAAACTGAACATCATATATAAAGTTACGACAACTTTACGATAGTTTTATTTTATTTATTTAAGTAATACACAAAATTTTTATATTTACGTAAGCTGTAAGGAACTCAAAGAAAGAATAAGTGCGGCCATAGATAATAATAAAAAGAAACACAAAATGATAAATAATGTACAATAAAATGTAACTAAAAATATGGACTATGTATACCAAAGAAGCGGGACGTATTGAACAATGTTTACAAAAGTATGTTTACTGCCTTTTTATAATTTTAATGTTGGGTTGTCCGTAAAATAATAAAACTATGATGCCCGAATCACTTTATTTTCTTGCTATTCTGCAAAAAAGCATATTTGGTGTAATAAAGTACAATTGTCGTTTCGTTTTAAATTATTAAGTCGATTGCCTTTAAAACACAAGATGCTTTATAAGATTTTTTTTATCCAAAATAAGCTAAACTATTTAACTTATAAGTTCCGGTTCTAATAAAAAAAAATTGCATATTCAAGTTTAAGACAGTGTAGCACCCCCCATTTAGCGGGGACTGTTAATAAAAATCTGCAATACCCAACTAGCATAAATTTCTTTTTAAACATTAAGGAATTGGTGTGTTTAAACTTTTTCGTAATATATTGTTAACAAAGATTACAATTAGAAATTAAATTATCTGTATAATAGCAAAATTTTAAAAAAATCGTGCGGTAGGTTCCAAAATCCAGCTTTTTGAAAATATTTCGAAAATGACGAAATTTTGGAAAAATTTGTAAACTGCTTTTGTGGGAAATTTAATTTCCTATCTGATGGTATTTTCACTTTTTGAAAAACCTATTTTTTAAGGGACGGTTTTTTGCCAATAATTTCTTAAGAGTTTGCTGCACTGAATAATACTCGCAATTATACTACTAATCATATATTAAATGGAAAAGAAAATAAAAAAATAAATTTTTGCAAAAACGGTAGTTGCCCCTCAATTTCACCCCCTTCCCTATATCCTACTTACTCCAAAAACAATAGGCGTCTTTGGGTAGTTGGAATTTATGTGTATGCCAAATTTCAAGTTCATATGTTGTCTTTCGAAAGTTATCGTGTCTACACAAACACACGCAGACACACAGACAAGAAATTTTTTTGCTCAAATTTTGTTTGTGGACGTTTTCGAACATTTTAAAGCGATTGGGCAAATAAAAATTTTTGAAAATTTTTTCCGCGATACAGTGCTTTGGATGTGGAAGTAATTAGTATTCCAAGAATAAAGTCGAAATTCGAGTTTAATGTCGGGAATCCGAGTTTAAAGACGTAATTTTGACTATAGTCTTAAAGTCGGAATTCCGAGATCAAAGTCGAAATTCTGATATAAAAGTCGGAATTCCGAGATTAAAATCAGAACTCTGAGATTAAAGTCGGAATTATGAGATTCAAATCGGAATTCCAAGGTTAAAGTCAGAATTCCGAGATTGAAATGGGAATCCCGACATTAAAGTTGAAATGCAGACATGAATTCCGAGATTAATATCAGAATTCTGAGCATTTAAGTCAGAATGTGGTATTAAAATCGGAATCCCGAGATTGAAGTCGGAATTCCGATATTAAAGTCGGAATTTTGCGATTTGCGTCAGAATTATGAGGATTAAAGTCAGAATTCCAACATTAAAGATTTCCGAGCATAAAGTTGGAGTTCCGAGATTAAAACCGGAATTCCGATACTAATTTAAGTAATTTAAGACTATAATCGGAATTCTGAGATTAATCCCAGATTTAGAGATTTTAGTCGGAATTAAAAAAAATAGAAGTGTATGTGGCCCTTCTACGCCTACGTAATAAAGAAATACTGCCAACCCTACTAGGACTGTTACGACGAATAATCTGAGCACTTTCTGTGTTTAGTACCTAAAACAGTTTTAATAAATGTACGGTGACTTTTGGGAATGAGATTCATATCACCTTCTGAAAACTTATGATGTGGAGGGTACTGTTCTGGAGTCATTCATCTCGTTCATTTTTTAAAACCTACAGGCCCCATCCATAATTCAAAGTTTTATAAACTGTTCATTTTACGTATTACCTGCTTATTTGGAGAAAATAGCAATTATTATACCGCTTCCATATTTTTTTATTGGATGAACTTTGACATCTCCTGAACAATAAAAGGCCTCAAGACTGGAAACGCTGTTACACTATAAACATGAAGCAGTGAAATGCGAGGCCAGATTAAGCAACTTTAAAATTTAAAAATCGTTCGGGTGGTAGATTTTATTATTTTAAATACAATGTGATTTTGGAATTGCTTTCTGTTTTCTTTTTGTTTGGATCGGTTATTTATATTTCTGAAGTTTCTTGTAATTTAGACTATTTGTTAAAAAAATTATATTATTTAAACTAGATATTGTATCAGTGTGTTTATGTTATAATGGTTAGGTGACAACAAACTTGTTATAAGTATTCCTGTATTTTTCAGATTGTTTTAAATGTTCATTGCCTCCAAATAAATAAAAAGGTTGTGTGACAAATTTAAGTGCAAATATTACGTGAAAACTTTTAGTATTGAATAATTCAAAACTAAAAGTTTGTTTTTATTACAGAGAAATAATAGCGGCATTACTCCTATGTAGGAATAAAGATTTAGAAAAACTAGCAGCACTTGTATAATAAACTTAAGAAGGTGCCAAAATTTAACTTTCTCGATATAGATGCTATTTAGTGCCCATTACATGAATTGGAGAATTATTAATTAAAGAAATTTGAAAAGATTATCCTCTTCTAGGATTAGAAATGCAGAATTGCTAATGCGAGAGCTAATTTAATGACTTAAATTCACTAACCTCAAAAATAACTTCAAGGAAATTTCAATGGGGGTTCCACTGGCAATGATACATGAGTTTTTCGACTTTGAGAACGTACTACTACTATAAAACAATTAAAGTCACGGAAACTGAGTCTTCTAACACCCCCCGCCACATATTGCAAAATATAATATTTGGTAAATTGTGGCCTTAGTTGACAAAAGAGAATCTTAGAGATATTTACGAAAATAAAAAATGTTGCAGTCTTGAGAACGATGATATGTTTCGAAATGAAAATTAGCTTTGAAACTATAAATGACAAATTATCCAGTGAAAGTAATGAGTCGAAATGTCCCTACAATTAATTATAACAATAATGGCACTTCGATTTCAAAAGTTACCTCAAGCGGGTGACAGTATTAGGGCTCAATAACACACCTAAATTATATACAGCCTTTTAACTAAACAAAATGGATTTTAAGGGTACTATCTTTCGCATCTTTTATAATATAAATGATATAGATTTGGTACGGCTGTAGATTTGGATTACAGACAGATTAAATTTGGAAAACGTATCTTTAGACAAAAAATGGTTTTCAGTTACATCCTGACTGACAAATACTGTTCATCCCAATTTAAAAAACGCGCCAAAAGTTAAGTCCGCACAGAATGTTTAAAAGTCCACTCCGGTCCTAGAAATGCATTTGATAATGAAATTACGTTTAAAAATAGCTAAGCGCTGTTGCCGACCGCACCGGATCTCGACTTGAGCGTCCGGTGCACAACTGCGTATATCTTCGACGCGACCTCTGCAGCGAGAACAGATGAACTGTTGGTGTATATAATATATTAAAAAGTGTACAAGATGAGGTCCATGCAAAAATTTGCCTATAGCTTCCCCTTCACTTCCTACACCCTTTAAACACTATATACACAGGGATACAAGGTGAGATCCGAAATCGGATCTCGCCTTGCCAAACGGAGCTCAACTTGTATAGGTTTTATCACCAACGGATCTCGTCTTGTACATGAAACAAATATATATATATATATATATATATATATATATATATATATATATATATATATATATTAGGAAGTTTTGAGGGGTATTCGACCTTACGGGTTTGAAATAAGTACACTCTTTTTACATTGCCGAGCTTTCGACTATAATTTTAGTCATCATCGGGGCTACGAATTTGAGGTTACAAAATTTAAGTTGCCAATCTTGCGAAGTTTTATGTAATAACATTCTATACGGGTTGTTTACTTTCTGGATCAACTGGATTAACTTTTACAAAACAATTTACATACATTGATTTAGACGATTACAACAGATTAAAAATTCTTAAGTTAACACGTTAAAATCGCTAAAATCAGTTCGAAATCGATTTCGAACTGATTTTAGCGATTTTAACGTGTTAACTTAAGAATTTTTAATCTGTTGTAATCGTCTAAATCAATGTATGTAAATTGTTTTGTAAAAGTTAATCCAGTTGATCCAGAAAGTAAACAACCCGTATAGAATGTTATTACATAAAACTTCGCAAGATTGGCAACTTAAATTTTGTAACCTCAAATTCGTAGCCCCGATGATGACTAAAATTATAGTCGAAAGCTCGGCAATGTAAAAAGAGTGTACTTATTTCAAACCCGTAAGGTCGAATACCCCTCAAAACTTCCTAACATAAACAAGTACGACCGCTAAATCCATCTAACGTTATATATATATATATATATATATATATATATATATATATATATATATGTTTAGTGAATTTCTCGGATATAATATTTGTATTCGTTTATAATATATTTAGACATGTAATTGGTCTATAAATTATTGGGTTCATGTGTGTTTTCGTTGTTCGATTTAAGATAGGTTAGGTATACCATGTGTGAGCGACAGTGGAATTTTCGTTGAGTATGTTATTCCGTGTGGACTTAATTGCGCCATTTTCTCATGTGATGTTAAGTGTTTCCCGGTGCCTTCCAGTTTGGTATGTGCTTTAGTATTTTGTTAATTCTTCTGTTTTTGTTGTACATGGTACCATGGGTTTTAGTGTCTCAGTTCTGTTTTCTTCTTCTATCCACCTACTTCTTTTGTTATGTTCTACTGGGGTTGACTATAGTAATTTCCACTACTCTTCGATTTCTTTTTTCTTTGGTGGTTTTATGTTGAGTTTCTTCTCTGTTTCTTCAAGTTTTTTGGTAAAATTATTATTAATATTAACATATCATCACTATTATTATTATTATTAATATTATTAGTCTGATTCCAATAGATGACGATAGGTGCGTAAATGTGGTTTGGCGCTGATCCATTCTTTTACGATCTATCACCGCACGTATTTGATTCGGACAATACATTCCGGAATTTTATCCCGTTTTAATTGGTTTTCAGTTAACTTCAAATTGTGAAATTCACTTTAGGAAATGAAACAAGTGCATAATCCAATCTGAAGTAATGCTAAAATTAGAAAAGCCGACTAAGTATAAATTATTTATACACCATTTGCTAATTGTGCTCATTTAGATGATTCTTTATTTCAAAAAACATATGTAGTAGTTAAATTCCTTAGATAATAAGGACTCGGAATGACACAAAAAAATCCATATGCGTTACTTTATTGACACTCTCTACAACGAAGTGAAAGGCAATAGTAACTTGAGTGGAAAGTAAATTTTGCATTTATGATCTTGCACCAGCTTTCTTACAGTACTCTAAAGGTTGCAGCCCCTAAAACAGCACTTCATGCATAAAGCGGAAGTGCCTTTGCCGTTAACCATAAATTAATCCAAAGATAATATACATTCAACTTAATAATATCCAACTTCTGCTAAATATATAACATTGTGTAAGTAACACCTCTTCACTATATCCTTATTTTCAAAAGATTCATAAATTGCTTCATCTTCAGGTACCTGTTTCATTCACACGTGAGCTCTTCAGCAAAGATTTATATTTTATGCGTTTCTATACGAACTGCGAACTTGAACATTATTTTCAAAAACAAAATCAAAGACTACTAATATATTTATAAAATAAATAGAAGAGAAAGTAACACATCATATAAACAATCTCACATATAGCCTCGCAGTAAATTTTAAGTGTTTTGTAATAATCATGCATTTTATACTTACTTCTATCACTTACTAGATATAATTTAACACAGCACAACGAAAATCCTATGATATACCTCTGTCTGCCGTGGTAATCTGGTGACAACGAGTAAACTCATTTAGACAAGAGCAAATAAACAAGGTTTTACTAAGGGATTTACACTTTTAACAAAAATTTAATAACGTACATGTAAAAGAATTTCTTCAAGAAACGGTCACCAATGAGTCGCTTTTAATAGTTAGTTGCAGTGTTACTTTTTGATGGCAGAGCAAAATACTCTTGTTGTTAATAAACTGTTAGCAAATGTATGTTGAATCAGTATCTGATCAGTATAAAATATATGTTATTTTTACTAGACACCTGAGTGCAAGCTTTATCCTCGGTGACGAAGCCAGTTCTACAACCTCCATGTTACACTCAGTTTAGAAATGCCAAATATGGGATTGCTAGGATATTAGAATATTTAGGTTTTAGAATATTTTTATGGCTTCGAATTCCCAACTTTGTATTGAAATTATTTTATAATAATAGCCCTATTAAGCGGCTATGTTCTTAATGATTCCAGGAAGTTGTATCGTACAATAATAAAATTAATCAGTTCGGCAGAACACGACTTTCGAAAGGAGCCGCTCACGAAAATTCTCATTCCACGATGGAATCGACAGCAAGACTTATAGAACATGCTGTTAACCAGGAATGCAACTCGACGTAGAACAAAGTACCGATTACTCAGACTAAAATACGCCGTTGTACTTTTACCTGTTTCGACGATTCTTTTCCCTAAAAGCGAAAAAGAATTCGTGATAATTAATACTGTTCGAGCGCAGACAAGACGTCGCATTAAAATTAACACGGGATGAACATGTTCCTCGGACTCTTATCTGGACAGAAATTTCTATCTTTGGCTCAACACTACGACCGAATAATTAATTGAAGCCGCGCGAATGACCATCAGTCACAACATTAACCTTATCGCCCGTCTGATCCACGCTATTTGAATTACACACCGCCTGTACAGTACCGGAATTGAATATTTTAAGGGGAAATTTGTATTCCCGGATCATTAATATAGACTGTCCGGGGAACGAAACTTTTCTAGTTGGCGCGCACAGATGTCGCGTTTTCGGCACAGTAACAAATGGATGTCTCGGAATTAACGACTTAAACATTGACAACGTTCGATTTGTCACGGATTAACGAGGTTTGTTTGACTATTTTGTTGGTTTCTCTGGCTTGCCGCACGTAATATGCATACAAATTGCAGTTTCTCATTAGACGAGTCTTAAAGGAACACCGTAAATCATGTGGCGGCCACAAAAGTTTAGTTTTATTAGATTGTAAACTGCGCGCTCATTAAAAAATGATTTTTTTGTTTTGTAACCTGCATGCAACGAAACTCGTTCTGTAATGTGGACCAAGCATGTAATTTACTACTGCTTCTGCATGTTCGACAACTATTAGGTCGACGAAGTAAATCACTGCGAATGCTGTCCAACTTTCGACAAGAAAACTTAAATTGCACATTTAGCATTTTCACGAACACAGGCTCGTCAATAACTGGTAATCGGTTTATCTGGAACTTGAGAGCAATCCCTTTATACGGTTTAAACAGGTGGTGTATCATTTGTGATGAATACCACATATTTTGAATATCATTTTTAATTAATTATGGAAACGTTAATTTATTGTTATAGGTATCGGTCCATTAGCTTCATAATGTTAAGCACGTTCAGAATCCAGTAGGCATATCACACATCAATACAATACCATTAACAAGTTAGAATTGAGTTGGTGCAAAAAAATGCTATAAAACCAACATTTTGTTATGATTTGAAGAAACCAACGCCTTCGAATTAGATAACCAGATCAACGTTCGTGTAGGTTTCTTGTTCTCGTATGTTCTTGAAGCTTCCATGCTAGACAAGGAGCTGGCTCTGGAACATTCTAGCATATTTATTGGTCGATAAAAAAGTGCGCAGAAGCAATCCGTTTTGAAAAGAGGTGAAGCAAGCGAACAAACCGACACAAGTGTTCTAAAGTGTTTTAGAGCGACTATAGTGAAGTCTATTGTTTTGAATTGGTGATTAACTGAATTAGTAATGTTGGAATACTAATGTACCCAACTAGTGCTGTTTCAATTTAGTGTATTTCGGTACTAGTGCGTAAATACAAAAGTTAATGTGTACGAGAGCCAATGTCCTCGGCGCCATCTAATAGGAGTTCTTTAAGATGACAGTCTGTTGTAGTCTAGAGCCCCAACAAGAGCACAACTAATCGTAGAGTGCGAATGATCTGACCAGAGCAGCTGTTTAATTCTTACGTACGCGCATCAATAATGTATGTAGTAATGTATTTGAACCTGTTTGAACGAACTTTCAACGTTACTATTTAAAGATCTAATTACATACATCATACGCGTACAACGCAAAGTCTAGGCGCACATTATAAATTCGACCAGCGCAGGTCCTATATTATTAGAAACAAATGGTGTGACGACGAATTATTATCATGAAATTTGTATTGAACTTAATTCCTACCATTTAGTAACCATAAGAATAAACAACCTCATTCACACAAAGCTTGAAATAACCACCGATGAAAACAAAGAGCTTTACCTGTTCATATAAAGTAATTACTACATTAATTAACTGAAAGTATCCTAGATAATAGGAATAAACCAATCCTAATTAGAAAAACTGTTAAATTAAAACTGGTAAACTAAGAAATTTGTGCTATAAATTCATAGAATCTCCGTAAGCCTTGAGTGTGGTCATATATTATTGTTAACAGCGGTCTCCTATCATAGAGGAAGTAGTATATAGTATAATGAGCTTTAAAACCGAGCAACAAACCAAAGAAAGTAGGACCAAGCTGTAGTTACTAGGGGAAAAAGTTATATAGGTAATATGCCACTTTACTCCATAAGATACATTAAGCCAGAAAACATTCAAGCTTCTTTTGAAAAACTGGCTGTTTGAAAATCGTCAAAAGCTCATCACAGTTTAGGCAAGCAGTTTTACCACAGGTCGACTGCGTTTGCGCATTTGACCAAACATTTTGATTGGCTATTATCGTTGTTCTTAGTTGGTAGGTAAACTTCTTTATTGTTATTTAAGCAACATATGAAACTGTTAGGTATTTTTAGACGTAGGAACTGAATAAAATAACTGAGCTATGGACTAACACTATTTTCTCTAATTTTTATATTAACGTCTACTACTAGGTAGACCTGCAAAATGATACCACAAAAACATGTTCAGTATCATAGCAAGGGCCATAAGCTTGTTCTCATTTTATTCCAATAATTTGTACAACGCGTTGTCCTCCTAAATTCGAAGTATCTCTGTATCTTCTCGCGCCAGCTGCCGTACGTTTCGCGATGTAATCGGTAGCTTTACAGTAATTGCAATTTCTATAATGGTTGAATATTTTAGGGTGTCATACCTACGTGCGAAACGATAGCGAGGGATTCGCCAGCCTTATTTTTGATCGCGATAGGCGTGAGTTGTTTCCCAGAGGCTGCGGGCCACCTAGGGAGTGTTAAACTGGCAGCAATTTGTCGCTGAATGCCGTACGACTTTAAATTCACATTACCTGCTTGAAGCTGTTAGAATACAGGTGCGCTTAAGAATTTTTTTGTACTTTTTAAAAGGTGTGATTTTTTATAACGATTAGTTCATGTTCTGATAATAATGTGCAGTGATTTCCTAAGCAAGATAGATGGCGTTGTATGCGTACAACTTGAAGCCTTGAAAATAGCAAATTTCGTTATGTTTCATCCATGCGAACTATTGGTCGATTTTATTGGCGATATTTATTATTGTTGTTAAATAATGAATATTTTCATAAGAATCATACGACAATGGCGGCTGGTGAGGGAGGGCTGCGGGGCGCCGCCCTCCCTATGCAAATGACTAGGTATATCAAATTCAATTAAATTAAAACATTTATTTACATTTACATCTAATGATCTGATCTACCCATTATTAGTTATTGCCCATAGGTATATAATTTACAATCTTATGTAGATTTGCGTTCAGCGCACCCGCAAGCCATCTGATTCACTTGGCTGCCGGCTGCCGGGCGGGCTGATTCCTGTAAGCCCAAAGCGTTTCGATGTTAATGCAATGTTCTGTGGCCAATGCGATGGAAATGGCGCGTGTCGACACGCGATTCTAAGTGAAATTCGGGGTTAGTTAGTTAGCAAATAATGCACCCGAACGTGAGCAGTTATTAAGCGTATGTACAGGTGTTTTTTTTTTGTGGAAAATTGTGTTCAAGACAAAAAATGAGGATATGTGATTTAATTAAATTAAACTTCAGTTCTCTGAGTTTGGCAGACAAAGTAAACATTAAGGAAAGCGAAACGCCCTGTGCCTGTATTAAATTTAAATCGAGTACAACCCAGTTACCAAAAATCGAAAAGGATTTACCAGAAAGTTTGATGCAAATGTTTATGAAAAGACTTCATGGTTGCGCGCATGGGAAGAGACAAATGCGTTTTTCCCTTGTTTGTTTATCGTTTGGTGGCGAAGATAACTGGACATTTCTAAGAAATAAAAGGAAAAGTATTTAAAATAGAAATATTTTTGTATTATTCAATTAGCGCCTCCCCAGATAAAAATGCCACCAGCCGCCACTGCATACGACTTGTGTCTTCATCCCTCGAAAAAGACTAATAATAATTAACGTCTACAAACTCTTTATGAATTCGTCTCAAGGTTGGTATCTTTTTCTACGTTGTGTAAAAATTTATTTAAAAAAGGCGTATTTTTTTTGCGGCAGCCCTGTTTTCCTTCTTGCCTGGAGTCGAAAAGCTTTCTTGTTCTTCATCTTCATTTGCAATAATTTCTTTCGCAATGTATTATTTGGTTCGCAAACTAATAGCTGATTTGTTTCAGCTTTTCGGCATATAAAATGAATTATATTTAATTGCGATCACCTCTCACGATTGTCCACTTAACTTCTTGCGTCGATTTTGTTAAGAACATTTCGCGAGTTACACACTGCACAAGCAATACACTACCTCAAAGCGGCAAAATTTAGCCAGGCGGTCCGGCTCTGTACGTTTACTATTTCACTAATTCGAACTGAAAAGAGCAAGCGAACAAATTCTGTTCTAATTCTTCGACCCAAAAACTAAACTCACCTGCACATATATTCTTGACGAATTGTACATACGCATATCTTATTGATTTAAAGTAAAAGAAAAATCGAAATTACTGCAGTATTCCAGTATTCGATGTATTAGCGTCACTAAAAGTATTAAAATATAAAAATTCCGGATTAATTTAAAATATAGAAGTATCTAAAGTACTGTTTTAGTCGTGGAGGAACTTTTTGCGCTGGAATTAAAAATACAATAATAATTATAGAACCTCTCCCGCTGTACTATAGCTGCCTACCACTTATATCTTCAGAAACTGGTAGATTGGACACACTAGATTCATAAAAAATACACCACATGCATAATGATAGTAATAGTAATAATAGCTATGTAATACGTATATACCTAGGCATGTTCCAAACTATTAGTATTCTCACGGGCGTAGCCAGGGGGGGAGGTTGAGGGTTTGACCCCCCCCCCCGCGGGCGGTGGTTAAGTTAAGATCTCTATAAATAAGATCATAAAAATTCTGTAAGCTCGCAACTGTCCCAGACTTTTTTATAATAAACTAACCTGTCTGTTTAATAACATAATAAAATTCCGTTCAAACATCTGGGATTTGTGGGTTATTGAACTTTAGCCATAAAATCGCGATAAAATGAAGCTTTTGTATGATTTCCCATCGTCGTATAGTTACTCATCTTTAAGCAAACATTAAAAATCTAATAGAATTAGTTTGGGTTCACCGGATTTCACCTAGTCTCTATCGGTTCTTTGTACCAAGCTTTTATAGTCTAAACAAAAATATAACATCCTTTTGATTATACCCGTGCTACTGAATGCAGTACCCCACATTTACAGCTGCCTATAAAAAATTATTTTTACCTACGGTTTTTTTTAGTACTTTAACAGAAATCCAAATACTGCATAGGATTTACATGTGTGTACCAATAAAACATAGACATTTTGGTGTCATTTCATGTCCTGTATACAGACACAATACGTGACCACCATAATTTTGCAAAATTTTATGAGACACTAAATCGTGGTCTAGACAGATGTGACCAAAAATCTTCAACATTCTGCGGTTGCCCTTTGTTTATGTCCGTATTAAATTTATTTTATGGCAATTCCCGATCCAGACGCCATTAACAGTTCATGAGACGACGGCTCTTACATTTACCACTGCTGCCAGCTCGAAGATTGTCTAGAACAAAAAAGAATTATTTCAACACAATGACAAATTAGGTAGCTCCTCGATCTGAAATCAATCGTTTGTCGTTTATATGCTAGACTACTACAAATATAATGTACTCGTATTTTGAAGTGTAACATTTGCAAACATTAAAGTATAAATTTCTCCAGGCTGCACATTAACGTTCAATTAATCTAGACTTATATCTAATTATATTTACAGGCAAATCGTAATTTATGTAATTTGGTACACAAACCTCCTTCTAAATAGTGTTTAATGTTAATGTCAAAAGAGCTCCACTTGCAATTTACACTGTTTTTGAAGGGTGTAACAAGTAACCGTAATAACGTATTATTTTCATCAGTGTAAAAGACGACGAATACGTCAAATGTCAAATGTGCATCAAATTATAAATGCATGCAGTATAAAGAAATTCTTTGCCTACTAAACATTGTTGTCCCAATAATACAAAGAAAGTAAAGAAAGTTGACCCATTCGCTAACTTGATTTTGTTCATCCAATCATTTGATTTCGGAGTACCGATTTGAATGGGATGTTGGCGTGACCTTTTTACTGTAGTAATTAAAAGTAGACAAAAAATTTTAGTATCTTTTTTTGTAATAACTAGTGGACATAATTTGCTTAATTGATATTCTTTTGAAAGAGTTGATATAGATGAACTTTTCCTCAAGATAAATTGAAGTACTCTTATCTATTTTATAAATTTGAACAGCAATACATCGTTCTCAAAGCAATAATAGTAAAAAAAACTTCAGTCTGGCAACTCCGCATCCATGGTAAAAGTTGAAAGTGAACAAATGAACTGCAGCAGAACAAGTTGAGTTCGAATTAAACCCCAAAAAGGCGGGGGTCATCAGTAACGTTCAAAGAGTTTATTTGCTGCACCGTCGCCAGTTTCACGTCCGGAGAATCCAAGTTGCTTAATTTCCTCCTTAGAAACTTTCAGAAGCCATCGATAAAAGTCTCGACTTTTAAACGTGACTGTACTCCTAACGCCGTAATATATTGCCGCCATGCTGTCGGTTTCAAATTTCACACGTTTTGTACAAACTTCGATAATTTACGGTGAAAGGTTCGTTATTCATAGGCAATTCTATAAAAACAGCGCTTAAATAAAGGTGTGAAGGATTCCTAAGCGGAGTTTTTTAATCTTTGAGGGTGTATCGAGTTCTCTTACCAGTGGCGTGGAGGTTTTTGCAGGTATTTAAAAAAATAGTTTTTGCAATATATTTGGAATTTGAAAACATATTGTTCTCGTKTTAAAAATGTTTAATAAATAATAATAACACTTATAGATAGACCAATCGCATTATTATGGAAAGATTATAGAGGGTATGGAACCAGAAGGATATTTCAGGTTCTGCTCGACCTATTTTTCTGAAATTGTGCATGGGCCTATGTTTAATTAAAATGCATTTTTTCCGAGATATCGGCGTAGTTGCATTTTTTTTATGGGAAGGGGGGKCAAAAGACATCATTGAAAAGGATATTKTTTCCTGATTTCAAAAATGTTCACACTACTTGTACAATTTATTGCTTCTGAGTTGAGAAAAATATGATAACAAACTTKGGTCTAGAAAAAAACTTGATAAAAACCATATTCGTTAACGCTAAGTAAGAACAAAAAATCTAGGTGTCTCCATTTTCCTCATGACTGGTGATAATTTTCATTCACTTTGTTATTTGCAATCGCAATACCTCAGTTAACTGAACATGATCGCATCGATATTTTGGTGATGATTGGTTATGGAGATAGAATACGAAGTTATTCGGAAATAGTTGCACTCTACAATGCATTTCATGAACATCGTGAACCAATTGCCAGATCAGCATTTATTAAAACATTGCAACGTTTTGACGAAACCGGCGGTGTTAACAATCGTCAAAAACCAGGACCTCCAAATTCTAAAGGTTACTAGGAGTGAGGAAATTAACTTGAATGTCCTTTTAGATGTGCAAGAGAATACCACGTGTTCCGTACAACAGCGTGCCCTCACTCACCATATTAGCAGAAGATCTGTTCATAAAATTTTGAAAAAAGAGAAGTTTCATCTACACTAAATTCACTTATTACAAGAACTGAGCGAAGATGATTTCGATCGTATTTTGCGAAACTGCCATGAACATGGTAAATGAAAATAGAAACATTTTCAAGTGGATTATGTATTCTGATGAAGCGACTTTTTGCCTCAATGGTAATGTGAATAGACATAATTGCAGATAATGGTCGAACACAAATCCACATTGGATGGCACAAGTCCACACACAACACCCTCAGAAAGTGAATGTCTGGTGTGGTATTATCGGTGAGTACATTATTGGGCTTTTTTTTCATCGATAGAGATTTGAATGCGGTCAAATATTTACAGCTCTTGCGCGAATGCATTATACCAGAACTTATTCGCCTGTTCCCTAGTCGTGAAAATGCTGTGCGTCCTTCTGAACAGATATGGTTTCAGCAAGATGGTGCACCGCCCCATTTTGCAGTCAACGTTTGTGATATTTGAATGTGATATTTCCAGACAGATCGATTGGTATAGGCGCGGAGCGATAGAATGCCCAACACGTTCCCTTGATCTGGCGCCGCTTGATTTTTTCCTGTGGGGTATCTGAAATATCGGATTTATGCTGATCGGCCAAGTAATGCAGAAGATTTCAAAGGACGAATCAGGGTAAAAATTCAGAACTTACTTCCAAATATGCTACAAAGAACATTATAAAACTTTTACTCAAGGCTGCATTACTGCCAGGAAATAAATGGGGAACATTTTGAGCATCTTCTGTAATGTAAATCTGAAAAAATACTGATATTTTCACGGACTCAAGTTTTTCTTTTTTACTTTTGTTTTCATTCTTTTCTTTCTTTGTCATGCTCAATTATTGTATTTACACTTTTCTCAACTCAGAAGCAATAAATTGTACAAGTGTGATACATTTTTTAAATCAGGAAAAATTGTCCTTTTCAATGATGTGCCTTTTGACTCCCCTTCTCATTTAGAACTTGCGCTCATATCTCGGAAACGAGAGTTGACACGGGGTTGACAAAATTCTAGAAAATGCATTTTAATTACCCATAACCCCTTGCACAATTTCAGAAAAATTGGTAGAATAGAACCTAAAACATCTTGCTGGTTCCATACTTTGTAGCGACCCTGTATAAGTAATTGGTAGCTGCGCTCTAATATCGATTGATAATATAGATTTAATTTGCACGTTCCACCTCTAACATTGGTGTAGTTGGAAAGTTACAATTTTATTATGGTTCTTTGATAATAAGATTTTGAAGCACTCGTATAATATTCAGTTTAATTAATCTAGTTTAACACACAAACTATTCGACATACTATACTCAACAGGAATAGTTTCTTGTTCAACTCAAAAGTCATGATCTCATTTGAACGTTTTCTGGAGCCAAAAGACTTTTGTCGACCAATCGCCTGCGAATATCTTAGTGAGAGATACCAAATGATTTTGTTAACAAATTATTATACTAAACGATTATGCTGGAAGCATTGCATTTATAGGTACTATACGTATATTGCAAGGTCGATAGTCAGAAGTCAACAATTGCTGTTTTTTGTTCAAACGTCTAGATATCTGAACTGTCTTTTTCTTCGAATTCGAAGACCTTTCTCATTTTGGGTCATCTTCGTTATATTCGGGATCCTATTAGTCTTACCGCTTATTAGTTTATCCACATGAGTATTCCATTTAATCTATATATTACTAGCTACTAGCTGTTGCCAGCCGCTTTGCTCGCGTAGAAAAAAGTATATACCTAATATTAAATACGAAATAAAAATACCTTGAAACAAATAGATACTAGATACCAAATAGGGATGTAATTTCTAACCAAAAGTTGTGTAGGTATATTTCAACTTTTAACTAAAAGTCAAAATGTTTAAATATTACTTCGAAAGCAATGCAAAGCCCACATTCATCCGCTTGTCACCCTCTCAGCAATAGTATTTAAGAAAACAGTGATGTAGTGCATATATGTGTGCATATATTAGTATAAAACTTAATATTTACTTCATTTTAAAAATAACGGAAATCACATTCGATTTATCATTCTCCTTTTCATACCTAGAGGGGTGGAATTTCAAAAACAAAGAAATAAATGCGTACTAATTTCTAAACAATACATAATTCATGTTAATTACTGCGTAAATTATTCAGCTTGAAATATTATCGCTTATTTCACCCCCCTCATAGGTGGATTTTCGAAAACGCTGTAACGCGTACTTATACTTTTCTAATCAAAAGTCCAAATAACATTTCATGCTTATAACTTCAATTAACGTCAAAAATGACATACCTCCCGTACACACTCCCTCCCCTCCCATTTCACCTTGTTAAGACTGGAAACGACAATACAAATTTTGAGTAATAACGTTTCATGCTTTCAACTTCAAAAATGACGTAACATCAGCATCCCCACATCATATCACCACCTTTGAGGACGTATTAAAAAAACAGTGAAAAAGTACCCCATTTCACACCTTTAGAAATGGAAAATAGTAGGCTTAATACGTAATTCATGTTWATTACTTCGTAAATTGAACTTWAAAATTTTTTCCTTAATTCMCCCCCTCACAGGTKGAATTTTAAAAAACACMTACTTATTGTTTTCTAATWAAAAACCTCTGTATGTAATAACATTTCGTGCTTTTAACTCGTATGTTAAAATTATTTAAAAAAAAGTATCAAAAGTCTCTTCATCCAGCGCGTAATATTTACTATAATTGTCTTTTATTTTATGGGCCATTATCTTCGATTGCCCGACTTCTGTAACACCACTGTGCTTCTCATGTATATTTTTAACAACTGCCGCTTGAAAAGCCGCTAATGGGGTCTTTATTGTTTTCAGCTGGAGGGGTGTAAATTCGCCTGTGAAGTGTATAAGAAGATTAATGTCACAGAGAGTCGACGACAAGCTAAGATCTTCAAAGTATGGCTTCTGAATGATACACATCTTACATGGCTGTTTCCCACCACGGCGAAAAATGTTGTTTACATCGTGAATGGATATAGAAAAAATGGAGAATTACAGGAAATCGATCAGGTAAATTATTAATAAACAAATTTATAGTTGTTCTAAAAAATTACAATGTAATTCTAATTAATTTAAACGGAATTTTTTTAATAGATTTTAAATTATTCTGTTATAAAATTTGCGTTTCAATCAGAGGCTATAAAACCCCTCGCGACGAGCTTAGGCGTGTGACATAGATGCCCTTAGGATATCATAAGTGATCCGTGCTAGAAACATAAAATTATTTATTTTTAAGACATTAAAACATGCAACAGTTGCTTCCCAGCTCATTAGATGAAAGGAAAAGGGTCGATTAGATCCTTTCGTTAAAAATTGCAAGTTTTATACTTATCCCAATTTGGTTTTCCAGGTCACGCACTTAGCCTCATCGCAGGGTATTGTTTTCTAGCCTATCCCTTTAGAACGAACTTTGTACTTAATTTATTTAAACGTTACTCAAAATTTTGGGATTTGTGAGCAGCGATGAGTAGTAAGCATATTTTCTATCGTAATAGGCTATTAAAACCAACCCTTAAACAATTTTGAACAGCCCTATTATTTTAWCTCATATGATTATTATTACAATTTTTAATATAATCTTTTGTATTTTTCTTACAGACTACTAACAATTTTGTTGAACTGGATGAATACGTGACCYTCAAATTCCACAGGATAATCGTAACAGCTGTCAATCAAAGATCTGTTTTGGGTTATGGAAAAAGACGCATTTCTCCTTATCAAGCAGCATTGTTCCAGGCAAAGCATAATTAATCCTAAAACGCTAACAATTGTTATTTTTGACGGTTTTCTGTTGTATGTACATAATTACGTAGATATAATGTAATTTATTGTTTTATTAATAAAATCAATATGATTATATTGCCACCTTTTCTTATTAGTTACCGAACTACGAAAAAAGGAAGTGATTAAGATTTGAGAAGTTTAGCGTATTATACCTAGGTAAGGTTTGTTCTTCTTTAGGAAGCAGGAAGGACAGTGCTTTTGTAAGTTCTGTCCTTCCTCGAAGAAAATCGTCCTTTGATCTGTATAGTGTGCTGAAAGTAATGGAAAAATACATGGCGAAAATCAGCATATTGACAATTATAAAAGATGGGTGTAACATATAAATAATAAACGTATTTCAAGTGAAAATTTATTTATTCTTATTCAATTGACGCTGAGCTGCATGGTAGTTAATGCAAAAGTTAAAAAAAAACGGATTTTTCAGTTCCTTAAATCGGCCTGGCTCGGACGTATTTTAACAATCTGTTTTAGAATTGTTTGCCAGTGGCTTTGCCACCTTTGGCTTTCCATCTCGTCAGTCACATCGTACGTTACTACTTACTGTGCTATCTGCTGAGTGCTATTGCTTTGAAGCATCACGGAATATGCAGCTCACTGTTAGAAAATGTGCATTCATAATTACACTTGAATGCAGAATTTGCCGTTTGGGTATGTGACAAAAGGATGGGCAGTAAAAGGCGAAGCTTTTTTTAGCTAAAGTAAAGTCTGAGAAACATTAAACATTTGGAAAGACCTTCCGCGAGCGAGACACGATTTATGAAATATTGAAGAAGTTTAGTGGTACAGGGTGTGTATCCAAGGCAAAAGAAACAGTGCAAGGTGTTCGAGATCCGTGGCAAGATTACCCCAACATTACTTGCTGTGAGCCAAAACAAGCAATAGGGTATCATACAGAAACATAGTGTAACGTTATTGATCTATAACAAACACGCACACGATCTCAAATACACCATCCAATGAAGTTTTCAAGCATATTACTGTTTAATAATAAAGTGTCACTGAACAGCGGATCATAGTTAATCTTTATTACGGCAAGAATGAGCATAAAAAAAGAAAGAGCAATGTACCTAGCTTATTATTCATTTTGATGACATATGGTAAGTATTTCACGTCAAGTTGGCGCATTCTCATAATTTATTATGAAAGATAAGTTTTAAAATATTTTAGCAATTTTTCTAATTATTTCAAAATAATATAACCTCTAACGAATACCTATTATAAAGCTTATGGTAAGTATACTACAAACTATTAATAAAATTTGGAATCTCGGATTTGGGTATTTATTTATTCTGTTTAGATTACATAATTAAACTGTAGTATTGCTACGGCCAGAGCACATGCTCATTTTATGCACCTTAAGCATGGGCTTATTTGCCCATTTTGAATCTCTAATTTACCCTGTAATTCCTCTAGCCTGTTGGTCAAAGCAAATATGTGTTGCATTATTTTCCTATTTCTAACAATTTGGGATTTCTACCTGTTTTAGTACCATTTTGTTCTTTTGCTGCTCAAAAAGGAATATATATATTTTAAAGTTTAATAGTTCGTAAAAAGCATTGCATTTAAAACCATACTTGGAGTAATGAAATCCTTCCACTTTTGCATGCGGAATTTAGCACGCAGAATTATTGGGCAAAGCCCTAGCAGAACAAAAAGTTACTCGTTATAAATAGTTTTGTTTTTCAAAACAATTACAATCTGTGTGGATGCACTGGTTTCATTATACCTACTTTACAAATATAAAGCTGTTATTCTTCTTTACCATTTGAAAAGAACCCAAAGAGTATCTTTTTGGTTTACAAGACCCAAAGATTGAAAAACACCATATACTTTAAAAAAACTTAACCGTTTTAAAGTTAAGGCTTAAAATGTGTGGGGTTTGCCTCCTCCCAACCCCACCCCTTTAAAAAAAAATGTGCACATCATTTTAACTGCTTCCACTTCAAATAATAATAGCCAAAATTGATGAAATTATATCTACCGGTCTAAGATATTTCTGAAAAACTGTCTCTCTTCCCCCATATTTAAGAGTCATTATCTATAGGCGAGAGTTTATATCAAAAAAAGTTATACTGTAAAATAGTGTTATATTTGCACCAGTTTTCTGATTCCGAGAGGTTGCACACATAATGTGAGACACATATACATTTATTGTTGATTGATGTATAGGTATATATTACAATGTTTATTATTTTTCTGCATGTGTCGCCATCTAGTGGTACTAGTTCTAAGCTTGCAACACATTTTATTTGTGTAGTGTGTACCAGTGCTGCTCTTTATACCACAAGCGTAGTAGATTTACTACACTGACCTTCTATATACTATGCTACCACCATATTTATGTTAATTATTGTGTGACCTTTATGAAGCGCCGTTTGGGACAAAAATGATCAAACAGAAATAACAAAATTTAATAAATCTAAAACTTTAAAAAAAAACTTAAAAATCACGTATCACGCCGTTTGGGACAAACGTTTTCAATCTTCGGTACGTGTATGTAAATTCCACCAAGGTGTTCCTCGAATACTCCGTCCGAAAAGTTAGCAGTAAGATATCTTATTTTCAAAAACCTTATCGTCAATCGTTAGTATGTCGTTAGTAAGTATTTGTAAGTGCTTTGAAATTGTTTGTAACTGAGTAACCAA
This sequence comes from Rhyzopertha dominica, assembly GCA_025024175.1. NCBI lineage: Eukaryota > Metazoa > Arthropoda > Insecta > Coleoptera > Bostrichidae > Rhyzopertha > Rhyzopertha dominica. The sequence continues at coordinate 23,627,495 of QCXZ01000041.1, forward strand.
CCAAATATTCATCTTTCAATAAATCGCAGTTGGTTTTATTACAAAAACATCGAAACTAGTAAAAATTATTAAAACTTCGTTTGTAAGTAATTGTAAGTGGATTTTTTCGCGTTTGCTAGTTCGAAAACAATGTTACATTCTTCAGTTTAAAGCAGTAAGGTTTGTTCCAAAAAACCTCAAAAAATTTAMACTTCTTAGAAATCGTTTATAACTGTTTGTAAATGTACTTTTAGGATTTGTAAATCAATTTTAAGCTGACTAATTAAATAATTCCGGCAGCGATTTCCTTTGAAACGACGACGTCAATATTAGACAAAATACACTTACAATTACTTACAAACGAAGTTTTAATATTTTTTTACTAGTTTCGATGTTTTTGTAATAAAACCAACTGCGATTTATTGATAGATGAATATTTGGTTGGTTGCTCAGTTACAAACCATCCCAAAGCCCTTACAAATACTTACTTACTACATACTAACGATTGACGATAAGGTTTTTGAAAAAAAGTTATCTCACTGCTAACTTTTCGGACATTAATAGATGTAGTGACTGATAGCAATAGGAACCTGGAGTTTGAGTGCAACTAAGCAAGTGGTGTGCGGAGTATTCGAGGAACACCGGAACACTTTGGTGAAATTTACATACGCGTACCGAAGATTGAACGTTTTTGTCCCAAATGACGTGATACGTGATTTTTAAGTTTTATCTTTAAAAGATTTTTTTAAGTTTTATTTTTAAAAGTTTTCATTTTTAAAGTTTTACGTTTAAAAGTTTTATTTTTAAAACTTTTACGTTTCAAAGTTTTATATTTATTAAAGTGCACAAAAATGTTATTTCTGTATGATCGGTTCTCTTTTGAACGTGCATATATATAACCCTCAAAAAGTCACTGTTAAATTATAAGCTTTAACGAACAGTTAGTAATACCGTTGTTTAAATATTGTAATATTCAGATTCAGACATCGATAATACCCGAACTCTCTGCTGACTTGTGACAGGAATCTAGAATCTACCACAATTTACTTAATTCTACTACAATTTCTCAGTAGATGCTGCTACACTATTTTATAATGCAGGAGTAGCTCTGGTGTGTACCTAACATAGAAATAGTAGGTACTATAGGTACTTTACTTACTGTATGTCTGTTCTAAAAACGAACCTAATGATTAAAAAAGCGCTTTTTAAAAAGGACACCTACAAATTTCTGCTATTTTGTGTTCTTTTCTGTGTTGTAAACCTTCCTTAAATAAATACAATTATAATTTTTGTCTTTAGTTGAACGTTTTTTATAGTACATGATAGAACCCAAAAGCTTTGATATGTATCAAATGATATATATCCAAATTATTTGTTATGTATTAACGTAATGTGACATTAATACTTTAAAATAAAACCACAGCAAATGTGTACAGCATGTTTACTTCAGTGCGACTGTGAATATGCGCTGGCTGCTCTGCAGCAGGGTTTTTAGGTAAAAAAACAGGGCAACAAAAACTTGCCCCAGTGCTATACACTATACAACATTATATAAATAAAATATTTTTTGAAAACTGCCTCTATTACTGGCGATTTGCATAACTGGAACTGATTTATGGATGAGAAAAACTCCATAAATGAAAGATTTTTACTGAAAATTGTACACAATAGACTCATACTTTTTAATAGACTTGCTGAGAGCCACTTTTACATTGCTTAACTCAATACAATCCTTAAATTGAAACTAACAACAAAAGCAATTGCAATCATTTTGATCCGAAACATACGCTGCTTTGAAAATAAGTAGCAAAAATATTGGATATCTCAAGTGGAGTACTGCCCATTAGACCACGATAAAATAGGGTTTCTGATAAACCCCACCACCCTCTCTAGAATTCCATAGGTAAATTTGAAAGTAATGAGCCTTCAATACCACGAATATACTTTATTCTGCTTTAAATAATTTCCTCAGCTCTCAAAATCAAAATGTAGTTGTTTTTACGTCTATTGTTTTTGAAATGTTTGAGTTTTCTTGCCTATAATAAGAGATTTTGTTGCACTATCAAAACACTTTGCTACAACGGCTAAATAGTTATTTTCTTCATTGTTTATTTATTATAGGTCTGACAATAGAGCAAAAGAAAACTTAACCATTTTATGAAGAGACCCAATATCATTTAGAAACTGCCAGTCTAGTGCTTGGATACGTTAATTCACTATAGGATACAGTGTCGAACCTCTACATTAATACATTCAATGGTTATTATAAAATGAGGGATGATAAGCATCAATAACGATCACCAAAGGACCACATTCTCTTACTAACACACATTCATGATTACAAAAATTACTAAGCCTAATGTTCAACTAATATTACTTACATTATTAAACTGAAAAAAGCCGCGAATTGCAAAATTATCGTGCACAAATTGGTATATGATACAAGCTGCATCATGCAGTAACAAACGATGATCATTTTCATCATAAAAGGGACATCTTACATAAGGGGGGCTATAGACCTCTACAACATAAACAGATCATGTAACGGGGTCCATTGATGAACACTACCACATTAACCCTTAAGTATGGACGTGCCGTCTCACAGACGGCAGCGGAACTAAAAATGCTGCATTTTCAAAATTGGTAACGCCCACAATGTTGCCATTTCATGTATTCCAAGCCTGATTGGTCTTTAGTTTTTGTACCTAATATGGTAAACCAGTGTCTTAAAATACGTGGGTATTCTAGAGATTTAGTTGACGAGTAGTCTCACAAACGGCACGTCCGCGTTTACGCTATAAAATTAGTCGGGAAATTGCTGCGGAAAAAAGGCCGGACCATCAGAACGTGAGCCTATTGGATCCAGATTTTGACTAAACAGTTTTAAATTGGTTCAATGAAGTAGGAAGTGATGTCAGTGATATTGATGAAGTCCCAGATGAAAATTTTGACGAATCTGAGTACGACAGTAACTCTGAATGATGATGAAAGTGAAACGTCAGCTATAGTACATCAAATGGAGAACCACTTTTTTTGTAACTATATAACCTTTTTAAACATGTACCAAGTAATAAATGTATTATAAAACACTACTAGTGCTTTGTTTACTCACATGTATTGAACACACTGCAATTTAGAGCACGCTTCAAAATAACTAGTCCTGTCATCAACCATTTTATATATTTTTTTTGTTATTATCTAATTTACCAAATACAATAAGCCAAAGATGAACAAAAAATAATGGTTGCAAATTTTATTTAGAAAATTTTAGGTTTTTTGCCCTAATATATTTTGCCATCTCCCAGTCCATGTTGACGTTAGAAAATCCCACGTCCGCACTTAAGGGTTAAATATGCACCTATAATTCTTTGTTCAAAACAAAATCAAAATAAATTATTATATCTTGCACAAAACACTCAGAACTTTCATCATTAAGCCTTGGTTCAGTCAACACAATAGGAAAATATTAGGGACGGAAAAGATGGTGAAAAATTTACAGATTAAAATTACTTCATCAAGAACTATCGATATTCAAAACAGCATGTTAATCCAATTTCAAATTGTAGTTGTGTAAATTTGGAAAGTTTTATTGGTTTTTCCAGGTAYATTTTCMAAAGCATTYGAGGACAATCGGAAAATTTTTCACCAACATATATATTATAGGAAACTACACTTGCATACCAAGTTTCATCTCGATAGCTCAAATAACAAAGAAAATATCTGAAAAATACGAAAATGCACCCAAAATTTKTACTGAAGCTTTATAACATACTTACCAACATTATCAATTCAAAATCTCAACTTTTATCATGAAAATATAAATTTTTATTTTTAATTGACATTAAAAAATTTAGCTTGACTAGACAAGCCAAGATATCCGGAATAAGATTGCATAAACTGCAAGAATTGTTCATTTATAATTACTACAATTGTGTGATAATACCGCACATATACAAAAATGTAATATATGACTTTACTATTTATTCTTTTTTTTACCGCTACTGAATTCTTTTGTTAAATGAAACAACATTTATTTTAAAATTGTATATTCACATGCCTTACCAAATATAAAGTTTTGAATGGCACAGCACTAAAAACTGTGTATCTATGTTAAAACATACCTACCAAATATAAGAAATAAAATAGAAATATCTTTAAAGTAAATATATTTTATTTTGAAGGGAGTTAGTATACTTTGGGCAGATACTTGATTTTTACACAATTAAACTTGAACCAAAAAAAAAGTATGATCAATTTAAATGTTTCCTATCAAACTGTAAAAGAACGAATTGATTGACATATATTTGCGGGTAGGGCGCAGTTGATAGTAAACATTTAAATACAAACAGAACTGTACACTTCAAGCCTTTATAAATAAATAAATTCAAGCAAAAAAAAACAAAAAATATTTGGGCACCCAGCGATATTATTACTTAATAAATAAATATAACATCTGAATAAAAGAAATATCGATTTTTTCAGATTGATGCTAAACCAATCCRTCGTTCAGCCATTTACTACAGCTGCTGATTTCATAGACTAAGAAACTAAAAATCGTTTTTAATGTTGTTAGCCTATGAAAACAATACTAAACACATACCGCATAAATGTAGATGACAAAAAGGGGAAAAATGAAACGCAATGAGATATGATTCTCGCTGATATTTCAAACCTCGATTAAAATATGGGGCGATCCCTTTTTAAAGATCTGACTCGCCATAGAGTGCTGTTGAGAATGACATATAGTCTAACGCTCCAGGTACTGCCCCTGGTCCTTTGAAAGGAGGCATTCTCTGAATGCAATATTCTGCCTGGTCTGGTGGCAGCTCTCGCCTGAGCTCATCCGGTAAAATGTATGGCTGGAAAAAAATTATGAAATTAAAGTTAAAACACAAGTAGTATTTTATAGCAGTTATTATTTTAGCTAATGTAATCTTACAGAGATCTTGGAGGGCAGGTTCGAAGTTAAAGAATCCGGTAAATTTTCTTATCATTTGAAATTTAATTGCAACGAACATGTCATCAAAATATATATGAAATAATAACCAATTTTCTTGGAAAAGTTCCAAAAAAAATATTGAAATTCTGACAATACAGTCAAAATTGTAAATAACAATAAAAAACTTCGAATTAGGATACTGAAGTAAAAATTCTAACTTTGTTTCGAACTTACCCTTCAAATTTTTGAATTTTTTCTCAGAATTTTTACATTAGAGTCGGAATTTAAAAATAAAAATAAAATGGCCTTCTACTCCATAGAGATATGACTTAATATATTATTTTGTTAAATGGCAACCCTACTTTTTATAACTACTTTTAAAGCGCATATTGCACCTCCAGAAAAACAATGACCCAATTACAAATTTTGAAGTTTTTTAGTTAATTATCTCAAATGTGTCAGAAATAATTATTCTTTCCATGGTACAACGACCTAATTGTGGTATGCACAGGGCATATACTAAGTTCAATCCATAGTAATATCATTCTTAAATTTTATGAACCATCATTTTCATTACATTTATTTTTTCAAATACTAATTTGCTCAATACGCTATCTTCTCAAAACAAATATCAGTTTTAATAAATTACTTCTGAGATTAAGTTTTGTCAAGTATAATAATGTCAGAGAGGAACAATGACGCAAACAGAAAATCATTAACTTCCATAGGCTGTAGCTGCTAATTTTTTTGGAATATTCAGCAAACTGAATTTTAAACTCAAATAAATTTGCTGTATATTATAGCTGTCTTCATTAGTTGCTTAGTTAACCAATGATAAAAGATTAAAAACAAAATTAAATCGACTTTCCCGAGGAATAGACTTTTTGCACTTGTGTCCGTTGTTCTCCTGGAGGTTCAATATCATATTATACATTATTGGAAATGCCATACTTTTATTTGGTGTCATAAAATGTTAAACAAAAACATTTGGCTATTCTGTGCTTTGTACTGCAAAAGGTTGTGTCTCGAATAAAATTATCTTGTTTCCACAAAATGGTGTGCTTCCCTATTTCGCAAGACCTGCTTTTGAACCTCTGGATTCAGCATTTCCAGGGATATGGATTGGTAGAAGAAAACCCTTTGAATGTCTACCCACATCTCCAGACCTCACTCCTTTGGCTACTTTTTATGACGGTACTTAAATGGCAAAATTTTAAGCAAAACTGGCAAATGTTGAGGAGTTGAAAGACGAATTAGAAATTAGTATAGGCTAATTTCCCCTGAATCAAACAGAAATGTTTAAAACAAATTTCAGTAACGTTTAGAGGGCAGCTAATTTTTTTTTAATTATGAAGCTGAATTGTTTTATTATCTTTCAAATAAAACGTTTCTGTTAAACATCTTGTAAATGACAATACAATACAATACAATAATATGGAATTTTGTAGTTATGTATAACTTGATATGCATCCAGAAACATTTATTTGGAATTATTTGTTACCTATTAATTATGTACAAACAAGCAAAAACCAGAAATAAAAGTTACAATAGATGTACAAAGTTCCCTTTCCAAGCAGGCAAGATGTCTAAAAGATATTTGAAGTCTTTCTAAAACCCCCTAATTGCCAAAGATTTGTTAGCATTTTTTATTAATTTGTAGCTGCAACTCCTCAAGGCAACTACCATAGTCTAATGTTTTCCAATTCCAMTCCCCCCACCCCAAAAAAACAAAAAGAAATCTACATTTGTTGCTCCTGGTCCAAAGAAATGTTATCGAAAGGATCAACCAATGTTTCTGCAGAAAGTTTACATAAGCGGTGCCTGTTAATAGATTTAGTAACAACAGGACCTAGAAACTTGTAACCTACAATACCCATCCAATTATTTAACGAAAAACGTGTCTGATGTCCAGATTTCACTAGAGCAAGGGAATTTTTGTCAGCCTAAGCATGCATATTGTAAAAATTAACAACTCCATTTTGTGTGATCCAAGCCTCATCAGTAGAATGAATATTGGCAAGAAAACATATCTTCAGCACCATTGCATAGGAACCAACGGCAAAAAACCAAGCAAACTTGATGACCAAGTGGATTTAAGATCCACACTTGTGCATGGTATGGAGAAACCAACTACTCGTGGAGTATTCCCCAAATAAGAGGAGCAGTCATTTCCACCTTGGCTAATATTCTCTGCACACTGATCCCCAGATTATGTTCTATCCATGCTTGAGTTTCTTTCCCTGCTTTAGGAGTAGATTCTGACCTTGGCCTTCCTGATAAATAGCATTGTTTGGTGAATTCTTCCAAACATACAATGTGAAAGAATCTGGTGATTTGGATAAGCTTCACCATAAAGATGTCACACTTTGTTGTCAATGTTACTTTGACGACCCATGTTTATGAAAACTTCTTTATTTGTTTTTGTCCATACTATTACCTCTTTAAAATTTTACACCCTTTTTTCAACATCATATTTAAAAATAGTCGATAAAGAAGCAGGGCTACCATTAAATGAAATAGTCGATTATTTAATTATGGCTTATTATACTTTAATACACTATAGAATTTCTTATGGTCTTTTAGCTTGGGGTCATTCACCTAAATCATAATGAGTTTTCAAAATCAACGGCAGGCAAAAGGATAATGAAAAGATTAAATTACAGGGCCGATTGTAAAAATGCACTTAAAGAACTTTGTATTTTAATGTTAGGTACCCTGGCTGTACATTTACCAATGCCTGGCTTACATTAAAGGTAATCTTGGAAAATATTCAATGTATGGTACATAAGCAGCTTGAATTTGAAGGACAATTCAAGCATTCATATCCAATTTTCCAAATTGTCTAGGAGCTGCCAAAATAGTAACTATTAGTGCACAATGTTTTATAATCACCTACCACACCATCTGATAGATTTAGATTTAAGTGAATATTAAATCATTTTTAGAAAGACAGTGTTGATTTTGTGTATTTATTGTACTTTATTTTTCTTGTTGCTATTATGTCAGTTATATTTAACCCTTGTGTATACATATTATAGTGTGCTCAACTTATGGGATTTATCGCGGACACCTATTTTGCTAGTTTATCTCTGTATGGTGGCAGTACATAGCGGTAAACATCGAAACTGCTACATGGTATTAAATGCGGTAAATCGGAGCTTTGAATTTCGTTAAAGGGGACTATCAGACTGTACCCCTTCCATCAAACGTCTGCATTACACGACCAGGACCATGGAGCGCGGGTGAGGGAACGTGGGGATAAACAACTTCTAATAACAACGTGATTGATATACGATATACGTGCACCTGCACGAGCCATCGAAAAATGAGCATTCCGCACATCATGGCATGCAAATTGCAAAGTTCCGATACGCAATGGCTATTAATAAAATCTGTAAGTTAAAAAACTGTTTCATACAAAGATCGGTGGCAATTTTGTTAATTTGGCTAATTAGGTAGGAGCTTTTACATTTGCGACTATACCTATTTTGATATTTATTTCGTAGTTTATGAATTTTTGGTAAAGCATAGCTTTTTAATATTAAGGGATTTTTTAACTTTAATTTGTATTGAATGTATTGAAGATTACTATCTATCTGTATATTAAAAATCCTAGTAGGTAACATTTTGGATAAAGAAGACGTGTTTAAAGTTAAACTAATATGAAATTTATGAAATTAAATGCTCCCCATATGAAAAAAGTACACAGGCCAAACACAATATAGGTGCCTAAGTATTAAGCCGGATCCATATTAGTAAAAATTTGCGTTGTGCAGTGTGCGCCATAAAAATGTATTTTAATAATGCAGTGCATACGTGTGGGGCACATAAAAATCACCGTAAAAATATCTGTCGCGCATGATGCACGCTATCCGTCGGTTGGTGGTTTTTTTGACTAACATCAAAAGGAATTTGCGCTAAAACATAAACGCTATGTAGACGCTTCAAAAATGAAAACAAGATTTGCTGCAAAACACATACTATGCACAATGGATATTTTCTTGCTGTTGACATCAGGCCATCAGGTCTTCATGTCAGATGTTTGAATTATCTGAATTACTGTTAGTGTAACTGGTCCAAAGAAGATGTGCGACGTTCATTGTCCTGTATAATTTGATATCAAAACAAAATAATCAGAACAACAAAAAAAGATTAAGACTTCTAGAACAAACCACTGTATCACAGAAAAGCAAGCGATTGGGATGACAGTATTTCCTAAAGTCTAAAATCAGCTGCAAATCTCTTACGGTGCTGCTTTTTTGACGCATGGGCCGAGCGCTTACGAACGGCACACAACACAAATTGTTAATAATGTGAACCCAGCTTTAGATTAAAAGGCCATAATATGCATCACATAAACAACGGAGACAGAGAAAAGTCCCCACTAGAACTGCATAATATGAAAGCAGCAGATCCTGGATTTATCATAACCAACGTCAAAAATATAAAACTGTTAACACGTGTCCAACTTAATCCCCTTAGAGTCTATTTATCTATATGAAACACATCTGCTAAATACAGATCTTACACCTCGAAATAACCCACTTAACACAAGAGAATAGCCTAATATGTAATATAAACAAATTCTTCCCTATATGATTGACTGGCTTTTAGTGTTTTGATTAATAATAGTTGTGTAGCCACTGAAGAGTTCAGCGGAGAGCTGAGATTTGAAATGCTGCGGGACAGTAAACGTAATATTGAATGATCTGATTTCTTTTGCCTGTTAGACAAAGTACTTATAAATAGGTAGTCAATAAATCGTAAGAGGAATAACAAACCAAGCATTTATAAAAAATCGAGTTCATCTTTTAATCAATATCCTGCGATAGGCGTAGGCGTTAGTCTTAGAAAGCTGTGTTAGCAGTTTGTATTTTGCATATAAGTACACGAACATTTACAGAGATTACACGTTCATTATACGAATTAAAAACATGATTTGTAAGACAGTATGGCTGCATAAGACATAAGATTTTGCTTTTAATACGTATTATAATACAAATTTATATGGATATACTATTTATGATTGGAACTCGTATTCTGCATTCGCATAACTATAGCATCACTTGGCAACATCGGCAAAGGAACGGTTTTAAAGTAGGGGACATGAGGGGTACTCAAAATGCCGATAACGTCAATTACTTCTATTTTATAAATTCGTTACAGCACCATCAAATGTCTGCCCCCAGAAACACTCGCATTTTGCTCCCAAAATCTGTCCGTTTTTTCGCAATGTAGGTGAGCACACTATAATATGTATACCCAAGGGCACAATGTATTATAATCACCTACCACACCATCTGATAGATTTAGATTTAAGCGAATATTAAATCAGTTTTAGAAAGACAGTGTTGATTTTGTGTATTTTTTTGTACTTTATTTTTCTTGTTGCTATTATGTCAGTTATATTTAACTAAGCTTTCTTCTCTAATTTTTTGCTGTTACTACATTGAAATTTATTTTTTGTGTAAAATCATTTAGATTGTGAACACAAATAAATTATTATTAGGTCATATCAACATACCTTATCTGCGGCTAAGATGCGGAAACTATCGATAACCTGTTCAGCAGTGTCTGTGTCTGTGCTCTCCCTGGTCATGAAGTCCAAGAATGCATCAAAGTGCACGTATCCAGTGCTGTTTGGATCGACTACAGCCAAAATCCTCTGGAAATCAATATCTCCCTGCCTGTCCTTACCAATCGAGTATCCTAATGAAACCAGGCATGATTTAAATTCATCTGGAGCCAATCGTCCGGTCCTGTTTTTGTCGAAGTSATTGAAGGATGACCTGAACTCATTCAATTGTTCTTGTGTGATACCCTTAGAGTCACGGGTCAAGATCTGGTTTTCAACTTCATTGATGTTACGGTTGATTGAGGTCAGAAGCTGTTCCCATCCAACACGTAGAGTTTCCATGGTGTACTGTGTGTATCTGTTTTCGAATATCATGCTTTCCTGTACAGCCTGGTGTATTTTCTCGAGTTCTTCAATATGGGGTTTGTAAGCATACACGCCTTGCTCATATTCTTTAAGGCGGTGAAGTTGGTCTTCCAGAGTTCCATGGAGACCCATACCAATGGCAGTGACAGCATCAAGCTGACGTTCAATCCAGGGACCAACAGTGTTGGCCTTTTCAGCAAACTGGCGCCGGAGCATTTCATTATCTGAAAACAAAATTTGTGGAAATTAGAGCACAAGATAAAGACAATATCAGAAAACAGGACAGACACCATGGTCTTGTCTTAAAGGAGTAAATTAGCAGGTAAACAACAAATATAACAATGGAAACTATACAGAGCATATAACTTTATTCTAATAAATATTAATTTACGGTTAAAAGTATTATAAGTATATTCCAGAAAGGAAACGATGAAAATAAGTTAATACAGAAAACTAGAAAAAGGTAAATGATGTGAAAGTAAAGAAGCAATCAGAAATAGGAAGTGATGAAAATTAAAACACAATACCTAGAAAAAGAAAACATAAATAAATATTCAAAGAAGCTCTAGACCCCGAAATGCAAAAATATAGAAAACAGGAAAGCATCACAAGACACAAAGTCAAGAAAATGATAGGAGGAGAGAAAAACAATAAAGCAGGAGTAAAACCAAAATGGGAAGTTTTGAAAAAATACTATTCTGGAGACAATAAGAGTAAGCTGCAAATATCAAGAAACTCAAAATTATATACTAAAAAAGGCAGGTGGTGGACATCACATATTCAATATAAAATAAAAGAAAATTATATGAAAAGGTAAAACTTAGTTAAACAAAAATTTATGAGACTCAGACATAAGAAGCAATTAAGACTGAAAAAAATGAAACCTAAAGAATGAAAAGTATAAACAAACCTATCAGATATTGCACAATAATAGATGAAAACAATCGTATGTGACACTAACAAAAACAAAGAAAATCATGAAGAAAAGCAAAACAAGAATTAAAAATGACAACAGAAAACAAAGTTACAGTAATTATCAAACAATTAAATTTAAGAAAGGTCTCTATGCAAAATGAAGTAACTGCAAAAATACTGAAATATACCTACATAAAACAAGGAAAAAATGCTACTGAAACACTGAAGGATATCATATAAGAAAACAAAATATGGAAAGACTGGAACACAGGAATACATATAATAAAAAAATATATAACAAGACTAGAAAAAATATCCAGAGATCAAGCTAATATTCACAGTAAGATAAATAGGAGATAGGTTAACCTTGAAAGAAAAAACAAGGTACATCAGCTTCACTGATTTACAAAAACCTTTTGACACAATGAACAGAAGCAAGGTTTGAACAGAGAAGAATAATAAAATGTATGATGGAAAGTATAAAACCAACCATCTTCCTGCATCCTTTGACATGAATTATTTTTCAGGAACCAGGATTAAAAAAAATGTTTCTTCAGATAGTACTAATTGTAATCAACATTGTCGAAAGCCAAAACTCTGCTTTTTTATATATAATTTTTGAAATAAGCTGTTCAAAGGTCTTGCTCCAAAATAGGATATTTTCTTTTACAGCAGTTGTCAAATAATGATTCTCCCATGTTAACATACATAGTTAAGATACACCTACACAGGTACAAGATGATAGATCGGCTGTAGCAGAACATCGAATGGAGACTGGCCACATCATCAAATTCGAGGAAGCACAAATGCTGTCGAGGGAAGCGAGATTCTGGCCGAGACTGTACAAGGAAGCCATCGAAATCCAGAAGAACCCGCACAATTACAACCGAGACCGGGGCATCGACCTACCTGGAATCTGGAAACCGGTCATGCGTAACAACGMCCACGCGTCAGTGACCCGGACGTGTATAAATACCCGAGCAGGCTAGGACACGTCAGTTTCAGAGCTACTTCTGAGGAAGACACCGACACGAGTGTCGAAACGTCAAGGTCTAATAACCAACGTGGGAACCAGCCCGGAAAACAACATGTCATCGACAACAACCACGGAAGCCTTCAAACCAGGTACAAAGTACATTTTGCTGTTAATTATAATGTGGATGAATAATTATTTTAGATATATAAGAAAGAGTAGGGAAGCATGAAGAATATACAATGCACTGAAAAATACATTCCTTGCAAAAAAATAAGTACTGACAGACGGGAAGTCTAGCTTCAGTGCTGAAAGGATTTAGTATTTTCAGATACTGAAAAGTATTTAAATACATAAAGTATTTAAACCACTTGTACTTTAAATACTTTATCCTGCAGGTATTTAAAATGCTTTAATTAAATTACATTTTGAATTATTTAGTATTTAAAATCTGGAAAACTATTTCAAATACTTTTTAGTATTTTTAATACTATTTTGTCTTTTGAAATAGTGTAACAGAGCAGTCAAAACCTGCACAATGCCCAGTTGTGCATTCAAATTCATTTGGAGGGCAGATATCAGTGATACAATTAATTATATTAAAAGGGTTACCACATCTTAAAAAGAATAAGGAAAACATGCTGCATTAAAAAGGAGGATTTTCTGACACAAAGGAGGACATTATTTATTTACTAGTTTAAAGCAAAAATAAAAAAAACACAGTCACTATCTCTGGTTTGGGTAAAATCAAATCGTCCATCAGCCATCACAATAGTTTCTTAGTGCTGCACCATCATCAAGTGGCAAAGTTCAAACTATTGACTGATTAAAAGTTCGAGCACAAAATAGGGCTAAAGTTGGTTAGATAATAGCAATTGCTTTTCAAAAATTGATATGTCAGACAAGGTATTCAGGAWAAATGCAAAAAGGCGGACAAATTGCAAACCCACCAGACGGCGGATAGTGTATAGCAAAAAGAGGACATCTCCCCTTTTTGTCAGATGAATGGTAACCCTATATATTAGGCAAATTTATTTTTAAATAATCTTTAAAATTTTTAGTATTCTAATTAAAAAAATTTTAAATACAAAGGTAATTTGTATTTAAAATGCTTTTACATATCTACTTGTATTGAAATACTTTACTAAGTTGTTGAAAATACCTTTAATGTAAAGTATTTTGTGCAGCTCTGTCTAGCATAAATATTGAAGAATAAAAGTAAAATAACAACCAATGAATTGAAATATTTAAGATGAGAAGGGACCATACCAGAATGCAAATAGTGGTAGAAAGAAAAAAATTACGAATGTATCAGAAAACAAGATTGCAATAGAAATACACATACAAAGTTAGAACAACATAACCGAAGAATAATATTGTAGGTATTAAAACAGACCTGCAAATCAAATGAATTGCGTGTATGTATGGATATAAGTCTCCGTAATAAATTTCACATGTTTGATGTTTTTCTTGCAAATTTTTCCATGGTAGAATGAGATTTATAATTTAAATAAGAATTTATAATTATAGACACTGGACTTACAAAAAAAGAATATAAATTTTTAGTATCAACAGACACACGTATCCGTTGGAAAAACCAGCTTCTTTAGCCTACTTGGCTTAATTCCATTCAAGAGTAAACTTACTTCCATGAAAATAATGAATGATTACCAGCAAAAACTATTATAGTTATTGAAAAAAAACCTATAGAAAGAATCCAAGAATGGGTTAATTTAGAGATGCAGATGGATGAAAAATTAAACTATCAGTTACAAGATGATATAACTTATTTCAGTAATCGGTACCATACAGAGAAAAAAAGGTACTAATAATTAAATTATACTGATCAACTGTCATTTTTATAATAATATTACAACTGGACTTACTCTGTTGCTTCCTAAGTTCTGCTTGCAATGTAGCATCTCTCTGTGGCACAAGCTGTCTAACCTCTCCCCACTTCCTCGTCAGGTCCTGAAAACACAGATCCAAATAACTATATGCCTTCTTCGGCTTGCTGCTGACAGACTTTTTCAGTTTACCTCAAGGTCATCACCAATTCCTTCCTTTGAGGAACAGCATTCAAAATATTTATTTTATACATACTGGTTTTGAGTAAAACGGGTATGATATACTTACGTGTGCTGTAAGTGTTGTGTATGGGTTCTCCAATCCTCCAGGTACCTGGTGCTGCTTCACGATGGATTCCACTTCTCTGACTAGTCCTACGATACTCTGGTATTCTTTGTCTGCTTCACCCAGTGTTGCCTAGAAAAGATTACCTCACTTCACAACTATGTCATTATTATTACAACAAGCAATTCACGTTATTTGAATCCTCGTTCGTTTATTTTCAAATCTGCATGTTAATATTATACATAATACCAACACTCAACAAATTTTATGTTAAATAACTACYGATATGGGTGCGGATCCTCAAAATAACCATAGATTTACTGTATCATGTGAACCTACAATTTCAAATACATCACAGTAACATAAAAGCCAAACAATTTTTTAAAACAGAGGATTCAATCACTTGCTTTTAATAAAACAAAAAATATTCCTTTTGATTTTTTACCACTAATATGTTTTATCTTAAATGATGTTAATCTACTTCTACTGCATTGTTTGCTAATTTCTATTCTTCTTGTTTTCCATATACTACTCTCACATAATAAAATGTTCTACATAAGCGGTTCTCTAACTTATACCTTTGTGTAGTACCCATGAACCCATGTATATTATGAACAGTCCAGTTACACATAACTGTTAAAATTTTGCTACGAGTAATAATACTTTAAATTAAAAAAAAATAATTTACCATCTTTTTAAAACGGACTAAGAAGTATAAAACAATTTCTCCTGCCTCCATAGAGTACAAAAGGTAACTGATGTATGAACTTTTCACCTGTCACTAACAATTGCATTGATATGTACAGGATATCCCATTTTCATTGTAACTGTAGGATATCTCGGTAATTATTATTCGACATTATTGTCTTACTTTTTGTTGTGAGTTGAAAACTACCATCGCCATTTTTATATCGCCTTTTGTTTTAAAACTATAGTCAACTTTTGAATAATGTAACATTTCTTCAGTTTTCAGTATCTTGCTTGGGTATGTAAATACAAAAAAACTAAATACATTCTTACCAGATTTTTTTATTTTGAATCCAGTATATAATCAGACATTTTTAGGACACATTTTTGAGATATAACACAACTTGCATCTTTAAAATGGAAACTATAATGGCTTTGCAATGGTTGGAAAGACCTAATTTTTCTGTTTAAGAAAATATAGACATTGTTAGGTTTGGAGGCTACAAAAGAAGAACACACAACATAATTTACACCATTAAGTAAAAATTTTAATTCACTAAAAAGAACACGTGCCTATTTGGATACAAACATAAGACTCCTAAAGATGCACATGCAGTTTTTTTATCAGTAATCTAGGGTGCCATATAACTAATAAAAATCATTATTTATTTGGAGATAAGTATATACGCATGGTTTAGCAATAACATTATTTACATCCATTTTGATTATTACATAAAATTGGAATAATACCAAAATTAGTAAAATTAACCTAACAATGTGTACATTTTCTTAATGAGAAAATTTGTTGTTTTTAACCATAGCAAAGCCAACTATCGTTACCATTTAAAAAAATGCTAGTTTATGTTGTAGCCAAAAATGTGACCGCCTAAAAAATTCTGAGTATACCACTGGATTAAAAAAAGTCTTTACGGTTTTGTTGTATCTACATACCCAAGCAAGATACTGAAAACTGATTCAAAAGTTGGCTGTAGCTTTAAAACAAAAGACGATACAAAAATGGCAATATGGTACAGCTCAACTCACAGGAGAAAAGACTAATGTCGAAACAGCAACTCTCTAGCATTAATAGTTATTGAGATACCCTAAAATTATAATGAAAATGGGACATCCTGTACTGTTGCATGTATTTCACAGCTATTAAAAATTCATAGTCAAATTTTCAGGAAAATCTCTCTGTCTAGGTGAAATAATTTTATACTTTTTAGTTCATTTCAAAAAGTTGGTAAACCAAAAATATTTTTTATTTAATTATTTATTTTCTCCTTTGTAGCAAATACTTTACTATTCCATTACAGGAAACTTTGGCTATTTATACGGCTTTTTTTGGCAACAACTCTGATAGCGCGGTCTGGACAGTTGTATGCGGAACTAGGGTTCCAATGGCTTCAACCGGTATTCTAGGCGATAATTTAAGATATATATAATCAAGATCCTTTATGTTTTATTCATATAATAAACTCATCCGACTTAAGTCAGCTTAACAATAACAGTAAATACTCATCTGCATTATTTTATTACAGATAACAGCCACAAGAAACAGCACACCCATTTTCTTTTTTAACCATCTATCATGTGTTTTATCTGCCTATTATTTCTGGTTTAAAGCAGCAAAACACTATAAAATTGCAATATGTACCCAATTCAATATTCATTATAACTCTAAATAACATTTAAAAGACATGATTTTTGACAAAAAAAGGTATTAATCTTTTAACGATTAGATTACTTACCTTGAAATGAGCATGTGCATCAATTAGGCCCTGAATTTCCTCCACAGTGTGCACAATGAAGATGTCCACAAGATCTTCACGTGTACCATCAAGCCAGTTGTTGAATGGTGCAGCACGTTTGGCAAATTCCAAGTGTAGTATGTCGATCTTTTCCAGGATTCTTTCGGCATCATCCAGTGCTTGCCTACGTCTCTGTGTGAGAGCACCTAACCTGTCCCATTGGTCGCAAATACGCTGACAACGAGTGTTCACGCTTATACTGTCGTGATACTCCAGTGTACTAGAAATTGGAAGTGGTGGTAATTAATGTATAGATGAAGGTGGTAATTGGTTATACTGTTTAAATTTTTATTGTTAGGTGCCACAATCAGTGAGGTTAAAATTACCTCACAGTGTGTAATTAATTCCAATTACAATTACTTTGGAAAAATTGTAATTAATTACAAAATATGTTAACGTAATTAATTACAATTACAATTACACCCTTCAATGTAAATTCAAATAATCAATTACATCTACTCTTTGCATAGGATCAAGTAGAAAGCTGGAAAAGTTTTAAAACAATAATATGTTACTCGTACCCTCACTCATTATTTTGAGAATAAAACATTATAATTTTTATTATATAAAACTAAACTCAAAAACTTACATCCCATCGAATCAGGACTAAATATCTCAATTATTTTTATATGCAAACATACATCTCCAACTAGTAACTAATAATCTAACTTATATTAGTTATTAATTTTATTAATGTAGATTACAAACCACCATTATTGCTTAAAAACAATAATTTTGACCACTTGTTTTGTCTAGGTTTCAAAATTTGAACACCAGGACCAAACATTCACTCAATGGCAGCGGATGAGGGCAATATGATATATTTTTTGAAAATCTTAAATATTGCAAGATAGTCTTTTACAGATAGTATTTTTTTATTTTCAGATAAACTAAAAATTTTATATGTGAAGCATTTTCGCTGACATCATCCGGTCTTCACCTAGAGATGAATCACAAGAACTTTGATAATTATCACTTGTGTTTTTGGGCTTCACTCATGACAACATTTTTTTCTTTATCTTTCTTTTATCTTAGTCAAAATGGATCCAGTTAAATTTAAACTATGGTAATGAACATGTTGCCTAAATTAGTGGTCTCCTGAATAACTTAATGAAATCTAATATTTATGAATATGTATTTGTTATAAATGAATCCCAACACTCCCAGCACTCAGCACAAAATTTCAAATTTTCAATTTTTTGTTCACTACCTCTGGATTAAATAAAAGCTAGTTGGCAAAGCATATACTTCTTTCCTGAAGAGTATCGATAGCAGTGGCCTATGGTTTCATAACCATAAAATATTTTGCAAAAAATCCAATTTAGCCAATCTACGTTTGGTTGCTTTGATTGCACCGCAAATCGAATTCAAGTGTTTTTCTTTAAGTAAGGATAGCTGAAACAGTCAAAATGTGAATTCTATCTTGTAGGGTATGGTACATTCAATTTCTTAGCGCAAACGTGTTCTACTCATCGGAAGTTTTAGACAATCTGCTTACTCACACTAATCCAAATAAATTAAGTTTTGCTAAAGGACTGTAATGAATTTTATGTAAAATAGTTTTGCTTAAGACCTTTTCAATATCTACCTATCTACTGGTTTGCAATCGGATTTAAACTATCTACAGATTGAAAATATTAAAAATAGTTCTGTCGAATCTAATTGTGAAAATATACTTGTAATTGTAGCAAAATGGGTAATTCAATTACAAATGAATCACAATTGTAGAATTATAACGAAAGTAATTCAATTGCTTTTTCAAATAACTGTAATTAATTACTTAACAACACTGGCCACAATAAGTGCATTTTCAATTTTTTTGTTTAAAAGTGAAGCTTCCATAATTCGGAATCTGCAAAGCAAATTCAAAATAAAGAACATTGGAGTAACTCTAATATTTATGTAGGAAACTAATCAACTATAACTACTTTAGATTACTTATAATTAACAGAATTGTCATCTAACTGTAGCTAGGAAATTTTGTAACAGTTTGTTCCCATCCTCTGACAAATCATCATTACTATAGCTATATTCCAATTCAAACCCATAGATGCTCCTTACAAACTAAATAAATAATCTCAATTAAATGATAGTTTAAGAATGCTCCTAGTTATAAGATGGCAATTCATTCATAAACATCAAATCTCAAGTTATGGAAATCTTAGATACTTCTATTATATAATTTCTTAATCCAACGGAAAGAGTAAAGGAGGAATCAATAATTCTGAAATACTGCACCAAAAAATATTTTATCTATTCAAATAGCTTTTCCAAAATTTTATAGTTTGTAGAAAAAATGATGGTATAGCAATAACCTTAAAACTATTATTTTTATTATTCAATAGATTCTTACTTCAATTCTTGAGCAATGGCAGCAATCTGTTCAACTCTGTCCTGATGTGCAGCTAAATCGGACTCAAATGCCTCATGCTTCTTCTTCAATGCCTTGAGCTCATTGAGCCTGCACTGTCTGAAGTCCTGACTCTGTAGCATTTCTTCTTTTCCACGAGTCCATTCTTCATGTGCATCAGCTTTATGCTTGAATTTCTGGGCCAGATGTTCCAAACGCTCCAGGCGCATCATTTCTGACAATAACCATTCTTCAAAGGCCTTCTCTGCTGTTTCCAACCCCTTCCATGCATTGGCTATATCCTAAAAAATAATTAAAGTTCAATACATTTACAGATTTATATCTCTTACTAGGCTACTAAATTAACTAGATAATCATTAACCTTGCTGGTCACTTATCAGAATAATTGAGAACCAAACAGAAGAGAAAAAATTCCCATTGAAATAAAAAAATGTATATTTGGTAAATGAGGAAAAAAGCCAAAACAACCAAAAACCTAAAATTAAGGAAGAAAGGCTTTTAACAAAAACAATTTGGTTAGATAAAGATTTATGCAAAAGATAAAGCAGGAAGAGCAGGAAAATTGGGACAATGTTGCTAGGAATGCAGAACATGAGTACTTACAAAGAAGGAGCATTAATGCATCTAGATAGTGAATGTAAAAAGTACAATTTTGATTTATTGGCAATTATAGAAACAAAATAAAAACCGACTAAAATCATGGCGTTACGAAATACTGATAGTGAAACCAGCTTTTAAGAAATTCAAGAAATAATAAAGAAGCAAGAAATCAATAAAGCTCCAAGGTAGAGTGATAAAGTGATGTTCAAGTTTGGAGGTACGAAACTTGACCAACAAGTACATGAACTTATTAAAGAAATATGGATCCCAGGAAGAATACCCCAGGAATGAACGGATCCACAAAAAGTGACAAAATGGATTCCTTTAAATTTTTCAACTTATATACATACTAATTAAGGATGAAATGGAAGCGGTAACAGGCAAATATGGTTTTAGGAAGATAAGGAGTGGTGAACCAGATTGTTATTTTGCGAGAGGTAGGTACAGGATGCAAAACTGGTGCAGACCCACACAATGTTTAGTGACTTTAGATAGGTATATGATTGAGTTAAAAGATCACAGTTAATTAAAGCATTGAAACAATTAGGGGCAAGTAAAAGTTAGTAAATCTTGAAAAAAATTATGACTTTAAGGGAAACAAAAGCTAGAGTGATTATTAACAGAAAACATTGGGAAATTTTTCAGATTAAGTTGTGATTATGACAGTATGTTTAACATGGTTCTAAAAATTCTTATTAGAAAAGCAGAAATAAACAGGTCATGAATTCTATATCACAGCTTTTGCTTATGATATTGTAATATTAATAAGAAGTAAAAGGAAATGCAAAGTACTATGACAAATAGAATAAAAAGCAAGGGTTTTAGGACTGAAGATTAAAGAAATGAAAATGAAATACGTGAAATGGAATGAGGAAGAGGTTCCAGTAATTAACTTTATACTAAAAGCCGAAGGACTTACAATTTTCGAAGAAGTTTGTATACTTGGGTATGGTAAAAATGAGATGAATATCAATGTGGGAGGAAATTTGGTCAAGGCTGTTAGCAGGATTTACATATAGATGTATGTGTATGTGAAAATGGATTGCTAAAGTGTAAGGACATTTGATGAAGTGTGAAATTGCAACTCTACAAGTCAGTGATCAGAACTGTTGCCATATATGCTTGTGAAACTCTTAACAAAGGCTCTTGAAATTTGGGAAAGGACCGTGTTGAGAAAAATCTTTACTGCAGTGAAAGTAAATAGCCAATGTGAAAGATGGTGAAATCAGGAACTCTAGAAACTGTACAGCAAACCGAACATAGTGAGCACAATTAAAGTCCACAAAGTTAGATGGCTGACACAAAGGGTGCCACATAAGCTATTAAAAGGCAATGGTAGGGGGCACATAAAGATGAGGGAGACCCAGAAAAAGATGTATGAAGTAAAGTTCTATATTGAGAAGGAAAAAATTCGTTACTAGAGGAAAGGCCAAGAAACAAAATGATAATAAACCATGGAACTCTTAGGCTTCTGGTGCTTTGTATACATGTATATGTATACATAAAAGCTTGTGAGGCAACGCACACTGCCAAACTGAAGAACCTAATCAAATTTGAAGCTTGTGGTTGCCTCTGTAGCAAAAGAATTAGATTCAATGATTTTTTTGTGCTGAACACTTTTTGCCGGTACAGTGAGCTACTTCTGCGAAAGCCATTATGCATTTTTACTCTTATATTTGCATAAACTGACATTTTGTAGCCTCCAATATTGACTTAAAGCTTCTTATTTAAAAAGCAAGTAAAGGGAACATCAAGAAAAAGTAAGTTAAAATTATCACAACAAAGGGATGACGAATAATTGCAAAGGAATATACAAAAATATGAAGTTGTGTTATGGTTGAACACCTCCTTTAACATGCTAAATATATTTTGAACATTTACTTATAACTGTGTTATAGATCAATATCCTACAAGAACTAAAGTTGTTAAACTCATTCTGCACAAGTAGATACGTAACTTTTCCCGAAAATATGTTTTTTTCAGACAAGTAATGATTAATATAGTATTTCTGTAGTCAAAATTCTTCTTCCTTTCTCATAGGAAATTAGCACGAAAACTTTTGCTGATTTCGATAAGTTCTAAAATAAGGGATTAAATTTGATATATTATGTATTTGTATGGCTATCTTGTGAATCTATGAATTTTTCTTATGTGGTGATAGCCTTTCCGTTTATCAACCATTACGGAATAACTGCTATACCAATGTGAATTACTACTACATTTTTGGAAATTATTGGAAACAGACATTTCACAAATCTGTTGGAACGAGATAGTTTGTTTAGTTTCGGATGAATGAACAACATTAGTTATACTTTTCATGTTAAAAAAATAATAATTTTCAATAGCAAATCACAAAAAAAAATCAATTCTGTGGGCCATTTCCTTTTGTCAATATTAACTAATGTCTACTTAAAGATAAAATGATGAATGGGATCAACCCTATGCCCTTAAAATTAAAATTAATCACTAATTCGTACATGGGTAAACTGGTAAACTGTATATCTGATTTTGACTGATTAATTTTTAAATTTCTATGTAGTACTTAGATACTCAGTACTTAAATAGTACATTTTTAAAACCATCATCCAGTTCAGTATCAAAAAAGAAAATCTTACTTTAGACAGAAACATAACTATGTCAGTTAAATGAAAAGTTTAAGGCAATTGAAATATATTTAAGTATCAGTTACTAAGCAGATAGAAGACTTCCCAATTTAATTTAAATGTAAAAATAATATACAGATATACAAAAATTTTTATTTTGTAAATTAAGTATTATTAAAGGAGTTTCCAAAATGTCTACCAAAATTAAATGTCACATGAGGTCCTATTGAGTCCATAACAGCTATATTTCTAAGAAACGAGTTCAGATATCTAAATATTGTTCTGAAATTATTTTTTTCCTTAAAAAGTGAAGCTGCTTGGATTTAGCTTATTTTGGTATATTATAAAAAATTACAAAAGTGTATTGTTTGAAACTAATTTCCACAACATCAGAAAACACCTAACCAACCAACTTAACCTATTATGTAATTAAATTAAAACATTTTTTATTTGATATAACTTTTTACATCTGTATCTAATCCATAGAGGGAAAAATCATGCAGTTTTATTATCCTGTAAAATATTTCACAAGTATGGTACAGTAAAAATTATCATTTCAATATGATAATAAAAAATAATCCTAACAGCAGTAAGTCTTTTATCCATTTATTAGAATATCAATCTGCATGTCAAGATACTTGTATTGACATAACTAGAATAAATCCATAAATTTGTTGTCTGTAAAACCGATTTCTTATGCTATTGAAAGATTTAAATCCTACCAATAGATACTGTCATTTAAGAAATGCTCACCAAAACTACCACTAGAATCAMTTGTATACCGCAAAAAATTAAAAATTATCTCTTTGTAATTGGATACTTACAGAGACCATCTTGCCCTCCGTTGGCATATATGCGGGCCTGTTTGAAAGCCGCAGCTTAGTCTGCAAGGTGTTGAAGTTGGTCTCCAACTTTGCCTTCTGCTCAACACGGGGTGGTTTGTGCTTGCGCCTGTAAGTACGATACTCTTCCAGCTTCTTCTGTACACCTGCCAATGAATTATCAGTCTGCCTTGAATTCAACCAAGGCATAGTGCGGCGAATCCATTCGAGGAGCTATAGAAGTCGATTTTAATAAATAGAGTGCGACCCTGGAATATGCACTTACGTCACTAGCTAGACGTTCGTATTCTTCCATGAGACGCTCATTCTCCTGGTTGACTTTGAGTACTTTACAGATTCTGTTGGCAGCGGTCTCAGCCTAAAACAGTGTGAGTGAGTGGGAAAGAAATTGCTGCTAATTTACCAAATCTTCGTTTTTATTACTTCAGCCCGGGTATTTATTTATTACAATTCTCAAATTGGTATTAAACAGACTGATCGCATACAGTATATGTCCTACTGCAAAATGGTATGCTGGAAATGTTGCTAAGAATGCGATGTTATTTTTATGTACAAAAAAATTTTGTTCGTTGATTAAAAACAAAATCTATGACATTTTTGTTGCATAAAATTCACTATTGTTGAAAAATAAAATTATACACATAAAATATTTCACTGATTTTACAGCAATTATGCTTTTACAAAAAGGAGTATCTTAGCTGTAACTTTTAACCTTTAATTTTCAATTCTGTATTCCAACACAATAGAGGTGTCATATTAAAACAAAATATTATAACAAAAAATCTAAAAACTATGAAGCTGCATTTCTTTTTATATACTTATGGTGAAAATAAGTAAATGTACACAAGAAAAAAAATGCATGCATATGAAAAACATAAGCATCAATATATAGGGTACTAAAATAAAGGCCACTACTTCTACAGTGAAAATATGACAAAAAGTTATCTTGTGTTCTGACAAGAGTGGCATCTTTACCAAGTTATAGTCATTTGAAAATAGAAGGTAAATAATAATCTTTTATTAGCAACTTTTTGACCGATTCTCAGCTGTTTTATAATTGATGGTACAATTAACTGTGTAATAAGATTTTTCATACTGCTAGGGAGTGAAAGATTAAGCACCTCCAACGGTTTTGCCTCAGAATTTTTTGACACTTGTTTCTTTAATAATTATATGTAATTTCTGAACTCTATGATTCATGTGTAAAATATTATATAGGTATTGCTATTAGGTCATTTTACAAGAATGCACTATTTCTGATAAAAATGCAGGTAAAGCACTCAAGTAGTTTCTATATTTTCATCTGCATATACATAGTTAGCTGAAGACAACAAAGCGTGTAAAAAAATACACACAACAATATAGTACGGTTGATTGTACAATCAAACAAGGTTAACAAGTGTTAACGTTTACTATAACATCAGGCAGCTGCATCCAGAAGCCTGCATATTGTTTTACTACGACAAAATACTGGTAGCCATTAACAAAATGGCACCACTAGCATACTATTTAGTTCAGCTAAGAAAATGTCTTTATTATTACGGAGTTTCTTAAAATCTCTTTTCAATGTGCCGGTAGAGGTTTTCAATGGTGTTAACAGAAGTTACGTTAAGAGGTTGTTTTGTGTGACTCCACACATTACCTAAAATTTATTAGATTAAGATCTGGAAAATGTGCAGGGCATACTATAGGCACCAGGCTATATTTTGCATTCTAAGTAAGATCTGATGGCTGTATGGTGTATATTTGGTTCCGGGGCAACCACAATTATCTGTTCTGCATTTAACAGTGGCTGTTAACTTAATATATTATGAATTTTTTAGAAAAAAAATAAAAGACTACTAAGCTCCACAATTACAAAACTCATGACATTAAAACATCAAAATCTTTCAACAAGAACAAAAAATGACAAATTCAGTTACAGCAAAAACTAAATGTACAAGTTTTAAATTCCCAAAAGGAAGACAGAAAATCAGACTGATTCTCAAATTATATTTCACTAATGTGAAAAGACACTTGCATTATCTACTTTCTGCAGCCAAGTAAATGCAAGTGAAAATGTAAAAATAGTACTTACCGTAAATGTATTTCTCTCAAAAGCAGTGCTTTTTTGTGAAATGTCATTAAGGAGGTATATTTTTACATGTGAACCATAGATTTCTTAATATGATTTAATGACAGAAATCCTCTAAAAAATATAATCCGAAGACTCATTCCCAAAGAAGGGAACACAAAATCTGGTTTGACAATTCTATTATAAATGAGATCTTAAAAAAGTTATTAATAAAAAACTGCCTTTTACCTTCCATTTTTAAAAGGGTATAAGTCAGTAAAGGTACCACACACAACAAGATGTAAGCTACCTTTTTTCACATTTTCATGTAGAATAAAAGTAATAAACTCTATTTTAATGACACATCATATTTTTTCATTGATTTTTTTTTCTGGGAAAAGGTTTCAATGAAGATCATTTTTTAACATAATAAAAAAAACAAAAATAAGAATTAAACTACCTAATGATAGAATCAATAAAATGGATACAATAATTACAAAAAAATAGCAACAAGCATGCTCCTACTGTCTTAATTCACTCACATTCCATATCACATTTTGGTCTTGCAGCTATTACGCTTGCAATGAGGGAAAAAACATTTTGGCTCGGTTAACAATTAATATTTTGAGCAAATTTATTAATTCCTTGTGAAAATGTAAATTGTAAAACATTTGTTGACTATGAACCTTTTTTTCAGAGTGAATAATTCTGATGTAAAACTGTTCTCAAAGAATAAAATATTTTGTGGAGCAAAATTAGGAGGCTCGAAACAATTTTGCAATACTGTTTTAACATACACATTTTCACTCTGTTTGTGAGCATTTACTTATTTTTTTAAAACATTTTTATACCACAACAGCGCTGTATAAGAATTATTTTACTTCTAACAAAATTATAACATATTAAGCTACAAACTACAATAAAATTATATGTCCAAAAAACTTTTTAAACTGATGAAACAAACAATCTAATGCAAATTTAAAGAAGAAATACTGATAACTATACTATCATGCAGTTAATACTAACAACCCTTCTCAGGAAGAGTTTAATGGCACACGAAGATTTGGTATTGAGACAAGAAATAAAGAAAATGAAATAAAAAGATTATTTTGTCAGTATGTTAAGTATTGATTAAAAAAAAATCACCTTTTGTGCTCCACAGAAGCAATGGTAGTACGACGAAACATAGGTCATAACTGCCCTTTCGTCCGGCATTGCTGTATTCTGTAAGTCTGCATGCAAACAACAGATAAATAACTTACGAGTTGTTATATAAAAAATACAAGATAGAACTGCTAAAATAACCACTGATTAAATGTATTTTACAAGAAAATTCACACATGATTATTTATTCTTTAATAAAATTCTCATAATACATTTTTTTAATAAATGTAATTCATGTATTTTATTAAGGAAGATGCAGGAAAGATTTCATAAAAACCTTCTAATTCAAGAAAACATTATTTATATCTATATTCTTGTAAGACACTTAGTGCAGTGGAAATTGTACGCAGGTCTACCAAGTAAAAAACAAAACACTAAACAAAAAAAATAACGCTTAATAAGCGTGAGTTAAGGGGTGGCAAAACAAAAACTGAAAACACTCCACAACTTCATGTTAAAAGGACATTTGTTAATTTCAACACTTTCGTACAATCGATACCTGTTGTGCCCCTTGGAAGGCGTGGTAATAACATGACACATAAGTCATGATAGCACGCTCATCGGGTTTAGGGGTGTTGATTAAATCTGCAAAGAGTTGTGTGGTTTTGTAACACCAAAACACCTACCATATTTACAAATTGCATGTATAAAAGAAAATAGGATTTTATCCTTTTGCTTTCACTATATTATTCAAAATGCAGTCCAATCCTTAATTTCAAAGACGGAATGATAAATTACCAACCTAACATATAAAAACACATACAATTGTTACCTTTTTTTATAGGAATAGCTATGAGTAGCTTCTGTTTTTACCTAAAAGTCTGATAAAGCTACATAGTTTTTCTACTGCAGATTACCACAGTTTATGAAAACTGTACTATGATAAAACTTTCCCTGACCAAAGGGAAAATTAAATTAACCATATGATTTATTACTAATGAAAATGTTTGCTGCATTCAGATTTGCACAAGAAATGGCTCACCATTGATTTCAATAAGTTTGTGCCGCTGACAAATGTTTATTTCTCTTGTTTAAAATTTTATTTTTTTGTAATATTCCATTGTAACTGTACATGTGTGTGTTTTGTAGAAATACCGTACTTAAATAAATAAATAAACAAATAGAATTGTAAAGAAAACTGAATAAATAATCCTTAATCCCAAGTGAAGATAATCAAAACAGCTAGAAGAAAGTCAACATATAATGACATCAATTAACAAAGGTGTTTAAGCATAAGTCAGTTTATAAATCAATTTTTACTGAAATACCATACAAAATCTTGCATGACCATAGATAAAGTTGCCTCGATCTAAGTTGTGGTTACTAAAACCTTCACAAACCAAGGAAAAAGGAAAAAGCAAAAAACCTCCAAAAAATATGGTAATGGATATTTCAATAAATATCTAATCACCATTCAAAATGAAGTCAAGTATTTACATACTAAAGAGAACTTAGGGGAATTGAAGGTTTTGTATGGAATGACATCCATGCCAAAATACATAACTAAAAGCACTTATGAAAATTTAAGTTTAAAAATGGGTACTTAACATGCCATGTAAAAAAGCAAATATAGGAAATAGAGAAGCAAAAAACATTTCATTAGATTTTATATTATACGCAAATATTCCCAGTTATTTATAAACATCAAATCATGCTTTGCACTTTTCACAGGAAATCATATGAGCACCAATTTTTTTCAGTTAAGTAGATAAACCAAAATGACTACTGAAGAAGAATGCAAGGTGAAAAAAATTATACTGGAAGAGTACCTAATGAGGTTCATAAACTACTTAGTGTAAGGTAAAAAATTATATTAATGAAAAAATTCTATATTGTAAGAACAAATGTCAGGACTGTTTCCTAAAAAAAGCATATATATGGAACAACTTTTTTAAGTTGGATAAGGATAGATCGCTAAAATACACAAATTTTCATTGCATTGTTAATCCTTAGGTTGGCAATTTTTCATTCAAAGTAAATTCATTTCTTGTTTGTAGTAGTTGCAATTCTGTCACATAGTGAAAATATTTAAAAAGAAGTAAATCTTTAAGGTATTTTAAGAACCCACACAAATGTAAAACAAAACAAATACAATAACTACTTATTTTAGTTATCACATTGCAGATTTGCAGATTTTCTTTGAAATATTATTATAAGAAAAAATACTTGAAGTATACATAATATCTTTCATATTCAGGAAATTATTATGAACTTTGTCTTTTACATTTTTTTAAATAATACATCACTAATGCAATTTTAACAATTAATCATTCAAATTGTAACTGTCAATAAAATATGTTTTACACCATTCCTGCTACACTTAGATACAAAATATATGGCATCCTAGGATTTGTACATAAATTTTAATAACCTGAAAGAGCAGATAGATAGTTTTTTACAAAATGAAAGTAGTGACAAATTGAATTCTCCCAACCCATTAAAAAAAAATTATGCTCTTCAACGCTAACTTACCATCAGGATCCAACATTCTGGGAATGTCCAGGTACTTTTCGGCTACGTCAAAGGCAGTGTTCAAGTTCTCAAGCGGGTTGTCCTTGGACAACTTGCTATAGTCGATGAGATCAGGACGGTGGCGATGGATAAGTGCACAGAAGGCCAAACCATCCTTGAAGGAAAGATGGAAGTTCTGAACGTTAACATTCTTGTATGGAGCCGTCTTCCTCTGGCACCAAAGCAATAATCCTTCTTTTGCAGTCATTTCCTCGACTGAGATGTCTTGGATGGCGAAGCGGAGAATGATTGTCCAAATCATACCAAGAGTCATCTTAAGGTTGCCATCCACAATTTCTAAAAGAAATATTATATATAATAAATTTGCATTTTTTGATACTTCTACATAATTTTTGTTTATTTTTTATTTATACACAGAAAAATCTTATTATACATATAATAATAATTCCAACTGGATAACTGGAAACAACACTTTGAAGGCAATTTTCTAGTTTTCTTCTTATCAATTAATTAGCGTGTTTTGATAAAAATTGCAGACATAATTGAAATATTAGTTGCAGTTAAAAAAGGGCAGTTATATCAACTCCTGTGACTTTTCAACTTGGATTTTGCAAACAGCAGCTCTACTTTCGATTACTCCTTTTTTACCTAGATTCAATCAAAGAAAATTTTGTATAATTAAGTAGAAATACCAATTTCTCTACAACAATGTCAATGAATGAAAAAAGATTAACAGTATTATAAAAAATTTTATTCCAATATTTCATCATATTAACTAATTTAGATCATTAAATCACCACATAAGGAGTTTACTCTGTGTTTTTGAACCTCGATTAAGCCTCAATAACATTAAGTAACAGAATACATATTTTCTAAAGCATTTTATTTCTATAATTTTTAAGGATGTCCCTAAATGTTTGCGAGAATTTTCCTGCCGTAACATATCCTTTTTGCATATGGAATTATCAGGTTATTATTATGTCCACATAGCAAAGATAAATGGCACAAAGAATTCTTTCATATATATATGCATCAAATTGTATATTTCGTAAAATGCAATGGTTCCTAGTTATTAAAAATAATATTATTATAGTATATTGTTTTATTAAGATTGAAAGTGTTAGTTTTTTTGGGAAGCAAATTTTGCATTTGCTAGGTGAAAAAAAAGATGTTGCTTTTTCTCCAAGCAAAATTTAACTATTAATTTGAGCAAAATAATTCAAATCACATTGGGATAATAAAACAAAGTAGTTAAGTACTTGTTCAAACTGCGTATTTAATATCAATGTGGATAGACAATAGTAGTTATTGTAAATTTTGTTGAATAAGCTTTTACAAAATCACCAAGTTTTAATTGAAATCGACAGTCATATTCCTAAGATTAAAATTGAGAACTTTAGCTCCTAATATTAGCAGTGAATATTTTTATTGCTAAGAGTCATTGTTTTTAAATAGTAAGTAAAATGTCAGGGTTAAAGACTCCTGGCAGTAAAACAATGTCATATTTTTGTATCACTTGGACAAAAAGCGTATTTGGGACATATCTCCCACACACTTCATACTTCATCAGTGGTAGCTTGTGTTAGTAACAAAAACTAATAGAGTTTATGCTGTGTACTCATGCAGGCCACACACATCTTTTTGCTTCCAATGAGTTTTAGTTATAATTTTTAAATCATAATTTATTTTGTTGCAGTTTATTATACCTAGAATGCTGAAGACATAGACAAGTAAATCTATATTTCGAATATGCAAGTGACCCCACATTATTTTTAGAAAAACTGTAATAATTTGCAGTTAAGGTAGGTCTCCAGAAATACGCTCATAATTATACAGGGTTTCTATAAATGATTCATGCAATACGAACGGCGTTGATTTCTGAATTCTTTGTGCCGTCGTTTTGTAACTGCTGCCAAGCTACAATATGCAAGGCGATATTACTGAAGGTTGCAGATCAATGTCACACCACAGCTCTAAAATGTGAGCTTTCTGCAACCTTAAAGTTAATTATCCCACAAAATACTACAGAATATGTTAAAAATACACACTCCCAGGCGTTTTCTCATATTAAAATATATCAAATAATTCAACAATTGGCAGATCACAAGTATACGTCACTTTCCTGAGAGGCGGCAAATTGATTTAATCGATAATTTCTATAAGCGCCCTGGATGCATGAATCATTTATAAAAATCCTGTTCCACTATTTTAATAACAGTAACAATAATTATTGAAACACGTTTAAGAACTGCATACTTTATAATTATTTCGGTCAAAGCTAAATTTGTTATTTTAAAGAGAACTTTGTGTAATAGTTTTTATTTAAATTCCTTACTGTTACCAATGCAAATCGGATAATTACTCATTGGATGTTAGTTTTATTACAGTGAAAATCTCTTTTAATGTTAAAATATAATATAATTTAATTTTTAAGCAGAAATGTATTGAAACAATAAGGTAACGCCTGCATATTAGGCAACCAGATCGACACGTTCGCGTGGTTGCCTGTTATTATGTTTTGGTCTGTTCACTATGTTCTCAAGGCTTTCAACGAAGAGTGCAAATGTGCAAGCATGGTTTCCAATGTGCGTGTCATTACACGAAAAGTATTTTATAGGAGGCAGCATGCAAAAAAATGTGTGCGTTTAAACGCATGCAATTTTGCAATTCAAGGGTGGAACTAAAATAGTAAACGTCACTAATTTTTATCTTTTTCACAAGAAAACGAAGTCTTCTTGATTTTTCAACGCTAGTGTCATAGATAAATTAATTAATTTATGCTAGTGTATAGTGTTTCGTACACTACATACAATATTTAAGAATAAGAACCACAGACTGTCAGAACTGAGAAAGTAACTATGACGTAACTGTACAACATCTTGGAACATTAATGTGGAAATGATAACGAAAGTCCCTAAATAATTACTGGCTTTTGGCAATATAGACGTAATATTTGGAAATACCAACAAAATGTTCGTATGGTTACGTTAAATGTTAATGTTTTCATTTGCAAGAAGCCCGTTTTTGTAAGCTCAAGGTGGAGGACACCGGACACGCCAATGTTTTGTAAAAATGCAAATATAGAGCAAATTCTGTATATTTAATAGATGCATATTGAACACGTTTTCTATTGTTTTGCTTTTTGTGTGTAAAGTTACGTGCAATTTTGGAAGTACTGGTGTATACCATCTCAAAKAGAGCCGTKCGGAAGCGGCGATAAACTGTAGGTCCCGTACGTATGTGGAAAAKTTTGAAAAAGCACATACGTCTGCGTTCGAATTAGACATAGCAGTAGAAAAAGAGAGAGAACTATAAAATATATACAATCACAATATTTTACCGATTATTTCATAGACATTGAGTTATAATATTATAAATTTAACAGTGTGCTACTACCAATGTCTTTAAAATAACACATACGGGATTACATTATACCTCAATAATACGGAAACATAATTCTAAACTCTAGAAATGTGAATTTAATATTGTATAGTAKKGTTTAAAGAAATGACATAACATTATGTTAACATTACGATATTTTGCACTTTGTTACACAATAATTTAAATTAAGATTTAGAATAACAGTTTTAACAACTAACAACATTATTAAAACTATATTTAATTTAAATGAGCAATCTAAAATAAATCACGTTAGATTTTAAAATAACAATGTTCTCACTCCTCTCTGGCATATCCGCAATTGTACAATTCTTAGATAGAAACAATGTTTATATTACGCACTGTTTTCTTATTTATAACCGTTGGAAAGAGAATGATACGCGTTGATGGAACGCCTCCTGTCAGTGATTTATAAAAGATTGTGACCACAAAAAAAATATAAGTCTTACTAGCAAATACAGATTAAAACAACTGCGCACAAACTTTGTAAAAACATATAATTTCAAAGATTGCGCTCCATAAATTAAGCCATTTTGTAGAGAACTGTAATTTTCTCTTGTTCTATTTGACAAAATCAGCCCATTCATGATTCAAGTGTACAGCAGTTAAGTATTTGCAAATATCAATTGTAAGTGCTTAAATGTTTACACAGTGTTATGTTATCTGAAATCCCAACAATCGATAAATAATCTATGTCCATATAAATAACGTGTACCTATTCCTACCCATTTCCGTTTGTCTAATCATTTTTGAAACTGGCATTACAATTATTAGTACCCATCCATTATCCTAATACGCAGTAAAGTTCTACTGCTTATTATGCACGTGCTAAACAGGGTGCAAAACGACAGCTGGCGATATATCCGCTCAACATACCTTGGCACAGCTGCACACCGAACAAATTTTTGTAGTAAATGGTCTGTTCAGTGAACAACTGTTTGTAGGTCAAGGTTTGGGCAGTGTTCAAATATTTGTAGGGAGAGAAGAGAAAACTCTAGATTGGACCAGCCAATGAAAATAGATACGAAATTAAGGAAGACTAAAGGAGAGGGCGGGGAGGTTGTTTATATGGCAACATGGAATATAAGAGGAACCAATTATGATGGAGCTTTTAAGGATTTGGAATTGGAAGCAAAAAAATACAGGATTTAAATACTTGCTATACAGGAGACGAAGCAACGAGGAGTTACGGCAAGAGAGCAGGGAGGCTATATATATTTCAATAGTGGAAATGACACCAACATTTTTGGGACAGCTTTCTTCGTTTCAAAAAAAATGGAAGCATGCATTAAAGAAGTTCACACCTATTAATGAAAGGCTATGTCACATAGAACTGAACGGATTAGGGAGAAATATTAACATTGTAAATGTGCATGCCCCCACAGAGGAAAAAGATGAGTTTTATAGTATACCTGAAAGTTTCTATGACAAACTGCCGAAAAAAGATCTGAATATATCTTTGGGTGATTTTAATGCAAAGCTGGGCAGGGAGGAAAGGTATAGGCCTACTACTGGGGAATTTAGCCTACATAATTCGACAAATGAAAATGGTGCGAAACTGATAGGGTTCGCAGCAGGGATGGAGTGTAAAATAATGAGCACGTACTTTCAGCATAAAGAGATTCATTTGAGAACCTGGGAGGCATCCAATCGAAAAACAGTTAACCAAATTGACCATGTGGCAATTCAAGAAAAATTCTCGAAGGTCATTAAGGACGTAACAGCATTTAGAGGAGCGGAGATTGGCTCGGATCATAGACTGGTATGAGTGAAAGTGTGTATTGACAGAACAAAACAGAACTGTAAGATAAATCCAGCTATAAAAGGGTTTAATGTTGAAGCACTAAAGAAAGACGAAACAAGGAGAAGATATAAAGAAAAAAAAAGAATTGGCAAGCAGTAGTCCTAGGCAGGAAATTAACGAACAGTGGGAAGAATTGAAGAGCAGAATTAGGGCAGCAGCAGAAGAAATTGTGGGGAGGAAAAAGAGGCACAAAAGGGAGAGCTGGTTCAATGATGAATGTAACAGAATAAGACGAATGAGACAAAAAGCTTTCGAAAAAATGATTCGAACCAATTTGGAAGAGGATATACAGTCATATAAGGAACAGAAAGCAGAAAGCAAACATGTATATAGGAAGGCAAAAAGATTGTATATTGAGATCAAATTAAGAAGTCTTGACGATGCCTATGAGAAGAAAGAAATCAGAAACTTTTACCGGGGAATAAAAAATGGTGGATACAAAAGCCAAGGAGGATTTTTGTTTTGCAAAGACAAAGAGGGCAATTTAATTGGAGACCAGGAAAAAGCAGTTGAAAGGTGGAAGGAGTATTTCGAGGCTATTTTAAATCCAGACGGCACTAGGGAAGATAAAAGTGAAAATGAAGACGTTATGGAAGATCTCATAATTGTTTCTGAACCGACATGTGAGGAAGTGGAACAAACAATAGGCCATCTAAAGAACAATAAAAGCCCTGGTGAAAATGGTGTATCTCCTGAGTTAATAAAGTATGGGGGAGGATAGTTAACGGAAGACACATATGGTGTAATAAAGGAAATATGGCGACAAGAACAAATTCCAGGAGCTTGGAAAGAGAGTTTAATTATCCCACTGCATAAAAAAGGTGATAAGTAAAATTGTAATAATTATAAAGGAATAGCATTACTGGACACAACATATAAAATATTTGCTACACTGGTTAGAAATAGGTTACAAGTATATGCAGAAACTGAGATGGGGGAGTATCAGTGCGTTTAGTAACAGACCAAATTTTCATACTCAAAGAGATATACGCAACATGTTATGATCATAACATTGGATTACATGTTGCTTTTATCGATTTCAAGCGAGCTTAAATTAAAAGATGTAGTATTTTTTCGGCTATGAAAGAAATGAACATACCACATAAATTGATACGCTTATTTAAGGTGACAGTAGATGACTCTAAGTGCAAAGTTAGAATCAATGGCTATATATCAACGCCCTTCACAGTGAAAAGAGGACTTAGACAAGGAGACCCCTTGTCAACAATCATTTTCAATATTGTCTTAGAGTACGTTATTAGAAAAAGTGGGTTAAATAGATCAGGAACAGTGCTAAATAAGAGTCATCAATGTCTTGCCTTTGCTGATGATGTAACCATCTTGACAAGAACAAAAGAGGAATTGCAAATAGCAATGAGAAATCTTCAAGCTGCAGGAGGGAGTGTAGGATTGGAAATTAACACTGAAAAAACAAAATATATGCAAGTAAATACCAGAGATAACCACAGGACATTAGAAATCATTCTGGAAAATGGGAGAAGGATGGAAATAGAGAAGGTGGATAGTTTCATATACCCAGGAGTGTTATCAACACTAGACAAGACAGTGCATTCGAAGAAATAAAGGCGAGGACAGTAGAGGGCGATATAAATGCAGGACGATTGAATACCTATTTAAGATCCAAAGAAATATCAAGAGGAGCAAAGATACAGGTGTATAGATCAATACTAAGACCAACAGTGACTTACGGATGTGAAACGTGGGTGCTCAATGCCGCAGATGCATATAAATTAGAAGTCTGGGAACGGAAAATACTCCGAAGAATGTTTGGGGGAAGAAGAGAAGGGGAAGGGTGGGAACGAAGAAACAATCAAGAACTGCAAGAGTTATACGGAAAAGAAACTATAACCCAGTTTATAAGAGCGCAGCGTATACGGTGGTTAGTGCATGTAGAACGAAGAACTGAGGACAGAATGGTGAAAAAAGTGTTKTGCATGAAGACAGTGGCAACAAGGAGACAGGGTCGCCCTCGAACAAGGTGGTTGAGTATATATATTTGTAGTATTATTATAAATGTTAATAGATAACGAAAACACCAATAATATTTTAGACCAATAGTCTTTAGGATTTGTACCTATTAATTCATTTTACTTCCTCATACAACGGATGGAAAGTACTTTAACGTGAAAAAAATTTTCAAAATTTTTTATTTGCTCATTCGCTTTAAAAAGGCTGAAAACGTAAAAAAGCAAAATTTGAGCAAAAAATTTCTTGTCTGTGTGTCTGTGGTCTTGTGTGTGGGCGCGATAACTTTCGAAAGACAACATATGAACTTGAATTTTGGCATACATATGAATCTCTACTACCCAAAGTGACCTATTGTTTTTGGGGTAAGAGGGTATCGGGAAGGGGGTGAAATTGTGTGGTAACTACCTTTTTTGCAATTTTTTTTATTTTTTTTTTCGTTTAAGTATGGGATTAGTAGTATAACTGCGAGTATTATTCGTCCTTATAAATTTTTGGTGCAGCAAACTGTTTAGAAAATTCTAGCAAAAAAAGCATTCCTTAAAGAAAACGATCAGATAGGAAGTAAAATTTCTCACAAAACGTGTATTAAAAAATTTATCCGAAATTTTGACACTTTCCAAATATTTCCAAAAAACGTATTTTGGAATCTACCGATATGGTATTATATAGAAAAATAGAAATTTGTGATCGAAAATCACTCTTGCAATTTTTTTTGTTAAGTTAACATTTTTCGAGTTATTTCGAAAAACCGATTTTAAAAATTTATGTATTTTTGCCAATCTCACGAGAACCGTTTGTCTTAGAAAAAAATGTGTAGAGAAAAAATGCTCAAAACCTGATTACTGATAGTATAGTGTTAAAAAATAAAAGTGTAAATGTCATTTTGACAATCGGATGTGGAAGTAATGATTCAATTTGCAGCACCCTGGAGCGAGGGGCCAAACAAGTTACACCCATAAGCTATAATCTTTGTCTCAGGCTTTTGACAATGATGGTAAAAGGCCAATTGTTTAATGTGATTTATTGTTGTTGTAATTATGACAATGTTATGAGAGTGGAGGAGAAAAGGAGCTAACTAAAAACACGTATTTCACAAACTGTAATAGGAAAAAACTGAGATATCAATATTATCTTTTTATCTTAATACAGAATTTTAAACTCATTAGAACTTAAGCAGCCAAAGTTATATAGGCTCAATCGTCTAAGCCTCTAATTATTAGTTAAGTGGTGCAATACTGTCTGCATGAGTTACTGTTCTATTTTACTGGTAAATATTGAGTGAGAGGAAAATGAAATTTCGATAATGAGCTGTTACCGAGACCGAGCTTGCACACAAATAAAAGTTTGCTGTTTATTTCATAACAAATTAATATCTACCGTTAACAATATCGAGCAAAAAAATTTAGAAGGAGGCCATACGATTATGTTAAATTAAACGTTCTACTTCGTCTTCAAGAAAATCTCCGATTATTCACTTGTCAAGTGGTAGCAGGTAATGAAATAGTTCAAAATTCTACCTAAAAAAATTTAAATTAAAAAAGATACCCATATAAAGTGGTTTTGATTTAAGAACTAAACGATGATGATTCTGACTGTAGGAAAAACTGTAGATATTGAGACCATGGAAATGGAGACGCATAATTTCAACAAAAAGTTAAAGTTTGGGCTGGCAACCGTAAACGGTAACCGTATATTAAGGGACATATTAGTGTCTGCACTTGCGGTGCTTTTCTC
This sequence comes from Rhyzopertha dominica, assembly GCA_025024175.1. NCBI lineage: Eukaryota > Metazoa > Arthropoda > Insecta > Coleoptera > Bostrichidae > Rhyzopertha > Rhyzopertha dominica. The sequence goes on from QCXZ01000041.1 coordinate 23,665,904, forward strand.
AAATGAAGAAGGTCCTGATCTGTCCAATAATAACGCAATTTGGGAGTAACAAGTCGATACGCGAGGATTACTAAATATTTGTTAACCAATGGAATGGTCGTAGGGGTACTATCGAATGCCTTCCTAGATCGCCTAATCACATCTCCCACGACTTTTAGTATTTAGACAACAAAAGTCTATTTTAATAGTTCAATTACCATCGGCGTACAAAACCTTAATTCTTTCAATTTGTCGTAGTTGTTGCTTGTTGGTGTTGATTTTAAATAAATGCTACGGGTTTATTCGAAATAAAATAATTTACCCCTGAATCTTTTTGGAATGCTAGTCTACTAAACTTAAACACTAAAATTCTTAGTTACATTTTTAAAACTTTGTCGAATATCTCGTAAGAATCAAAATTCTAACAAAATAAAAAATTCACGAAGAAATAAGATTTTATCAGTCTAACTGCATTTTATTGGAGATGTGATGTTAGGACATGTTTCCACTTTATCAAGAGGTCATCAGCTCACCCCAAATGTCTAAAGAATCCTGAAGGGATTAGATTATTGAGGTTCAGATTAAATATAAAAATATTAAAAAACATAAAAAAGGTGATCACTAATTTCTATAATTCCTAGGGTTAAAATAAATAAATAAATAAATAAAATTAATAACATTTAGAAGATGAAGAACGTAAAAGAGGTGTCCTGGAGGGACTACCCTCGCGTTGAAAGGCAAAACACAAAATATTTTGGGGTGAGCTGATGATGACCTCTTGATAAAGTCGGAACATGTGCTAACATCACATCTTCAATACAGTGCAATTAGACTGAAAGAATCTGATTTCTTCGTGAATCCAATACTCCACATAAATTATAGATCAACTCTTCATGCTAAAATAAAAAACTGCTTACCTTCTGCACCAATCGACACGAGTTTGACACCCTTGCTGGCGATGTAATCCAGCGCTTTGTTGACATTTGCGATTTTGTGAAAACGCATTTTTCCCCTATCTGGCTTTGGTAAGGTTTCGCCGGATATAACTTCAAGGAGAAGCATAAGTTTCAGTCCATTGCGGAAGTCATCTTCGATATTGTCTATCGAGGTCCCAGCTTTTCGTAAATGGCTGTTACACCAGGCTGTGAATGTCTGCAAGAAAGAAAAGAAGATTTTTAGGAACTTGCAAATCAAAAAAAAATAAATTGTAATTTAATCTAAATTAATAACATGTCAATTAAAAAATGCACCACCTTGTTACTACCCTGAAAACTGTCTCTTATGAAAACTAAACGAAAATCACCATTATAATATTATATAGTAATAGCACAAGAATCTCCAAACAGCCTCGTTTCAAATGAGGTGACACATATTGAATATTATAGAAGAAAGCAATCGACCTTGGTATTTTCCAATTCGCTGTTAATTTACAACTTCCGGGTACGTTAAATCATTTACATAAGATTTCGTAGCCCAAGAGCTTATTTTACAAGTGACGTATATGTTATACATCACATAAAAAGTAAATAATAAAACAAAAGTAAAATATGTGCTACGTAAAGATATTATTGTAATAATGAAAAAAATTTCTAGATGGTTGGGAAATCAAAGCACACCTTCCACAAGTAAATATGTGTATGGAAACACCTCATTTCTATCTTTGGGCTTAAAAAATACACTAATGTAATAACAATGGTTTAAAGATTAGATAAAAGAGCGAATTTTTGCGTCATTACCTATCCTTTTATCTCATTCCATACAAAATTTTGCAAAATTGTGGAGCGTTTTTATTTAAATCAACAAAAGTATCTACATGTTTATAAAAGTAAGACGCCAAAGTCGACAAGACGTTAACGTGGAAGTTTTACCTACAAATAAAAATGCCAACAAATTGTAACTTTCCATTGTAAAATAAAGATCAAAATATGCGAAGGAAGCCAGGTTACAATCAACCGATGAAAAAAAAACAAAAGAGCAGTACTACTTGAGAAGTGATGGTAAAGCAATGCGCTGAAAATAGCGATTTTCGTTTTACATTCTAAGGACTTGATCATCTGCCGAGTTCAAAAATTTGTTAATATATTTCCCTAAAAGAATATCTGCCCATAAAATTAAAACCTCAGATGTGAGCCAGTGAAGAATGAAAGAATATAATGCGATTTTCTGATGTTCACAAAAACGCTTACAAACTAATGAATTTCTTCTAAGCTTTTCTCAATCTGAAAACTTATAACTAAAGCGACAGAGCTTTTTCCTATTGCAGTTTTGTCGCTTTAATAAAAACTCGCCTTAATAAACTCTTACAACTAAACCCAACCATATCACCTTGCAAACGCCAAATTGTTAAGGCTGCTATGGACAAAGAAAGATTGGATATAGCAAATATTAAACTTTTTTAAACACCAAATAATAAAAGCAGTCAAATTAAAGAACATTTTATGAAATACAGAAAGTTTACGGAAAATACGGAAAAACAGCCGCTGGAACTGGAGAAATAAGACATGAAAAATAAAGAAAACATTTCATAAATACCTTAACAAAATAAGAAATAAAAAGACGTAAAGAAGTCAAATATTTAGTATCAGAAGGCAAGAAACAAAACTGCAGTGAATTTTGCTAAAGACTAGATAGAAATAATAAAGGAAATCATAAACTATTCTACAAAGCAATCAAAACGATAAGATGAAAAAATAAAAGCCAGCATTTAAAATAAAAATGAAAATGTTTTGACAGAAGATAAAAATGAAAGAACTATTCCTACTACTGGGAGTCGAAGAAGATAAGTTCCAACAAACATAGGAATAGAAGTATTAGCTAAATGAATCAAACTGAAAAAAAAAATACGGAAGATATACCACAAAGAGTGGAATAAATTAAAGATGACAAACAAGTTCACGTTATCCTGTTGCGTTCAGTTCTAAAGGCGTGTCTAACAATAATAGATAACAAGTGAAAGCAAAAATAAATCTTGAAAACGCATCAACAACATATTGCTGGTGAGAGTATAGGCAAGGTTGACACAAAGAAAGGTAGGCGAAAAAATCAAAAAGATCCAAAAAACAAGCCAATGGGAAAAAGACCATGTAAAACCTGGAACAGAATATATATAGCAGAAATACTTGAAAGACGGACAGTGCATGAAGGGAAGCCAAGGTAAAAGCCAGAAATAGAAAGACCTGGGCCGAGTTTGTATATAAATAAGAATCAAAAAGGCCCATGCACCACTGTGTGGTAATCTGGCAACTACCAGATGAACAATTATTCGTAATAAAAACACAATCCATCCATATTTAGAAATAGATAGCGTTATTTCAAAGACTTATTTGTGTACTAGCACTGAACAATAATATTTCCTGCTAATCAAAAATGACTATAAAACGCATCTCATGGTCACTCAGTTAAGAATAAATCTACGCAAAAATGTTACATCTTTGTAACACTTAAAGATTATTTAGAACACTCTGTTCCCAAAAAATAATACTTTACATACTACGATTTCACAAACAGTAAATTGCCAGATATTTATGAACTCCTTGTATTACTCGACAACTGTCAGAAGTGTAGTCATATTTTAAATATAACGTTTAAAGCATCCCAGCCCCAAAAGACATTTATAACTTCTATAATTTAGGAACACCGTCGCAAATTCAGTGTAACGAAGCGCCATTGGTATTTTCGTCCCATTCATTGCCGTAACCGTAAGATTTCCTCGCCGCTAAAAAACTATAGACACCGTTTGCATTGGCATACATTCCCTTCTATATTGTTTGTGCAGATGCGCCAATGCAACTCGGAAATATTCAGCTGCATTACATTTATATTTGTCTATTGGACGTTTGCCCAATTTTGAATTATTTTTAAGTGAGTCACGACGAACAGGGCCAATAAACTACTCGAACGCTTCTTCCACTAGCTTGGCAATTTAGATTCATCAGGAACCCTCGCTTGGATAATTAGATAATAACTTGCAGTCGGCCATATTTCCGATTTAGATATATCACTCGCCGAATGAGTAGGTTTGAAAATGCAAATAACACACACGATATTTCTTATTGCCACACCTATCGAAGCGATAAAAAAAAAACGTTGCTCTCGTTAAATATCAAATTTCATGGTTAGTGGAGGAGCTATTATGGAATATAAAGCGCACTGAGTGAGAAATTATGGAGATTGCTACAAATTAGCTGCTTCCGTCAGAATTACCACTAAAAGTATGTATTAATTACTCCGATTTTTAATTAATTTGATTTTCCGCAAGTGAATTATATCAGTTAGTTTCTTAAAGTAAAAGGAATTATAGACGGAATGGAAACAGTGCCCTTCAAACTAAATAGCAAAAAAATTAAACGATGTCATTTGAGTGTTACAGTTTCTTCAAAATAACCCATTTATCACGGCAACATGTGCATATGTACATACGTGCAGACTAAGATGTTTTTTACTTTTGCTATTATTGTGAGTTTCAACAACATAATTTGGCAACCCTAAACTGGAAATCGTCCAAAATAMATTCTTGAAATACCMGGGTACCAGTTCAGTTTAATTAAAAGGATTAAATCGGCAAATGAATTKTCATGCGGCAAAGTAAACGGCCTATGGCAAGAGTTAATGTCCTGCACACACTTCACTACAAAGTAATTGTGTAAATAAGGCATTTATGGCTATTTTTGTCGTAGCCTACGCTCTGAAATACTCTTTTATGAGTCAGTAGTGATAAACAATAGGAGTATATGCTAATAATACATTCAATTCTACACAAAGCAAAAGGTAGCTATTTTTGCAACGCAAACTGGGGAAAACAAATAGTACAATATATAATAAATTAGCATACAATACTATAGCTAAAAGTTTTTGATATTTCATTTTAAAATACTTCAAACCATGGGACCAGTATTGAAACAAATTTGTGACAGATACAATATTTACAAAGGTTTATTAGGCAGATACCACAAATGTATTTGCTGTTAGTAATGCATGACACTGATTTGTCACACTCGTATAAAGAACGACGTTGCTAACAAATTTGGAATTTTGATGGAAAATACTTAATCAAAAGTCAGAAGACGCAGTTTTTAGCTTATGGCATATCTGATATAATTTAGCTTCGGCCACACACACTTTTTTGTGGAGAGACTATCATATCGAAATTATAGTTTATATTCATTTTCATTTGTATACTTTATAAGGTAGTATACCCGTGTGTCAGGAAAGATGTATAACCACAGTATAGCCATTTACTTCGCCTACAGTAGCGACAACGATCGGAAATCCATGAGTGATCCTCATGACCTTGAAACCGTCCGCCATTTGGAGGGTAGTACAAACGCGCGAAACTCAAAAGCTTTCCTACTGAATTGAATTCTGCATGGAGGGTTTTCATGAACTTGTAATTATAAATAAAATTAAAGGAAAATGTACTTATAACGAGAGTGGGTCCTTTTCTCCTAGAACGGCTCTGTAAATGTGCAAAAATTAATACATAGCGTTTTGCACCTTTGGAAAAACGAAAAACTCAATTCGTAGTTATTACACGGCTATTGTTAATTTCATTTCTAAAAAAGCACACGAAAACCCACCCTTCACTTTCATTTTTATTTATTTTTTTAAATATATACGTACAACAGAAAATCTAGAGAATCCAAATAACTATCATAACGGTAGAAACTCGAAGACTTAAAAATGGAACTACCAGAGAAATAGAAGGCGAACGGTCTGCAGAATAAAAAAAGATTAGAAACGCAAAGAAGGGGGCTAATAATGGATGCACCAACTATGGTATGACGGACAATGACGGGAAGAAGTACGACAACCCACAACACGCCTTCTTTATGTCGAACAACATTGCAACAAATAAATCTGAAAATACAAAAATAATGAACCAATTAAGGCTTATTGGAAGGCAAAAGCATGCTGTCTGTAAAGCAAAAAAAAAGTACTCCAGGATGCATACCTACTATTGTTTTAATGCAATCGCAACATTTACTAAAAAGATCACATGTACCTATAGTACACAGACTGATACCTAATCAGGTCGGAAGAAACAATATTTATGGAAACTTATTATTTGTCGTACACTTAACAATGAAATCGCTGTAATACCTATAGCTACACAGGAATCTTGCTTTTAAATTCAATATATAACATACTAATTACAGAAGAATCAAAATTAAATAAATAATCACATATATTTAACATTTTCTTAGAAGAAATTGTAAGACATGGTGTAGTAAATAAAATAGCAACAGTCTTAATAAGAAGTGAGACATTTCTGTTAGGTTATCAACACGATTTTCGAATAATGAGGTGTTAAGACCCTCTTCATAGATAACAGGCGAACTACACAATTTTTTCGCTACAGCTTATAAAGATTTTTACGAGTACAGACATGCAGGGAAAAAAGCAATAAAGTAGTCTGAAGAAGACTTCAGCAAGAAGCGGAAATGTAACAACACAAAAAAATGTGATTCAATTTTAGCTGCCAAATACTCGCAAAACTGTTCTTAAAACAAATCACAGTTTTATACACGCATTCATTTGGTACCTACTTATACGGCATAACTAAGACAATAAAAGAGTAACAAATAACAAAATAATGTTATTTTAGATTGGAATATATTTTAACGTTTGAAATGCTGTATGTATGTATGTATTTTTTATTATTTATTATTATTATAAAGTGCTAAACCTTATAAAAGCTATTGATATCTGTTAAAAAAATTGTAACTGTAATGATACCGAAATCATTCATTTAGGGGGAGGGGGCGAATTGCGCTTGGCGCCTCATAAAGGTTAAATGCGACACTGATGATACATGTAAAAACTGAAAACGGAACTGCGCACAACTTCGCTTGATGATCTTTAAAACTTTAGATAAAGCTCTTTCTTTAAGTACATCTATGTATAATAGGTAAAGCTTTTACGAATGGTACCTAATTATTTACTGTGGCGTCCCTACGAAACCCGTTTCTTTCGGTCGCGTCTAGTTCTTGAGAAATACGCGTTACAATTTGGAACTACTTTACGACGCAGAGTGTTTTTCCCTATGCTGCCCATTGTTGCATACTCCCTTTAACCTCCGAGCCTCCTACGCGAATGTGTTTTCCTACAGATTAGTGTCATTTTCAACCGATCGATTTTTGACGATCTCTGAGATTTTTGCGAATGAATGAAAAAATAAAAGTTTTGTAATAATATTAGCATTTATTTTATCGTTTATTGCGAACTACGCTTATAGTGGACATTGCTGTAATTTATAAAGAACCTAGGATTTTGTTTTACAGTACTTACATCAAAAGATCTACAACGGCAGACGACTTTGGAAATTTGACCTTGACAATGGGGATGCGGATTCTTCGTCAAACGGCTGAAGGAACGCAGTGTTCCTATAATCGTGTGCAGTGCTTTTCGCACCACTTTTACTTATGAAATATAATTACTATTGGCTAATACAATAGACTTCAAATTAATGGTCATTATGAGGATCACTTTTATGTAGATTCTTTCATACAATTACCGCTTTTTAAATTGCGCTAATATAGCGTTATATCGAAAGTGCCTCTCTAAACTCGTGAGGGTTCCCGAAAATATAAAATGATGTCCGCAATATTTTCAGAAAGTGAACAGTTCTGACAAATATGATAAAAGCGAAGCAATCCAAAACTAAGGAGGACGTATAGATAACACCCCTATAAATATATAAATGGAAATGCATCGACATCATCAGTTTTATTTGCTAACAGCGCAGTTTGTTCGCGTAAGACCGCTAATTCCAACCCATTTGTCAGCCATAGAAATGATGTATCCTATTACATTCTGCCGCAATTGATCCGTAATTGGACATACGCAACTCAATGGCTTATTCATGAAGCGCTTATCGATAAATAGCCGCGATTACCGTCTAAATTATGTAACTGAAGCAAACATACGCTTTACATCCAGGATGATGATGCGTCGGAAAAAATAGACAAGACATGCTGGTCAGCTGTCAAACTGACGTCATCTGCTCGGATTTCAGTGCGAATACATTCAACGCCTGGGCTAATTTTAAAACGGGTACATGAACACAACAGCTGCTGCCAACTAAATTCACCGAGTTTGAAGCCGATTTTTATTAGAGTCCGGCGATACACAAGCGGGTGGCTAAGTAGGTACTTGAGCAAGTTAATTACCTTTATGTTAGCTACGTCCATGTCCACACCGCCGATCACACTCCGCAATTTGTAAGGAAAGGTATTCATATTACCAATGTAAGCAAAATGTTTTTCGATAGGTAAAACCACAGGCTATGTCTTCATTTAACCAGCTTTCATGTCACTAGATGACGACTACGGTAATGAAATTTCCAGGTTTGGTGCTTGTCCTGACAATTAAGGACGTAAATCTTAAGAGTACGTTAGAATGACAATCTGAAAGAACTTCTTGTGGCATAATGTGTTTTTACGTGCAGCATCTAATCTGTGAATGCTAGCTGTTAAAAACGTGAGCATCCTCTTTTATCGCTAATATATTATTAACTCGTTTCTTTCATGATGTTCCGACTTCCAAAATTACAACAGGCTCAGGTAAACATGTTTACGTGGCCATTGATAAAACACAACAGACGAGAAAGACCAAAACAAAGGTTTTAAAATTAACTTAAATAAATCTGCTTGCCTGTCTGAAACACTAATCACTTCCGTGTGCTCAAATGATTCTCGTTGGTTCTGAAAATAACTATGAAAATGAGGTTATTCCATTGACAGGATTCAGAAAGAAACAAACGAAACGTCTCGATTAGTTAAGTAAAAACATTCATTATGCTGGTCATAAAGTGCCACGTCAAAAACAGACAAAAAAAGTTGGTGCAAAAGTAAAGGGCATGGGATACCTGCGCAAATTACAAAGCATTCCCATATTTTAATCAAACAACAATCGTAGTCAATCATTCTCTCACTTATTCAACACTTGTTTACTATCTTCTCCCATTTCCTACCCTTTCAACCTATCTATTACAAACATTCAGTGTTAGATTGTGTTTAAATTCTTGGACCTAACATGATATTAAATAGATATATATCAATTTTATCGACAGACAAAATGATTCAACTTGCACCAACCTTTCAATAAATTGTAAAATAACTGCTAAGTCAATAAAAAAACTAAGTTGCTACGCTGGAAAACTATAAAGCATTAACTGCTTTGTTATTGTTAAATTTTTGAATAGACTACTTTGCTTTCTATTTTTTTTTTCATTTGTATATAGCATCGGTCCCACTGAGCAAGAGTTAAGTGGTCAAATTCAAATCTTGTTGGTCGTTTTTTGCCATAGGGTGTCGGTTTTGTAAATAGGGTCAACGTTTCGTCCGCACTTATAGGTATTAGTGAATATGGAACAAACTTTATGCTCAAACATGTCAGAGCTAAACCAAATTCCAAGGGAGAAAAAAATGCGAAGGTGAGGAAAGGCGTTATATGGTTGGATTCCAGATATTAGATTTAAAATTTTCAATTCCTGTCAGAATTTGCGAATGGTGTATAAAAGGAGTTTCGCTAACTGAGGTGTGATCGACTTAATCCTGCTGTTCAACTACCGCTGAATAGGTAAATAGTCCTGATTTGATGCAGAGTTTGTGTTCTGTAAGACAGGTTTGAATGCAGTCGCTCTATAATTTGGAAGTACGAGAGTTAATTTAGATTTCGGATAAAGATGACCACAGGCAGATTGCACCACGGTTGTTCGACCCGTTGTTGATGAGACTGATAAGTATTAAAGTTCACTTTGAAGTTTTGCCTGGTTCAAAAATTGATTATGGTCTGTGAACAACAGAATGTGTACCGAACGTTTTGTGATAGATGGTGATGAAAAAACGTATATAATTTCCAAGCTGTGTGGATGAGTTTATGGTAGATAGAGTAGCCCAAAAGACCACACGAAAGAGAAGAGCATGAAAAAACGAGAGAGAATGGTTACTTTTAATTTCCTGCTGAATTTTATATCAGAATATGGCAATTAGTCGGAACCGTAAGACCATATAATGAATGTGTCGTCGACATAACGATGAGTCTAAGGCTACTTCCTTTTTATTGATTTTTTTAAGACCTTACAGATGAAGAAGTTTCGATTCCTCTGGAGATAACTTTTACCGGATATCTTGAACGATTTCTGGATTATTTAGGATTAAGTAAATCAAGTTATCCAATTCTTGAATTAATTTTGTCTACATACATTTGAGATTCTTAGGAGCAGTTTTCCATTCTGTGGAAAGTCTAAAATGAGGGAAGTTGTGGTTTTTCAAAAGTCAGGGCTGTTTCGAAACAGTACGGCCCGTCGTGTCCTCGTCGAATACTTGACACTGCAGAGCTGACTATTTGCTCAAGTGGAATTTACCTCAGGGCAATAGCAAGATTGAGACGTTTTGCTAGCAATGAGTTTTCTGATTCACAGCGATGATGCAAAGTTCACCGTTTCTGAAGTGGGCATTTAGGATAGCTTTTTGTGTAAAACTAGGAACTACATTTTGCATAATGTGCCTCTGATTTCAAGAGCGATTATAGTGTAGCACTCTGAATTCATCTAGATTTTGTAATAATCCATAGAGAATCCTTACTTTACCACAGACAGGTAACTTGCTATAAGAGCAAAAGTTTTGAGCTTCATGCTGTAAGGTACGAATTACTTTGTTCATAAGTTTTGCCATTGCTACACGGTATTATCATTACAGAAAGTGCTAGTACGCACATATACCAGGGTTCAAAAATAAGGGAATCATTATTAAAATGAAAGCAAACAAGAAATCATGAGTAGGTTCAGTGCACTTGACGCGGTAGTGCTGATCTCCTAAATGCAAATCTCCGACCAACTCGGCTGCTCCACTTCATTTGTTTAGTTTTAGTGTTTAGTTGTTCACTTCATCGCGATAAGAAGGAAGGAAGCAAGTACACCTCGTACACAATGCGTGAATTTAAAATCTCTTATCAATTAGGACGTTAAACTGACCGATATTCTAGACAGCTTGCAACGGCAGTTCGAGGGAATGACACATTAGCGCCAATAAAAGCATAGTGTGCTATATTCAAAGTTTAAAAAGTTTAAAGATGATCGTCCCGTCACTATAGCAAAAATCACTCATAAACATAAATTCGAGATCACATAAACAAACTAGAATTACGAAAAGTACCAGCACGGAGGGTTCCGCGTGAAAAGAATTATATAGAATTCAAGTTTCTCAAAAGCTTCTTAATAGTTACCAAAATGAAGGGTAGGTTTTTTTGCAATGCGTTGTGACGTGTGACAAAGTCTGGGTTCACCTCTACACCCCTGAGCCCAAAAGAGCAATATAGAGTGGAGAAGAAAAGGGATGCAGGCCATCAAATGTTAAAACTACTATTGTGGCCTTGTTGATCAGTTTCGAGCTGCAAAGGGTTCGAGATGATGCCACCAGTCCATCCGTACAGTCCTGCTTTTCAACGTAATGCAAGACCGCATACTGCAGCCCAAACCAAAGTTTGTCTGAAATACGGTTGATACCAGGGTTGGCAAAAAACATGTTTTTTTTTGTTTAACCGTGTTTTAAACATGAACTCTCATGCAGATTACTATATATATTAGTGAAAATAAATAAGAGTAGATGGCGCGGAGCGCAGCAGTTGTCTAAAAATCCCTAGATGACTACGATTATCAGTTGCCATTTGTCTTTTTTGTTTACGCAACAATTTTAGTTATTACGAGTCGGTTTCTCTTTTCTATTTTAACCTAGAATCAACACTGCTCTTAAAATCTAGACCAATCACATACACCAATTTAAGGTTACTGGGTTGATTTTAGCTAATATCAACTTTAACAAAGAATAGGAACCGAGCTTGTCTGTTTAAAAGTTTAAAGTCCAACAATTACAATGGCGTAGTAGGAACAATGCAGTGTGGAATAACTTTGACAAAATTAAGGTGCAAAATGGTAGAATGCGAGTTCAATGCAAGAAGTGCAAAAAGATATGATTACACTAGTAAAAAAAGTAAAAATGCTGATATTTTTTTTATTCTTTGTTTATTGTTTTTTATATTCCCAAGTTCTGATAACTATTTGGTTTTTTTGTACTAAAGATATAATTATCTAGTAAGTGTTCAATGAACGTCTTATTTATTGTTTTGTAGTACTGGACCAGAAATACAAATTTTTATGTTATGTTAAGATTAAGACTTTTATTTGTTGTCTTAAAATTTTGTAAATTACATCTATGAAAAAATGTTAAAGTTAAATTATTCATTTCTATAACTGTTGTTGTATCAATAAAAAGCCGAACAGAATACTGCATGTTTCTTCTTTTTTTTAATTTGAAAAAACGTTTACATATTTTCTAACTGGGCCTGGTTTTGCATTCAATTAATTTTTAATGCAAATGTGGGGTGATTATTTAGATATGTAATTACTAATAATCTTGTCTATCTATTTGTGGAGGGTAAACGAGCTTAGTAATAATATAATCACTGTTTAAAACATTAACAAAAAAACACTGTTTAAAACAAATGTGTTAAACATTTGTTTGAAACAAAGTTTTAAACAAGAGCGTTGTTTTAAACGAGTTTAAAACATTTTGTTTTAATCATGCCAACCCTGGTTGATACAGTTCTGATCTTGCATCATGTGACTTCCCTCAAGGAAAAGCTTGTGAAAAGTTTTTTTGAGAATGATCAACAGTTGAGGAGAATTTTATATTTGTATGAGTAATAGTCGTTTTCTGAAAAGGGCAGCAAAATTTTGTTCGTTAGTTGGAAAATGCAAAAGGGTTGTTTATATATGTATGATAAAAATATAAGGGGTGGTTGAAAATTGTTTACAATTATGGAGTTTCAGAATATAGAATTTTGGGGCAAACTATATCCTCCACTTTCAGTATAAAATGATCTATGATCTCAGGGTGCAAAAACCAGTATCAGGGGACGACATACGTCGGCAAGCCAACGACCGCGCAAGAGGTCTGAATCGGTTATTGCATCTAATAAAGAGCTTCATTGAAGAGATTTATGAGATTATTTATTGTTCTTAAGATCATTTTAATCCATGATTTTTTTTGTTTCCATAACTAATCTACAATACTAAGAATTGTGTCTACGGGCAAGATAGCTATACTGCTCTTCAAAACGGCCAGCAAATAATTAAAAGTTATACTTTTCACAATCAAACTACATGCTATAGGGTGCCTGTATGCAAGAATAAAAATGATGTTCATGATACAAAATGTTGGGGAGCATGCATGGTATTCACTTCAAAACAAAATATGTTAGGTACTACCGTTGTCTGAATAATTATGCAGAAAACGCTATGTATGTATAAAATGTACGAAATAAGAAAAATCGAAGACTGAAGAAGCCCCACCGGAGAACTTCATCCCCTCCTAAAACCAGCTGTAAGCGAACGACTCGCGTCAAGTGTTGTTTGTATCGGAGCTTTCCGAATCTTAGAAGATATGTTTAGAAATAGTTCACATTTCGTACTAGGCCAAAAACGTGAGTTATTTTCGTATTACAGGCGGCGATTATAAATAATACGGTATACAGATCACTCAATGGTGATTCAAACATAGATTCCGTGACTCGTTGTTCTGGCATGAGCTTTCTTTAATGTATATCGAGTAAGTAGTGTAATCTTACACATATATTTTATGACGCGGTTGATGACGCAAGTGCCGTAAATTTAAATGCTACGGTAAATTGTTATCTGAGGCCATGTTCCAGGCTTTTCACTTTTTCTCTGGAAACAATTACCAGGCGAAAATACTTGTTCAAGCTAAAAAACTAGTGGAATATTCATTTTCTGGTAAAAGACAATATCATCTCGTTAGTATTTGCTGAAATGATAAGTGAGACGATGAAATTAAATAACTATACAGAACACTTTTTTAAACACTCTTCAACATAACACCAAGTCTCCATAAACTAACGTATAAAAATTCTAAAAAAAACGCTAAAACGGCTAATTTTTTATTTTGGACTATTGAAACATTAACATGTGCATGAAATGATATAGAGAAGTAGGCAAGCAAATGTTCGAAGTKTGATCAGTCAATTTACAATTTGGCACGCCTACTCGATCCATATGACATCTCAAAACATTCTTCGGCGGAGTAACGTGGGTTTAAACCTGCTGGTACTTTATATTCCTTCCCACTGCAGTAAGCACTTGTTGAATATCTTGAGTTAACGAAGACAATTCCAAAATACCAAAAATGTCGACTAATATCAATAGACAAAAAGTTATGATCTGTAGACTCAGGGAAACTGAAGGAATTCGGAATCTGCAGGTGATTTTTAGTCCAGTCTAAAGTAATGCTAAAGGAAGAGACGATAGTAAAAATACAATATTGGAATCCAAAGCAGACTTTGTAAAAATTCGACACCGACAGTGACAAATCTTAAATATAATATTTACGATGCCAATTTTCAAACACGTTCTGCATATTTAGTGAAAATGGTGGGTCTAACGGAGCCTGAACTAATCCAATTTTTAATAATGGTAGATTATGGCGATAGATTTCTGAGAAGTTTGTTATTAACATGGATCAAAAACGGACCTGCTACTTCACAATAAAGTGGTAATAGACTATTACATTACATTTTATTAGAAGCCGAATGAAATCCCTGAGTCAGGTGACAATAAACAAGGCCGTATACCATTCAACAGTAGGTATACTTTATCAAAAGGAGCATTTTATCGTTATAAGATCCGATTGATCCTTGAACTTCAGGAAGTCCATCCTGACCGACGCTTACAATTTTGCGAGGAGCTGATGAGAAGATATGTTGAAGACCCTAACTTTTTAAGAAATCTTCTTACCGACGAACCAACTTTTTTATAATTTTTTCAAGATAATATGCTACTTGCACTGGCTGAGAGAGAAGACATTTGGTTCCAGGAAGATGTTGGTTTTCGCTGGTAACGTTTTTGCCAGTAGATGGATAGGTCGCCGGAGAGTTGTAGAGTGTAACCACCCCGATCGCCAGATTTGACTTCTTTAAATTTTTACTCTGGGGTAATTTGAAAAGTAAAGCATACGTATACTGTTCACAGACACTGAAAGAATTACAAGTTCGTATTCGAGCCGAAATGCGATTACTACCTCCAAACATTATTAAACGCAGTGTCCAAAGTGTCTATGTACGACTTCGGCAATGTTGTAAATGGACTGCAATTTGACATTTGTTTTTTTTAATTTTTATTTGTGAGCTCCATATTCCATTTTCCAATCGTGCTCATTTTGATCGTCTTCTTTGTGCCAAATGACACAGTGGTTGTATTCCTTAGATAATAAGGGCTCAAATGATACAAAAATGCATATGATTCTATATCAAAAAAATAAACATTTCATGACGTCAGATCTTCGTCACAGTAACAGACTCTTTGTTTCCGTCATCTCAAAAAAGCCCTTTTTAAATCTTCGGTTGCATGTTTAAGTGTTTTTTCGAATTTTTGCAAATAACCCTTATTTCACTTTATTTTATCGACACTCTGTATAGCCTATGTTTCTTCTGACTACATTTCTTCCTGCCGACTGCACCAATAACCATTATTATTTAAATAGCAAATACCCAATGTCGAAGGCGTTCTCGCTCAGTTTCATTGAAGATTACGAAACAAAACGAAATGTCAGAAGTTAATTGCAGAACCAACAATAGCGCACGTTGTACTGAAATGTAACGCCATAATTTGGTGAGCACTCTCCGGCCAACGGAAACAACCGAGATTGCTGACCTTTCCGACTGTGGAAGGAATTAAACCAAAAAGGAATCGGTTAGACATGCCTCCACGCACGATCAGCTTATGAAATTTTCATGGATGTTTAAAATTTAAACTCGGTAATTAATATTCAAGCGGTGTCTTCGACGGAACAATGAGCTGGCAGCACGTAGGACGTGCGAGAAGTTGTCGAAGGATGTAAGAAAGGTGTTATTTAAAGAGACCGTGATTAATATGCATTAATATGTTTCTAAATGGAACTGATGCAGTGCAACTTGCAAGGCACCTGGTTCAGATACGTCAGTAAAACTACTTAAGTAGTTAAGATACCGGACAGTGTCCTTGCGAGAATTTTGTGTCTAATTAAAAACCAGTACATATGATACTTATTAGGTATGATTCATAGGAAAATTACTAATATATGTATAACGGGTGTTAAACCATCAAGTTTTTCTATTCTTAAGATTAGATATGTTAATCAACCAAACACTAAATATAGTAACTGTCTTAGTATCCACTTCTATAAGCTCTTATATAAGCTCTCTTCGGTGTATGTAAATGCATCGTATTTTTGTGTCAAATTCATTAATTTTTCCGCATAAACCCATTCGATATACAAACTCTTCTTTTATTTGCAGTGGTAATTGGTAAATCTGATGAGTGAAATCAACCAGGGGATTATAACATTTCCAAACCAATATATGGTAAGAGTAAGAATAATTTATAAATATATGTAAAGAAGACATGTTAACTGTCAAATCGAATACGTAGGTATTATTCATGTGAATTATTTCATCCCCTTAAAGGTGGAATCTTCAAAAACGATGGAACACATGTTTATTGTGTTCTAATCCAAAACCTAAATAATAATATTTCATGTTTTAATTTAAAAAATGACAAATCTCCCATACAACCTTTCATCTCCTATTTTACCCCCTTAAGTGTGAAATTTTAAATAACAATGGAACAAGTGTATATTTATTTTTAATCAAAAGATAAAATAAATTTTCGTGCTTCTAGCTTCAAAAATGCCGAACTTCCATTGTAATTTTTATCCTCTATTCCTGGCCCTTAGGGGTAGAATTTCTAAAAATTCATCCTTAGTGGATATTTACGTTATGAAACTGGACAATGCATGTGTTTATCTTCAATCGTTTACGGTTGGCGATGATGAATCAGACAGTGGCCGGTCAGCACGTTTTATAAGTATAAATAAAAAATCAATAACGGTAAGTCCATAATTTCTGTAATATTTTTGCATCAAATAAAAATTAATATATGACTCCTCCCATAGATCGGAATTCTAGCACTGCTACTACAGCCAAAAAATAATGAATATATACAGAAGCAATTCCATATAAAAGTATGAACTTCAACTTCACAGTCTATAAGTTAACCAAGTTCACAATGAGCAAATATCCACAAAGTGACCCAATGAATATATGTGACAAAAATGTTCGACCAGACGAAGTATAAAACGCGATATTTCAGGGCCGTTTTTATTTGTAAATGTATACGAGGCGTATAAAATACGGACAGCTAAAATTATTCATTTATAAATAACAATATTATTATACAGATCTATTTGAGCGTTGTGCGTTGTTTTACATATTTATAAAAATGTTTCTTCTTTTGAAAACGACTAAAAAATCAATTGATAATTTGCAACAAGTATACACTGAAAAAATTATGTGCCAATAGAAGTGACAAGTGAATTCGTGACATAGGTATTCTACTTTGAACGAGATTGTATAAAATGCAATTGAACAGAAAAACAAGAAGAATACCCGAAGAGCTAAGCATCGAAATAAAGAAAGTAATTATTAGCATGTATAGCGAACATATAATTTTTACAGTCGGCCTAGAAATAAGTGTGAAATTTATTAATTAACTGTTCACGGTTGATTATGAAGTTAAAAATGTGTGTGGTGAGTGGTTTACTTTTGTGAACGGGAGAAAGATATTATATGTAGTTCGTCAAATTTGAATTGCTCCAAATGCAATGCACGTTGGATACAACACGCAATCTATACCTAAACATCCATTTTTACAAGGGATTTAAAATAAAAGTTGAACAGAACCGTATTACTGACAATTTAGTTAACAAAAAAGAACTTGGACAACCATGTATGTATACATTTTATGGATGCTATTAGGCCAAATGGATTTTTTATACAACTAGGAGATATAGTTGTTGCAGGTCAACCACAATTTAAACCAATGCGTGGTTAGATTAAATCCCGAAAAGAATTGCTCCTTTGAGAAGATATTTAAATTATAGAGAATGAATATCTTTATAACTTAACGTGTATGTTAAATAACCTATACTTTTAAGATAATATTTTCTCGGAAAGATCGCTGTCGTTATAAAACACTGATAAAAAGTTATTGGTCTGACCTCTCGATTACACCTGTAATCTTTGTCAAAGACGAAGAACCTCAAAATTCGTCTGACACAAGATCAAACAAATTTTGTTATTGAAGTTACCAGATCAGTATACATCTTGCTTTACATTGTACAAAATGTTTGGGAACACTTGATAGCTTAAAAAAAGACACATTGATTATAATGCAATGTCTCTAAAGGCATGTTACATGCTCAACATTTCCAAGCAACTCCATCAGGGACTGTCATCATTCATTAAAATGTGTGTTACAATACTTATCACTACCGCGAAAAGAATGCATAAGTAAGTATTGACAATCTTCCTCTTCTTAACTTCTTTCTCCTTACCTAGATGCAACGATCTAGTACTTGTTATTTAACACCACCTCTTTGTTGGGCGATCGTTTCGGATACTTATCACCTATTATAACCTATACAGTTTTAATGCTGCTATACGATCATCAGAATTTCAGTATGACTTTAGAACAATTTTAACTCTAGTGTGAGTTCACGCGTCTTCTCTGACATTACCAAAAACGGAAACATGCGCCTCCACCCAATCATGCCTCGAAATGGATCTTGTCCATCTAACTGTAACCCTGGCCATCTCAATGTCACTTACGTACGCGACTCGGCTTCAATTATTATAAACCAGTTCCCGATGCATTCTTCCAGTTTACGTCTCCTATAACTGTGCGGCAGATGTTGAATATAGAGTCATAAAGCTTTATCATTGCGTGAGAGTGGTTCCAAACCATGATCGGTGTAGGAGGTAGGATTTCCAGATGTCACACATTCTTAGAACACAAAATACAATGTAGGAGCTCCAACGAAGTTCAATATTGTTTCAGCACTTCAAAACCAGGTATATCACTCTAGTATTAAATATTAAATTGCTGGAAAGGAATCACCCGACATCTAGCATAGTACAGGTTAGGCGCGGAAGCAATAAACTTAACGTTGATCTTATGTTTTCCGATCTCATATTCTTGAACGTCACCTCTTAGCAGTCGTCGTTACAAGAAGACAAAAAAGCAGGTCCAACCCGTAAGCAAAAATACAGATACGGAACACACGGACAATACGGAATGGTATATTCCACTTCGTAATAACAAACAGAGAATCTAACGAAATCATATGAATTATGTCAATAGTAAACGATGGTAGGTAAAATGGCGACGTATAAAATTCACGAAAAAATACATTCGAATTAGGTATTCTTTACATTATTTGCATTTTCCTCGAGCCCCTATTTTCAACTGACAACACTGCTAGATCATCACACAGTTATAACTGATTTATACTATTACTCAAGCAGCCTTTTATTATTTCACTGCTCTACTTAACGAAAAGCTGCAGTTATTTAATTAAATAACAGTCAAATAGATCATTGGGTCACGTATAAATGCTATGTGTAATCAGATTCCACATTATTCTTCTTGATTTGCTTTACTTGATTATTTGCTAGGGTTTTTACATCTCGTACTAAGCAAACATACGGTTTACGAACAGTAGAGTGAGAGAATGCAAAGGTATACGGTTAGGTTAAAAATACATATCCCCCGTTAAATGACGAAAGATAAATAAACAAAATATGGTAAGAAACACTCAAGAGCTGAAGCAAATTTTGTACATTAAAGAACAGAATTCAATTAATATTCAAGCAGTTGTTGACGTTGCTAACTACGAAACTTCCATTGCCAAAACAAACGACAAGACATAATATTAATATAATAACCTTTTTATAGGATATAGTGGCAAGACTACGAATTTTKAGATGCTTATGCCCTGAAACAAAAGTATTTAAACTTCAGGCATGCTCCACTTATATAACATACTTTATGGAACGAATACGATGCATCTAAAACAATTTCGGAACATCTTCTCTTCGTTCCTCACAAAACACTTACAAAATATGCATATGGAAATATGACTGATTTTATCTAAATAACAATAAAATGTAACAGTAAAAAGTTCGTTATAAGACAAAGCATAGAAAATGAAGAAAAAGAGACACCTCGTAAGCGAATATCCAAGCAGCCCTGTTTAACAAGATCTCCAATGCTGATAATGTTAAGGTAATGAAGAGCTTTAAAAATTCCTGTTGGGAAATGTCAAGTAAAAAAATCTACAAAAAAAACCAGGGGACTAACAAATCTAACACAACGTCCAATGTTCAAAACAACCTTTATTTCGCACACAAACGTTATATAACTTTTGAAAACAGACAGGATATTTGTCGCCAATGGGCGTAGCAGGAAGTTGACCTTAAACATGTCATTTAACGTAGAAGGCTGTCCCAAGAAAGCAGTTTTAAACGCATTCCTGTGTATAATATTCGGGCAACATTTAAATTCAGTTTGTTGTAACCTTGAATCGCTAATGTTCTGTAACGAACGCTCTTACTTTTGTTGTGGACCTGCCCGTAACGATTGCATAACCGTTGGGATTTTATTATCGTACGCCTTGCTCACTGCTTTCTTTACGATTGCCGCTAAATTCTTCCATATTAGTTACAAAAAAAAGTTATGAAATTTTTGTTTAAATTCAGCTATTGCATTCTACAAAAAATGAGTTACAATTATTAGCTACGATAGGAAAAACAATTGTATAAAAGAGCTAAAGCCTCAGTGCCATACCTATTTGCAAGTACATATCGGGGACGTTTTCGAAATATCTTGAAAGCATCAGATGATGATCTATCCCTGTATGCTAATAGTAATTTTTAAATCCTGCAATGGTCTGTGCAATGTCGAATGAGGATAATTCTTTCACTATTATTTTGTAATCATATTGCCCTGGATAAAAAGTAGTTGGGTAGCTGTGCCTCTCAAAGTCAGTTCTGTCAACTAACTTCAGTTACTCTAGGTCAGTAAAATAATTAAATAAAATGTGTTCATTCATTACTCTACCACACCTCAAAGGCACTCAATTCCAAAGTACGTTTTACTTAAAAAACACGCGTAGCTACAATAAAAAACAATTTCAAAATTGTGTTTGTTGAATCCAAAAAAAAACTGGTTATTCTAATTTAAAAAAAATACAATAGTTCCAGCTCCAGCATCCAAATTTTATTGAAATGTCCACAAGATATAATATTTGAAATTATTTGATCGTTCTCGTTAATCCGTATAGTATCCTACTGCAGGTATCAGTCTCTTATATAGCAGCGTAAAACCTGATAATGATAACTTTATTTATGAATGTTCTACATATTTTCAGTTGCAGATGGACACTTTGCATGAAGCATGATACAAATACGAGTAATATTCTATGTATCACTCCAACAAGACCAACGATAAACAGCGTTAACGTTTCGATAATATTATTACTTGTCAGCAAGATTTAACAATGCTTATTTCAAGGCGGCAAATATCACTTCAGGTCAGGTCAGCCTTAGTTCCTACGCTCTGTAGAAAGTCATATAGCATATTGCCAAGTTGACTGTTTTTGAATGCCAAAGCAGCTAATGGTATTGCTACAGCTACGGACAGTTCTCCAAGGCAGAAAGCAGATAGATAATAAAACCGATTCCTTATGTTCAGATCTAAGGGAAACTGTCAGTGGTGTCCCACAAGGTAGCATAATGGAACCGATACCTGTTTGTTGTAAATTCACATATTCATCTTTATGCTGATGACGTTCAGTCATATATGCCTTGTGAAGCAGAAGAAGCTAATAACGTAATAGCAATGTTGGTGGGGTTGTACTTGATTGGGTGATTAGTGCTAAGAGTTTGGGTGTAGACGACGTCATTGATAAAGACTTTTATGTTTCAGTAGTCATTGCAAACCCGGCTTTTGTAATTAAAAACAATATATGGCTTAAAGATATTTTGGATAAAAGTACCATATCAAAATTAGTAATGGCGTTAATGTATCCCCTTACTGTTGATAGTTTATAGGAAGATTTAAAGAAAAAAATACCACTCGAGGCTTGGATAAAACCGTAACAGCTGCATAGTTAAAAACAAATTAATTACTGCACTCATCAAACATTTGATTAATTGAATCTTAATTAGTAAATAAATACCATTAGTATCAGTGCAGGTTCACTTACTGCTCTAAGGTCCATGATGCAATATATTTATGGAATATTTAATGATTTGTATTAATTAATTTGTGACCCTTCTTTACGTCAGATGCCGACAGATAAATACGATTATACGCAGAACTATAAAGCGTCGCATTTAGAAGGCGTGTGGCCTGCCTCAAGTCATGTAAAAAATAAAATTACTAGCTATCTTAACATGTGATGCTCTGACCCAAATACCAACCATCGACAAAGCATCTAATTCTACCCTAATGCTAACATCACACTTTTGCAAACAAAGCTAATCGTGCCAATGATGGAAATTGTTCATGTACTGGACCAGTAGGACATTGGCACCGAAGAAACTTCTCGTGTAGCAGCTRACGCCGGCTACGATTTGTGGTGACCTGCGTATTTATCCAGCAGCATGGTTTTCTATTCTAGAATATCGGCACACGCTAAGCCAGGTGCTAAAGGTCAAACAGAGAAACCGTTTCATTTAATGCTATCGTGGAAAGATTTCTCTCGGAACATCCGAGACTATTCAAGTAACCTGTGGGGAAACAAGTCTATTTTATATGATAACAATTTTTTAAACTATAAAGAGATGAGTAATTCAATACCTAGTAAAGACTAAAGACAAGCACGTATAAAACAAAATAAAAATTAATACAGTTATCTAAAGTTGGGGTGTAGATACGATGGTCGTTTAGTAAATAACAAGACGGACTGCTAGAGCTCAAACACAGTTTATTTAATCATTAAATGCTTTAGGGTCGTCAAGTTGGTCTGTCAGTGCTGCTCCTGTCTTTTAGAATAGTGTAGTGGCATCTACCGAGAAATTGTAGTAGAATTAAGAAAATTGTAGTAGATTTTTCGATTATCGATGTCTGAATATTATAATATTCAGACAACGCCTCTTGGCCTCTTGGGCTCCCCTACTATTAATTTTGATATCCACTATCTAATTTATTTCAGTGATACAAATCGTTCTGTGGTAGCTGTTAATATTGAGCATTTACTAAACAGTATGAAAATTGTATTTTTCGTTGCACATACAAAAACTAGTTACCTTCTAGCAACCATACGTTCTCAGTGAAACCAAGTATTTTATACCCCGAATAAAATAAAAGGGTTCCACATTTTTGGAGGTAGATATAGTAATTACCATTCATTCCGCAATTTGCTACACTTTCTTTTCGTGCGTTGTTACTTGAATGACAAATTAGGAAATCCACCAACTATTTACTCTTGCTTTCTCAAAAGGTATAAGTCGTTTGGTAAAAGTGTAACGTGTCCGTGGAAATTAAATCAGTCCGAACTTCCACACGTTTACGAACTGGATTTCATAGCAAAAGGATTACCGCAACAAGTAGGAAACTTGATAGCCAAGCTTGTAAATATTTGCTTAGCCAGTGATTGCTCTTGTATGAATAACTCTAGTGTTTTTGCCCAGCAGATGGTGTCTGAAGAACAGATAGCTGCAAGTGCATCATCTCGTACCACTTTTTAGGTCAGTAACACCGATTTTTTTTTCTCAGCTTAACGCTAAGTGTTCTAAATATTCCAAGCTCGTTAGTCATACATAACCTGTTTTTAAATTTCTGCCTGACTACGTGATAATAATGAATGTCAAGCTATAAATCATACGTACTCTGCGGTTTCATTTGCAAATACTTAACTATTGTATCGTGGTTGTATGTGGTTTACAGAAACATGTTGCCTTGAGGTGTTTAGAATATCAACGAAAATTGTGGAACACACGTATATATTAAATTTCACAATATCATCGAATAAATATATCATGCTGCGTATACGCCAGTCGCAATAACTATTGTTTGGCAACAATCTGGATTTTTTACTAGAAGTGGTAAACCTCCGTAATGAAATAGGGAATTCTCAAACAGTACGAGATATAATGAATTGTGCATTATAGTGTATATATTCGTAAAAACCAGGAATTCAAACACACAATTCAGTAGGTAATAATGCATTTTTTGTAGTGAGTGTTAATAATAAAGAAAATGAACCGAAAAGAATATATTTTCGCCAGCAGATGTTTTGCAACGACTTGTAGCTATTATTGTTTATTCACCTGCTAATACGTTCATGTTGTACTTGGCAATTACCATTTTACGTATTTTTTTGTCCATTAAATTTACGATTTTAATTCGTTTTCTTTCACATTAACAAATAACACAAATATGTAGGAAGAAAATGCAATATTCAATACTGTTATTATGTCATTTAGATGGCAATAAACTCTGGAATTGGATTAAACTAAGTAGGTACCATTTGTAAGAAATTTGGAGTGATACTAATGAATAATGATATCGATCACAATATCGGAAAACAAGTTTATTATTAGGTATGTAACATAAAGAAGAAAGTGATTAATTCCTTTACAGTCTGCACTGGTAGGTAATTACAAGTTAGTTGGCCGTGGTCGTGTCGTTTCTTCTTTTTTAAAGTTTCGCCCACTGTTGTAATAAGCATCTTCAGAGCGGACTTCATCGTGAACGAAGTTATCTCCGAACGAACATCAGTGGGCGAAACATCAGTGAAGAAAAAGCCGCCACGGTTATGCCAGATAACTCTGAATCACATATCACTTAAAAAGCGACAGAACTCCCGCCTTCAATACCTGTACATACAATCAACCGCATGTTAAATATGGAATTCACAATCTGGTGTATTGTGTCATCTTCTAAAACTTGCAAGTCTATTTATACGCATTTTACGTATAGCTACGAATCTGCTTATGCAATTCTCTTTAGTATCTACCATAATGATTACTGACATTCTGAATGTAAACTGTCATGCCCGAGCGACTTCAGCTAATTCTATAAACAAAGCACCATTTTTAAAGAAGTCTTGTATCAAAATGTATAGGCTCCTTAGGTCAAGTTCAATGTCTCATTAGTCTGTAATCGCTGTACTACTGTGTTCAAATAATAGGGTGAATTACTTATTTTAAATTCACGGACATAATGAGAGCATACAACAATTTTTTGTAGTAATATCCTTGATATATATGAAGGATCTCAAGTCAATATATTTACTTGCAGAAGCAGTTGTGTTTTTGTCAACATATGAAGTGAACACTAAGACCTAAAAAAACCACGTCAATCAGTCCAAAATCAAGGTCATGTTTACAGTTTTCTCTCACTATCGGGACGTAGTGCACTATGAATGCTTTTCAAGAGGCCAAATGGGGTTGTAGACCATATTTTTTTTATTGCAGAATATGAATCTACATAAAAAATAATAGACCCCTGTTAACTTATCTTTTTTCCAAATCGCTTATATAAACGTCAAAAAAATGGTAAAGTTTAAATATTTGAATGTGTGACGTAGGTTGACCCTGCCGCTTGTGATTGGCAGCAGCTGTGTGTTGTTGCCAGGGCACAATAATTTTCAGCGTTCCAGTTGCCTAGCGTGTTTTTCGCTGTCAACTGCCGACGAACGGACGAAGAGCGTCATTCATAACCTCTCAGTAACAGTAACCCTCGTGTGTTTTTTTGCTTTTGTTTATCGATCACGATTATATCGTTCAAAACGCGGACGAAATGGCTGCTGAAAAGAAATGTTTTGTGCCAACATGCGCAAATACTAGTATTGTTGGTCAAGAGAAGAAATTTTTAATTGTACTCGAAGAAAAATGAGACGAAAATTGTGGTGCTATTCAGTAGATACTAACAGCAAGTCGCTTGTGTTAAAGAAAATCCTCGCAAAATCAAACCAAACGTAAATGTAAACAAACAGATCATCTGTGTATCTGTACAGTGTTGCCACTGGGGCTGATAGAAATTCCGCTAGATTGCCGCATCGAATCCGCTAAAATTTTTAAGACAGGGTAATCTGTTGATATACAAGGGGATTTATTATTTATTTTACATAAATAATTATTAGTTTCCTACAATTATACTATAACGTTAAAAATATCGTTGTCGAGCTCGTGTTCCTTCCAGAAATATGTTTTTTTGCTTTTTACTTGGTTTAAGATAATAATATCTGCCTCATCTGACAGTCTGAGCTGCAACGTGAAACACACAAGCACTATTGAGACGTTCGTAAAATTTTGGATTGTTAGGTAAAAAAAGCAGGAAATATAATATTTCCCAGGCAAGGAATACTGTAATCATCGAGTCACCTAGCATAAATAAATCGATTGTAGATACTTCATATCTAAGTTTCCCATATTTATACGCCAAAGTGAAACATTAATATTAATTAAAAACTTTCTTTCGTTAAAATATCTGCTAACCGCTAAAACTTATATTTTTCGGTTGGGCGAGAATTTTATCCGCTAAGTTGGCAACACTGAACAGATGTCTCTTCTATGAGTCAAACGCGAAATCACGGTAGGTGTACCGTGGCGAAATGCCATCCCACCACACTCCCCACTCTAACCGGGTCAACTGACGTTGCTAGCAATATTTGAATTTGGCGGAAAACTTTAGAAGGAGAAAATAAGACAATATAACGTTAGAAATATTTTTTTTGTTGCTAGTATCTCACTTAATTGGGTCTAGAAAAACCTACAAATGTGTTGCAATAACGATTTGTGATCGAGGGCTACAACCCCATTCACAAGGAACATTATTAAAGTATTATGTATCGTTTGCGTGATAGTATTCACCGCAAAGGCCGGAAATATGGACAAACATCTCTTAGTTTTTGCATCATGATAATGAGACCATTTCGCCAAAAGCGTGACTCATCGTTACGCTACCACCGCATTAGCCTGATGTAGCACCGAGTGACTTCTGGTTATTAACTAAACCCAGAATACTTGTCCGCACACGCCGTTTCTATTCGATTGAAGAAATAATAGCAGATCGACGAAAGCATTGAAGGCCATACCGGAAAAGGACTTTTCAGACTGTTTCGAGAGCTGGAAAAAACGTTGTCATGGCATAAATGCAGTGTATCGGGCAGTAGGGATTATTTGAAGGAGACAAAGTGATATTGAAAAATAAATAATGATTTTTTCCATTTTTTAAACAAATTCACCTTATTTTTTGTATAGTGTTAATTCAATAGCTCACGGAGCAAAGGAATAGTTTTGGTTAAATGTGAGTCCAGAGATAAATATTTAATATTTGAAATTCCTTCTAAAAACAGATTACAACTTGTACTGTAATGTAGTACATTTAAAATACTTTACAACAGTTTCCAGCAGGCACTATGCTAGTCAATTAAATAGCGTTTATAACAGTCATTATTCTATTTCAGTCGACGCAATAAAATCAGCAGACTATAGCCCCTGGAGGTATGTCGAATCAATGTTTTGACAAGTTGGAGAAAGCTATGGGCTGCTGTGAGCTACAATCTGACAGTTCTAGGACACACACGCACAGCTTTTCAAACAAAAATTAGTCTTCCACTTTCTGGGTTCCAGTAACCTTTCAAAAGTCCTGATCATCCGACTTCCATATTTTTTTCTTTTTGAATAAGCCAACGGTACATGCACCTGCAATGCAGCCGCAATCTAATTTACAATAACCCAGAAATACCCGAATGTACCGCAATAATCCCTGCGGGGGTCTGTCAGCGTGATTCACTTGTTTTTGTCACGAACCATCTTCAGTTGTGTGTTAATTTTAACAGAGGTAATTGTCTTGGAGTCCTTGGTCGACCATTAACCTCTAACTAATACGTGTAAGGCAACACGGTGCGGAGGGAATAACGCAGGACCACCTCGGGGTAAACAGCTAATACTAAATAGTCAAGATCACTAMGACTGCCCATTTTAAATCTAAAGTGTCTTCCMGAGACGTATYTTTGTTGACTACCGCGTATATTTTAATAGCTGGAATCAGTTATTCCCAGAAACAATAGATTGTTTTACGACTGGAAGCGAACTATTACTTAAACGATCAATCGGTTTCTCATTAACATGATCAACAATGAGAAAACCAATTATGGCAACTAACACGAAAAACAGGCAAATACTTAAATGTTTTTATACCGCATTCGACATGGTTCTAGCTTTGTCTATATTAATATAATATAAGTAATATTCAGACAACGGTAAAAGAAAAAGAAACTTGGGTGCTACTATGGAAGATCTTTTACCTGACTGTCACATCATAGGACTTTACATTACGGTGGTATTAATGCCCTTTCACACTATTAAACATTATGAGAGACCTGCCACAAATTTAAATTTGACTCTCTCCAATCTTCTAAATAAATAAACCAGGTCCGTGTGTCTAATTCGCCCGGATCAACCTTGCATCTTTTAGAAACTATCACAATTTGGGTAACGTCGCTGGCATTATCAGAAAGCGGGACATCCTCTTAACCATAAATAATCGCTACATCGTAGTTCTGCCAAATTACTCGAGTGTTATTAATCCTATTAAGCGACACTCTAGGAGGTAATTTGTGGATTTTGAAGTAACGGTTTGCGGATAAAGCTGCGTGGCAGATTGCAAACAATATGTCCTTGCGATAGGATGCGTGTAAATCGGTTACCGCGAGGACAAAACGGATGTACTTCAAAACGGTCATGCGATGCTGACTTGTCAACTGGAATTTGACTTTTCTGTGTTACAGAAACCTAGTAAAACAAATACAATGGAAACACCATTTGTTCCAGAATTTTACTAAACCAATATTAATCAGGTATTCTGTGGTGCAAACTATTAAAAGGTAAATGATCTCATACGGGGAGAAAAATCAATCGAATTCGATTGACATACTTTTGGATACTACCTCACTCACTCCTACATACTTCCGGCAACCACAACTTCAAATTTTTAAATACCAACCCTCCACTTATGTCACGTTATTGGAATAGTAATAAAAATGCAGTCCAACCATGTCCAACAAGTTGGAATAGAATATTTTGCTTTCGAATGATAATACCTCTTTTGTATAAAAATGTTTAGACAACTTTTGTAGATAGTGATATGGTCGTAGTAAAACCTGACAAATTGATAAAATATGGTTGATTAATACCTTTTTTTGAATCGTTTAGCATACTCTCCTTTAATTGATTAATTGCAGTCCTGAGCTTAAACTTATGGAATCGGTGGTTCTTTAGAGATTATCAATTACCAAAGCCCAGAAGCACAGAACTGCTAAACGCATCAAAATGATTTGGATACCTTACTATAAAGATGGAATTATAAATATGGAACTAATCACTACGTATTCAGAAAAATTATACAGGCAATAGCCTTAAAAGTTAATGTGTGTTTAGATGTTATAAATAGACCATTATTCATTTATGTCAATTTGCATGATACGCGTTGTCGTAGTTTTGGATGAGGTCGTACAATCCCTTATGGTTCATGAGTTGCAAAACCTAATTGACGAGAATGATGACAAGGTATTGAACAACATCTATTTGCAGTCACACTTGGGTAGTTGACAATTACCTTAATTTGTAGACTGACTGGACAGATCCTGATGTCGGACGTCCACTCCAGATATATCCAAACGATTTCTTTTTGGGAGTGATCTGAAGTTAGTAATTTACAAAAACAACCTGCCACCGATGAAGAGTTTGCTCTGCCCTTTATTCAGAAATGACAGAATATTCGGTAGAAAATTTTGGGAAAATGCGCCAAGAATTCGAAAACAAATAGTATCATTATTTAGAACAGAACATATTCAGGAGCTGTCATGTATGAAATTTCACTGAAATAAACTTTGTCGCGATTGTATGCACTCAAGTAGAGTACTTCGTTCTTTGCAGTTATGATTCAAGATAAATTTCGTCAGAGAACCAATTTACAGCGTCAATTAAAGTAAACAATGTGTCAGTCACAATTTATTAGGTACAATTTAAAACAGTTAACATTGATCTTTAAATAATAAGCTACAGAATTAATTTAAAGAATATGTATGATTGAAGTTAAAAATCCAAAATACTTTAAACGTAGTAGGCATCCTAAAAAAATTGCACTTGAAATATATCACATGTAAAGGTATTTCTGTTTGAAAGCAGCAGAGTTATTAGAGGCTAAAACGACCTTCCAGTTAATCACTATACCCGCAATGTCAACAAATATTGTAGAAATGAAGAGCAATACTGTCCTCAATTCCATAATCTAAAAGAATCGAAACGGATAACTATTGCAAATATCGGCTCTGAAAAACGTATGGTGATACAAGAGTGATAAAAAGTGAGAATATTCCCAATTATTATTATTTATTAAAACTTTGATCCAAACAAGTAAATTTGTTTACAAATAAAACACTCCGATGTAAACAGTAAATGAAATAAATCAGTGAAGATTTTATCACTGGTACCATCAACTCTATTATTTGCTAAACAATCAACAACTTCCTTCTTGGCCAACTAATCGTGTGCCTGATCTTATCTGTTTACACCCGCAATTGACCAATACTGTAAACTACTATGTTGCTAAATGAAGCTGCTGTCGTTTTAAATGTCGTAAACCACATTCAGGTTAATAATATATGCGCCCTCGATACACGTGATTCTGAAAAAATGCAGTGCAGTAAATAACCGGAAATTTTTCGGAATCCGCATATCAAATGTCGTTCTTGTCGGAAAGTTGCTATCCCACTTTTACAGCCGAAGCGATGAAACTAATTAGGAACTACAGTGAACAATTCCACCAACAATGACAGTTACGCGTTGTATACTTAGAACAATACTGCTTTTATCGGACGACCTCATACTTCGTTAGTGTGTCGGCTAAATAGCAGAAACCCATTGTCGAAAATACTGAACCAGTGGTTTTCACACAATGAACTGATGTGCGAATAGTAATAATAAAGCTGATAAGTGAATAGAATATTTATTCGAACTCTTACAGAGGTACTAAAATACTCGCTGGTGACATAAAATTCCTGAGACAGTTATCCAGCAAATATTCAGAACTACTGCTAGACTCTTTGCGTTAAATTAAATCAATTCGTGTCTTTAAATTTGTTTGTAACTATATTTTGTTTTAATTTAGGTGCACAAAAGAGTGTCCGTAATCCCAACTCATATTAAAGATGGTTTGGTGCTTGGGTACGCTCCGCTTGATTGCACTATACGCGATTCCCTTAATGCAGTGGTAGGATGTTGATGTTGAACGCGATAATTAGCAGGCTGCCGACTTGGGTTGCAAAGTTACAATACATATCTGGGCTATTTATATAATTCAATGAACGAGTATCAAAAGCGAGCAAAAGTGAAAACATCATAAACCAGCTTTGCTCATACAGAATACACTAGACGATATTATATGGATTCATTATAAGATTCAGAAACGTAAGTGGGCATTCAGTGGAAGCAAAGTGATTCACTAACATTTTCTTCGGATTCAAGCTAACCAAGAACCCTAAGAAAAAATCAAAGCAAAAATATCAGTGTGTCATGAGCAGGAACGCAATTGCGAATACAGGATTGGCATAATCGAACATCCACCCTATTTCCAATATAACTCTTCGCTCTTTTATCTCATGCGTAGCCTACAAAAGTATATAAGATTTATCTGACTACAGGAAAAGTCAATACAAGCTAACGAAGTAACAGTGAAAGGCTGATTTGCAGCTGCAGAAAAACATTTTTTGAAGGAGTCAGAATAGAAGCAAGCATTAATTTTTAGGGTAACATAAGCCGAATATTACAATATGCTTCTTATGCTTCACCACTTCAGGCATTAGGCGTTTTGTCTGATACGGTACCCATCTTTTTCTCGGTCTGGCTGCACTTCTTCCAGAGCATTATTTCGTCCATACATGGTCTTTCCACTTGATTTCAGATTGTTCTATTATTTCGTTAACGTGGAAGATATTTAGCTCTTTTAGCTCTGTTTCTTATTCTGTCTAGTCTTATGCAACCTTTCACTCTTCTAAGAAACTTCATCTCTTGTGTTTGTATTCTACTTTCTTTCCATTTTTATCATTGTCCATGTTTCACTTCCGCATAGTAGGGTTGGCACAGCCATTGTTTTATAAAATTTTATTTGCGTTACTTTTCTTGTTTTGTTTTTAATGTTCTACTGATAGTTCAATATTGATATTAATCTCCTATATATAAATAAAAGCGAAGCCGTATTAATCTGTCTGTTATACGCTCACTCTTCTCTGCAACCCCTAAGTCCACAGACTCGTGGTTGTAGGGGTGGATAGGCTACATTGATAATGAAGCAGTAGGATGGGGTGGGTGTGAGCACTGGGGAATTATGAGGGTGCGGATTTGTACTAGAGAACCCCCAAGTGTAGCACACTGCCGAAACTGTCTCGCGATGGAAAAATCGACGTTTCGAGAGGATTATAGAACATTCCGTAAAATTAATCGGAAAGGGAAAGTGGAATGTTTAACGTTTGGAGAATCATAGAATATTCTAGAAGATTCAACAGAAGATGAAAGAACTCCGAAGTGTGGCATACTGCCGTAACTGCCTCGCAGTGGAGATGTCGAAAATCGACGTTTCGGGAAGTCATAAAACATTCTGGAAATTTCATCAGTAGAGGGGAAAACAACAAAGTGTGGCACACTACCGAGACCTTCTCGCGATGCAGACATAGAAAATCCCCATTTTGAGGTCATATCAAGGTTACAACAATTTCGACGTCTTTATGCAATTGTAGACGATGAATAAATGTTCTGCAGCCTTTTAAATATTCTAACTGACCTGATTATTTGTTAAGCGATTCTGTTATGGAAAAGTCTACATTATTTACAGAAATTTAAAGAAATAATAATTCCATGAATCCATTCACGCAATGAGAATAACAAGTGTTTTTGAATATATATAGGACAATCAGGTCACACCACGGATATTCATGAAAGGCTATCCCTAATATTGATATTGATGCTCATTTGTCACTCTACAGCTGTTTTGAACAAGCAAAGCAATACATGCTAATTACACTGTATTACTTTCTGTGCAGTGAATGGGTGACAGATACTTGCTGTGAAGTGACAATACTGGAACGTGCAATACGCTGAATATGTCATATTATTGAACTACGCGACACTACCTTAAAATCTGAATGCGAATTATACTTCTGAACTGCCTTTTAGTCAATCGAACAAAACAAAATCTATTGATTAAACCGTTATTACGGTCATAGTAATTATTCGTTGTTCATTGTTTTTCCTAATAAAGCCAGCTTTAACACATGGTGTGCGAGTCCAAAGTCTCCCTTTCCTATGATGTTAACTTTTTAATGTGTTATTTAAAAGAACCTTGAAAATTGAATACCTTTTACAGATGGCACACTTTTATCCAAATCCTAGGTAGCGCTACAGTCGTCACGCCTACTCAAAAATTTCAAATAGCACTAAAGACATGTGACAACATGAAGTTTTACCTCCCCCATAAGGACACAAATACAATCATCAAAGATAGACCGATGTTAAACATTTTTGTGGGTTAAGGAAGAAGACTCATAATTGACCATAAGCTGAGAACATCTACAACCAACGAAGAGGTATATAGCAAACCTATTCAGAACTTAAAAATGACATGGAACTGTAGATAACTGTAAAGTTAGAAAGTGCTTAAACTTGAAGAAGCTGTATTTACTAAATTACGTGATCCACTCAATACTTCAGATTTAGCATCAAGATTTGATTCACAGTGATTAAGGTGCACACAAGCACTCAAAGGACTTGGATAAACACCGAATGTTAGTTAAATTTAATTTCCTTTTATACATGTATGTAAATTTATGTCTAGGCTGCTAATTAGCGTAACTGCAAAAATATTCTTGCAATAAGTTGTTATGCAGTTCCAGGAAGAAAGTCATAATTCCAGAAAACTTAGACACCGATTAGAAGAGATCGTTATCAACTCTCTGCATTTTATGCGGCGTATTTCTCAGCGATTTCATTGTTTCTGTTTTCTCACGGATACACGTAATTAACGACATAATCCCGACAAAACTGATCGTACAGCAGCAATCCAACTCCGATACGTCAAGAGTTCAGAGTGAAAGAAACACCGGCGAAACGGCAATAGTTACAGGGATTGCCAACAGTTCGTTTCCAAGGACGTTGAACAAAAGCATACCTGTGCAAGAACGAGTCGGGTTTCGCTATCTACAACATGCAAGCAGCTATCTATAACAGTAAACGAGTAAACACGCCGAGTATGTTTGTTAGGTACGCAATTTACTTGGTGGAAAAGATACTGCATATTTCATGAAGACATCTTCATATTTTCTGCTTCTCAAAACTATAAAAATCACGTCATCGCCATGCAAAACCTAAATATCAAAATTTTACTTTTTAAATGTTCTAAAGAATAAAAATACCATTCAATCGTATTACATACCTTATTAATTAATCACATGGTGAGTTCCATTAAAAATATTTCACTTAGTTTTATACATTAACCTTCAAATAATATTTACATATGCACTTTGCCAAGGCAAAACATGTCTGAAAAGTTACTTCTACAAGAATAGTCTTCAACTAAACCAAAGATAAGGCAATATTAGCTGAACGGAATATACAATTCGATTCAACGAAAACAGCTTTTAGACGTTAAGAAACCACAATTGGAGAATTAAAGAATAAGCAGCATGAGAGACAAATATAAGAAAAGTTAACATATTAGAATTAAAAAAATATTTTCATGGGTTCTCAAGACATGGATAGCGTTACACCATTCACTAAAAAAATGTTTTTCAGGTACGTTTGATTCAAAAGTAGATGGCCGCAAATTAATTAAAGAGGTATTAGATTCTGATGAAGAAGGAATTGTAATTATGGTCATTAATAATTTTGATTAGAAAAAATGTAAATAATTTTTAATGTGAATTCTTCAAAATATTTTCAATAAGGCGTTTTTTTACATTATCTAATACTTTTTGGTGTAGAGTTAAAAGATTACGATAAAATACAAAATGGCACCACAGCCGCTATCAACCCAAAAAGTTTTTGGCCCAATCATAGGTTAACAAATCTAACCTGACCAACAACTATTTGGCAGACTTCGCACCTAAAGCCTTTCGGACGGTCATTGCAAAAGCTTTATTCATTCACTTAATTATAATTGGTGATACTCGTATTTTAAAATAGACAAACATTGTGGCATAACCTTAAATTATAATAATGGTACTTTTACACCTATTATCCTAGTTTTATAGTCATAACCTACCGTAATGCGAGTCATTCTGAAACACTATCTATACCTATCGAGAGTGTAGATGTTTAGGATAGTTTTGAATTAATGTTCCAGTATATAATCAATGCTATTAAGAAATATTTACCTGTTGACGTTATAATATTGTGACTAGTGGACATCCCATTGTCAAACGTTTTTCCTACTTTAATTCAGGCTGGATGTCAATTGGCAAATTCGTAAAAATTTACTTAAAATGTCAAATCAGAATGAAACAAAATTAAGAATACATAAATTATAAAATACTAATTTTACTTGATACTTTATTATTGCAGCCACTGATAACTTTTATACCTTCAATAACAAAAAGCCGTGCTACACTTTTGACATGCATAATATAGGTACACTCCTTATTAAGCGAAATTACATAGTATAAGGAAGTGTGACTCAAATTAATTAATGCCCAATTACATTTATTCCCACATAACACTCAAGATATTTAACCAGATTTGTTCCGTCGGTGTTGTTTTCCGTTTCTACCAATAACTAATCAATAATTTATAAGTACAAGATAGTGTTCGAGCGGGCTTTCTAAATGACAGGTGAAATGCCGCAAATGAATATGAAAGCCGATTCGCATTCTACGTATTTAACCGGAACTTTCAAAATTCAGAACGTACGAGCCCGTTTGATTTTTAGGTCAGTCTAAATGTAAATATTTAGCCCAATAAATATATGTACAGCTCGAAATACATAGATAATTGCATCATTAAAATTAGCCCCAGATACGCGCTCCGAGGTGTTGAAAATACGTGAATAAGATTTCTTTATTTTTAAAAGCGTAGGTTGGTGCATACAAGTCTAAAAATACTGACCTGACAAACCGCCCGTTTTTTCGTTTTGTTTTTCTG
The DNA here is from genome assembly GCA_025024175.1 of Rhyzopertha dominica. Classification (NCBI taxonomy): domain Eukaryota; kingdom Metazoa; phylum Arthropoda; class Insecta; order Coleoptera; family Bostrichidae; genus Rhyzopertha; species Rhyzopertha dominica. The sequence goes on from QCXZ01000041.1 coordinate 23,701,973, forward strand.
TATGAGACGCCGTCAGACAAGCCTCAGGGATATTTAAAACGCGATGCTTTGATCCCCGGCGGAGATCACATCTGTTGCATGATGGAAATGTGTTCCGAACGACCTACACCATGTCTACATGATGAACAGTGTAGGAAGTACCGATTTTTCGGCAATTATTAAAAAATAATATAGTAATTTAATGGGATTGAGCATAATTAATTTAAAAAAATGCGAGCTAAGTGTGGTTTGAATTTAAGGTCTAAACCATAAATGAAAAATCCCTTTACACAATCATTTGATAATTTATTTGTTTCGACAGCCAAGCTACCATCCTCAGTAGGAGTAAAGTAAACGACTTTTTGATACATTTGGCTGTATTAACCGCAGGATAAGAAGCTGGCAAGAAGAATATCCTCCGGTTAAATATTTCAAGTCGATTACTTTAGTTTTAGTGAAGATGACAGCTTAGCTGCCGAAATACGTATTTAGATTTTCTAAATTATTGTGGTAGGCGGCTTTTCACATATTGTTAGATCATAGTTATGATAAAAATATACTGGTATTAGAAAATCATGAAATGTAGCTGGCATGTTTACTATTCAGTTACTTTTTACTTTATTAATAACTAAAGAACTAAACCGTTTTAAAAATAAAATGCATGTCTATGCCGCGTTGTCTACACCTCAACTAACTGCAGATAGATCTATTTCGCTGTCATTACAGGTCATCAGTGCAGTTTAGGTCTAGTGTAGACAGCACGGCATAGAACTGGTTTTGCTTATATACCAAAGCAATGGTATGGTGTAAGTAAGAATTTAGGATGACAATGCCATCTGTCAGCATTACACTGACATGATGACAAAGCCACCTAGCTGCCTTAACGGGTACTACTTCCTAAAGGAAGTGACCTGTAGCCTGACAAATTGGCATGCAACTGCATACTTCAATTTGACAGCAGCCCCCCACGACACTTTTTGCTAGCGGGCAAGAACCGACATACATTAAAATGCATGTCTATGCTGTGCTGTCTACACCTCAACCAACTGCAGATAGATCTATTTCGCTGTCATTACAGCTCATCAGTGCAGTTTAGGTCTAGTGTAGACAGCACGAATTTAAATATTCTTTCTAAACAGGTTTGAGTCTACAAAATTTCGTTAAAATGTAAAATCAGCATTAAAAATATACCATAACATATCCATTTATTCAGGATGTTTCACATTCTGTGTAACACGCGGTATAGTCTGTTTGCTGCTGAACATTGGCGGAATTGTAATAACAGGGATGCTTTTATTTCAAGATACATACAACGTTGAAAACTAAACAAAAAGGATTATCGATTTTAGTATGTTTAAAGTGACCAATGCTTCATGACAGATAAGCTATGTAGGATAAAGTGGTAATAATTCTAATAACTATCTCTATAGAGAAAATTAAGAGTGACATGGTATTGTTCCCAGATCAAATGACCGTCAAATAAATTGCATATTAACCTAGAATAGTGCCAACGTTAAATATTTGTTTTTGCTTTGAAAGCGATAACCAGTTATTGTAAAATAGTCCCGTATGGTGAAATTTTCAATAAGGAATAAATTTAGATATCTTACTACAATCTTCGTATAACACACATCAGATGATAAAAAAAACAAGAATGAGTAACAAACATTACCTCGTTATCAACAAATCACACTAACTTTTGAAAAGTAGTAGTACATCGAGCTTAGAGCTTGCTTAGTATAAGACCAACAAACGCAGCATACGAGTAGATGTCTAAACATCAAGCACACAAGTTCAACAAGCAGTTAAAAAATGGACAACGATTATAAAAAACTGAAAACAACCTCAAAAATCTCTTTAGGGAGAAATTGGAAATCTAATCTAGTGGGTTTTTCGCAATACATGCCCAATGTCCTAACCCGTTCTATGCTATATTTTATAAATCATCAGAGTTGTGTAGATTGGCACGTGTAACAAATCAGAGGAGTAAAAAATTTTTCATTTGATTGTTAACATCCGAATGCATTTAAGGTCTATGATTTTCATATATCAGAATTGCACAAATTTTCGAATTCATTCAAAATTTGGAGAATATTCAACAGTCTTTTTTAATTCTGGTATACTATCGTTGTACGTCTTGCTTATCAGGCGCATGTACATTGCAATAAAATTTCTGCATAATATTTTATACTGTCTAACCGGTTGCAAAGCTTGGATCAAATTTGATCCGAGCTTAATCCGCGATCGTTGATATAACAACACCAATCAGAAAACCGGATTCATGATGTTTGTGCAACCGGCCCTTAGGGTGTCCCAGTTTAGTTGTAATTGTACGGTAACTATTAATACTAGAGGATTGCGGACATTAATGTGTATTGCGTACCTATATTTTTAATTTTATTTTTTAATGATACTGGTGAATAGTATTAATTTTTTTCTCATAAAAGCGCTCATGTAGTTCTTTTGTCGGTTATCAATGATGCTACATTGCTTAGCGTCTCATTATTTACATCCATTTTGGCAAAAATACAAAATCTGTCAAAAGTACTAAAAAATGGAATATTACTAGAATTACTTTAAATAAAAACAATGTATAAATTTTCTTTATCAGAAAAAAAAGAAGTTCTTTCAACCATAGCAAAGTCAACTATGGTTGTGTTTCAGCTCAAAACAAACAATTCTGAGTAAGGCAATAGATTGAAGATGAAAAATTTCTTTAAAATACGGGTATAATATGGTAGAAAAAACACAACGGATATGTCTATGGCCTTAAAATGATCTGGAAATATCGGTGAGATAATATTCGCACATCTCTAATTTTCCTTATTATTCAGGAAGGTACGCATTAGGTGGGACATATGTTATGCGGAAGTAAACCTGCTGGAATAAATACATTATTATTAAAATCAAATAAATGAAAGAAGCATTTACAATGTTAAATGACATTTCCTATAACTTGTGCTGCAAATTAGTGTAAACTTTCTCTTAACAATTTTTGTCAGAAAAACACTGTCAGTTTTAGTTTTTATGTCAAGGGAAAGTATTAATAGTAGTATTAAGTTACATATGGAATGTACAAACAGGTTGCATTGTATACTGAAGAAAAACATGGTATAAACATCGATTAATATGAGTAAAATAGCAACCGTACGATTAATTCAATTTTGAGCAACTTTGAACACGTGTTTAACGAAACTCAAAATTTTTGTTTGTGTGGACTATCACGATCATATTCAACTAGTTACACTACATATTACGTACAATTACATCAGTGCAAATCCATGCACATTCCTGAAAGCCGGTGACCTACAATTGCTCGCTGTACGCGACAAACAGCAACGTTCTCCGCACAGCAAAGAACACAGCAAACCAGTTACCTAAGACATTAACCACGAACATAACTCTTTTATACTACTCTATCATAAGCTATTAAAGTTTTATTCCCACAACAGTACAATCGCATCGAACACGCGTATAACGGATCACCGACGATTACGCCTCTTAGATTAAAAACTTCTAACAATTTCAACTACTAGTCTAGACGTGTTATGTGGGTCAGTCTTGATTTTTTTATCGGGTTTCAAAACATTTTAAACACCACCGATTTATTCGACGTAACAGTCAAGGATATTTTTGCATAAAAATATCTCGGAATATTCAGACTGGCCCTCAGTAGCTGGCTCCGTTCCTGTGAATTTTTATATGAGGTCTAATTCAAACGCGCTAGAAATAACGCTGTAAATCCGGTTACTTCATAATAAATAAGTAATCGGGATTGTAGGCAGTGGATAAACACCCAGATTTAATGATTATATCTTCCCATTCCAATTTAGTTCTCTGTGTCGTTTTTCTTTTACAAGGCACACGAACATGTTATATGGAATTCTTTTTTTATAAATAACGAAAATAATGATTCCGAAATTTAAATGGACGTGCCCAGGAATTTAGAAACATAAGGAATCAAATATATCCACTTTATTAACTCCAGGGCACAATTCGGAAGGATATTGCCAAACATTTAATAACATTTATTCAATATATAAACGTCTGAAATGTTTTGATAGCCATATACTAAGAATTCCGTTATCGATAACGATTCTTTTTTGTACGAATATTTATTCCTAAAATACGAAAAAAGTAAGTAATAAAATAGCTTCTTATGCGAGGTATCCCTCAACCTAAAGGCATAATCTGACAAGAATGTTAGGTAGGTCAAAATTAACCAAAAATCTAAATAATATTGTTTCTAATCCTATGTTTATTTATGATATAGGGTGTCGAAGTTTCACAGACCAGTTCAGTTTTATGTTTACCAATTATATTTCACTAGAGTCAACCCGAAAACCTGATATTTTCAATTACTGTAGTGAACACAATGGTGCAGATATAAAAATAAAGGTTCGTTTTATTTATAGTACCATCGTTTAATGACTCAATTCAAACGCTATAGAACAGGCATGCAAGTACTTTTCGATAAAATTAACCATATCCGACAAATTCGAGGTTAAACACGTCACATTAAATTAATGAATGATAACAAAAGTATGTAATGTCATTTTTTGTCGACGCTGCTACAAACTATGTTATTGAAAAATTACATTCTGTAAAGCACAATTTCCAAAGCGTAACGGCACTTTAGGATGTTAAACTAAAGAACAAAACGAAAAATGCATAAGTTCTAACAATTTTCATGTAAGACTTTGGGTATTTCGTAAAAAAATTATCGATTAAATCAATTTGCCGCCTCTCAGGAAAGTTATGTATATTGGCCATCTGTCGATTTCTGAATTATTTGATATATTTTAATATGAGAAAACGCCTGGGAGTGTGTATTTTCAACATATTCTGTAGTATTTTGTGGAATAATTAACTTTAAGGTTGCAGAAAGCTCACATTTCGGAACTGTGGTGTAACATTGATCTGCAACCTTCAACCACTATCGCCGTGTATATTGTAGCTTGGCAGCAGTTACAAAAAGGCGGCATAAAGAATTCAGAAACCAACGCCGCCCGCGTTGTATGAATCATTTATAGAAACCCTGTATTTTGTTGAACCAGGATTGTCTTAACAAGCTTTGTGGTGCCTTACATATGCAATTAATTACTTGCCAGAAAAGACAAATGGCAGCAGAAAATACAACCACTTTTTACAAAAAAAAACTGGTTAAAACTTAACAGATTCTACCAAAATAACGATCAAATGTATATATTTCCTGAATGTATTTATAACGATTATAAGAGGTAGTTAGTTAGGTTAATAGACCAATATATGTCTAAAAAAGTATTGCTATCTTTGACCACGGATCTGAATAGTGGTGTACATGGCAGGACATTTGAGCGGCAATCAAAAAGTCACATATAGCAATTTTGTATTCTTCTATTTCTATTTCCTTAATTTTACAATATAATTCATGTTAATTTAATAAAACCCAGAATAAAACAGTTAAACTACTGATGAATGAAAAAATGTCAAAAATACATAGAAATCTATGCAACGGATGGTATTTCGAAAACCTTTTAAATAAATAGGTAGACATTCACTTGTCCTATAGGTAGTATAGTTATTGTTATTGTTTGCTAATACTATTGTTCTTCATATTATGTTTTGTGCTGTTACTTATTAATAAGATTTTACTGTTTTATGTCGAGTTTTACATAATTAACCTAAAGTAGACTCTCAAATTAATGACACGCTTACTAGGTTAGAAGTATTTTATGAAATATCTTGGAACATATACGAACAGTCGATAAAAACGAATTAAAAAAAACTTTGGTAAGGAAACAAAATTGTTCTAAGGTAAGTTGGTTTATTTTGGTTTATTTTAATCGAAGAAAGCTACTCTTAACATATGTCCCATTCGTTACTGTACACCCTGTATAGGCCTACTAACCCAACTAACTACCTACCAAAGTAACTGTTTTTCCTAGCAAATGCTGAAAGTAATTCGCGACTTCCACTGACCCGAACAATGCAACTAAAAATAACTCTAAGAAAGCTACTTTCGTGACATTTGATACTATAATATACAATTCTTGATACAACCCCTTCAATCTGAAGGAGGCAAAGAACTTCAAAAGCTAAGATTGATGCATGGGTATGTTAGTGCTCTAAAATATTGGTACACGTTTGAAAAGCTGGAAATTTTGCACAGCTTCTGAAGAGGTGACCATGAATTATGACATCTACGCTTTGATATAATAACAACAATAATAAATATTGCACCTAGAACAGTTATTCACGTCATTAGGCCGTTGTGCAGCAAATAACAGACGCTGTTGATTAGTTGTAAACAAAGGCGATAGCCGAGGTTTACAATGTTTTTTGCGTATCGACCTTTTGTCGTTCAACATTTTTCGTAATCCTATTTTAAAATAATTCTTTTCACTTGGCTCCAAAGAAGAGAATGCGTTTCAAATATTAATAAAATAGGTGCATCACAGATAAACAAAATTTACTTTTTGAGTTTTCTGTGCTATTACAAGAGGTACGAGTACAACTTCATGTAAAATACTAGAAGAATCTCGTGCAGCAATTGTGAATTTGCTGACAGGAATAACTAAAAGAGAAATATCAAAAAGAATAAGATTTCCACAAGATTTGCAACGTTGAAAATCGCTTTAAAAGTTTATGACAATATTGGCATTTCACTTTTTATTCAATCGACTGTAGATGATTTAAAAAATAGCAGTAAGAAAATTTTGGTTACACTGAACGTAACTGATAACGTAAAAACAAAAACAGTAGAGCACTAGTCATTCCGAAAGGTCTTTCTTTTCATTCGTATGGCTTGAAGGTACCAAAAATACGCTGAATGTGACCTTCCAATCTGGGAATTCAACAATTTTGCATTGATTACAGAAATAGTAAATATTGTGGACATCCATAGTATTGGAGGTGTCACAAAGAGTTGTTACGTCTTTAAAATTGGAGAATCCGAACCTCTACATAAAGCACTCGTTTCAGCGGCCATCAGATACCTTGCCTGTGGAAAATAGTGTTAATCTGCTATCAGTGAAAAAACTTGGAGGTTGGAAGACCTCCGCGGTGATGTAAACACATCTACCTACATTGAGAAGTCTGTTTCAAGAAGCATAAAAATCACGAAACAACTGTTTCAAAATTGTGAAAATGCTGCAGCTACAGCGACAATAGTATCTAGAAGTTCAACCACTACACATTCACTACATCTTGAAATGATCATCAAGCTAGTGGAACTTTCTAAATTTGCTATAATCAAGCTGTTGAACAAGTGAATTCAGGACTTTCAAATTCGCATGGCTTATTAAACTGCCTATATAGTTGACCACGTTATGTAGAAATATACTAAAAATATGAAACAAATAAGTTAATATTATAAATATGACGCTGCGAATAACAAATCAACAAATGATTACTTATGGAATCGATATCAATACATAGAAAAAAGTATCTGCATTGTATATGGCAATGAGTAGGTTAACGAAAAAGAGACAACTTCTAGGTCAAAATAAGCACATAAAATTATAAGAATAACCATCGTAAACTAAAAGTAGTAGCCTAATACGAAATTTTCCGAGACAATTTTTATCGAGCCAGCCTCCGATTTTTCTAAAAAGCCGGAATTTCTATTACACGCTCGACCAGCCGACTTGAAAATAAACGTAACAAAACACTGCTTCCTGCTGTTTACTGCAGCGCATTTCGGCCGATAGTATATAGGTACCCGAAACCATTTTTGGTCACGGCGTCGGGAAATCCGACGCCCGGCGTCGTTCTCCGTCACACCTATGGGAATGCTTCGTTTGTCGTCCTCCAACAGGCTGATTCTGCGCGAAGTATTACTCTACACAAAATATTGCTACAGGGAGCTGGGTTACAAATTTAAATTTATACAGTTACAACATACCTATCATCGTAGGTGTAGGTTATATTTATTGAAAAAGTAATCATAAGAAGGTCGAAGTAAGAAATGTGGAGCCTGTTGGACTAAAATCTGTACGGTTGATTTAAATTGTGAACTTGATTCCAGAATTCTGATTTGTCCATTTCGATATTCCAAGAGCGCAAGCTGTCATTTTTAAAATAACAAATGCCGATCGATTTGAGGTTAAGTATTTCACTTATGTGCGGTATTGTTTACTACACAGCAAAGGAGGCTGGGCGTTCGTTATAACGCGTCCTTAAAAGAAGGATCGCTGTATCGTGGACGGGAAAATCTCCGCACTGACCTTTTTTTGCTGTTTCTCCCAGGCCGGGTCCAAGAGGCCCTCACGCTCCCATTCCTCCTCCTGCTCCATGTAACCGTCGCTATAGTGATCGATGTTATTATAACCGTCCGTGCTGATCATCCTGGGGTCTCTCACGCGACTTAAGCAGCGCTAATTGTTTTCGTTTTTAATCAATTCGTTCGATAGATGTAACTGAAAGTCGTGCACAGCACACGACTCGACGCGCACCAGCCCAAACCCGAGTGCAGACTGAAGTCTGTTTCGAGAGCGCAACTGCCGACGGTCACCCCGAGCCAAAAAAAGGTGGTTTGGTGAAGAGTGGTGGGTGCCTGTCTCTAGATATCGCAACGGCACGGCAGTACCCAGCTGCTATGCACCAATGATAAATAGCTATCTTTGTTTCAAATTTAAAAAGCAGTGTAAACAAATAGTTGACTAATCAGAAATCGTCGTATCATTGCTAACGGTTCTTATTGGTTCAAAATTAAGAGGCCATATTGCCAGACTTCCAAGGTTATTTATCAAATTGTTTTAAAAGTCGGAACAACAAGTGCCAAATTTAATTTCTGATGGGTAGGAACAGGCACGGATTGCGGGAGGACCACTTTCCTCTAATTTTGGGGTACACTTTGTGCCATGCTATAGTTCCCAGATGAAAATGACGGTCATATGGTGACTTTTTAGGAAATTTAGTGTTTATAGGTTGTTAAAGTCAATCCTAACCTCTCTTTTTAACAAGCCACAAGCCACTGAAATGAAGAAATGACGAACCTGGAACGCTGACTAACCGCTTAAAGAGTGAAGCCTGAAGCTGCGAATAGAAACGGGTCCGTTGTTAGCGAGTGGGGTGTGATCTATCTCGCACTCACTGCGGTGATATAAGCGTATTGTTACATTTACACATATTATTAATTTAGCTCAGCGCGGTTGGAATCAACTTACCTGTATTACATTTAGATAACGCAAGGGACTTCCTAACAAGATAAAAGAGTAATTTTACCTTTTTGAGATGCTGTAAAGTAAAAATACTGCTACGCAAAGCGACGGTCTTCCAGGTGATTAATAATGAAAAAAGGACTATGTAGATGATAGTTAGATAATAAGTATTTCACAGAGTAATAAAATAATGTAGGTAATAATATTACATAAAAATTCGACAGAAGATCAGAGAATCCTCAAGTGTGGCAGTTTGCTGAAACCATCGTTTAGACGTTGATGCGTCGACTTTCATTGTCGACATCGGCAACATGTAGACAACGTCGACTACGTCAACAATAAAGGTTATAATTAGAAGTTAGATTATGTTTGTGTGTAGTCTGTTAATATACTGCCCTGATTTCTTGTTTTTTCCAGCCGTGAATTTGAAAACTGTGTTAAGTATAAAATATTTCACATTAAGGAGTGAATATGCTGACGTAGAGTCAAACTTAGAACTCTTGAAGAAGCAGATGAAATGGTAACCTAATTGTTGTTATAGCAGTGTTGGCGTACATAAGTTTAATGAAAATGATAAAAATGGTTTTGTTTATTTACTGAACAGCGTTTTAACATAAACAGAAACGAGTAATTATTATTGTTTAACCATTGTTTACGTTGCCGACATCACCAAATTAGTCGACCTCGACGCTAATGTCGAGGTGTCGACTGTCATCATAGCGCAACCCTGGACGGAAATGTCTCACGATGGAAACATCGAAAATCGACGTTGCGGGAAGTTATAGAACATTCTGGAAAATTAATCTGCAGACGAAAGAACGACCCCTAAGTGTGACACATTGCCGTAACTGTCTCGCTTTGGAGATGTCGAGAATCGACGTTTCGAGAATGTCATAGAACATTCTAGAACATCCAATAGAAGACGAAAGAGTGACACATTGCCAAAACCGTCTCGCGACTGCACAGAAACACTGGCCCAGCGAAGCGGGTATACACAACACACCAACTAGTCTGAGAATATTGAACCAAGAACATGCGAGCATCAACGCATTACCCCTTTATATAATGCATCAGACGTGTCCGCGTTAATACTACGTGTGTATCGAAGATACAGCTCACCCGCAATTTACTCTATCTGATCTTTAAGGAAAAATGAGCTAAAACAACAAACGTCTATTAATTAAAAAATGTGGACACGTGGATGCAAACTGATAGGTATGAAACTGAACTAGAGTGTCCAGGATGGTACGGTGGTAGAGCTGAGACCTTCACCATTTCAGGACCCGCACATGCGCAACAGGTAAAATCATGTTTTCACGTTTTCTCTGCGACATCGTCAATCACAAAACAATATGAGAAGGAGTCCACCTAATTTGCCGGTTGGCTGCAGATTAACGGGTTATAATGCAAAATTTTTACAGGCTGAACAAAATTCCTGCGGGCCAGAGCATATTATGGCTATAAGCAATAAAATTAACACCCCCTTATCCCCTACACATGCCTCTACCCATCGCATTTTTAGCTACAGATTGACAATAAGCTACAATGTAACTGTTTTGCAGGTGAAGAAAATTTCTGCAGGTCAAAATGTAGAAGTTGGCGGTAATAGGGTGTTTAGTACAAATTTATATTAGCAAATTATGAGATAATCAGAATATGGGCTGACCTGCAAATATTTTGCCCATTCTGCAATGGATTTATATTGTAAACGTTTAACCTACGGCCAATCTGCCAACGTACAATTATTAAAGTCACCCCAGCATAAGCAATTAATTTTCTTACGTGTTTGACTTATAAATGGCTTATTTATCGCGTCCTTAACGACTGTTCAGGTCAGTACATCCAAGGGAAATAATAAAAGCTGACAATTGAATCATTATTTCCAATCTTCTAAACGCAAAGCGTAAAACTATAATGCTGGTAGTAACAATGGTGCGTTATTTACCTACATCCCTGCCGCTAACCCAATCGCTGTTGAAATTGACTGGCCAAAAGTCTTTAAACGTAAGCAGTAATAAGCATCCATCTTCGGCAACCTTATTGCCTGCTACAGACCACTTCTAATTCCATTCTTGATAGCTTTTCCAAAATGGCATTGTAAGTATGTTGGGAAAACAGTTGACAACCACAAAATGAAAGCTTCTCTGCTACCAACAGATGACTTTACACATAAAAAGCGACAAAAAAGAAAAAAGATTTTTGTAAAGTAAAGGAGGAGTATTTTATAAATATATTAGTGTGTTGTTGCTGCGGGAAATGTTAAAGGGCACATAGGTAGGTAGGTCTTCAAAAATTTGTTGTCAAGCCATTCAAGTCATTTGCTAAACTTTTGGGAAAAGATGAAGATCTTGAAAAACACGGTAATAATATATATCATCCAGAGGCTATCCAAGCAGCTAAACTATTCCTCTAAAACTATTATGATCCACACAAAGTTTTAATAAATCAGATTAATGAACAAAGAAAGATAGAAGTAAATGAAAGCAAAAGGCTATTAAAACCCATAATTAAAACCATCATGTGGTTAGGACGACAGAATGTGGCTTTTAGAGAAGATGGAGATGATGGACGTCTTATGACAGAAGACGAAAGGGAAGACCTAGCCCTATACATGAGGGTGATCTTCGTGAACTCCTTCGGATTCATGTCCAATCCGGTGACGAAATTTTAGAAGAACGCCTTAAATCAATGGAGTCGAAGGCAACCTCTATAAGTAAATCGACTCAAAATCAACTTATTGTACTCGTATGTATTTAGGGAGATTTTATGGCTGCTATACTAAAAAAATTTAAACAATACTTGATACTTGATAAAATATCAGATGTTTCTCACATATCACGGCTAAGCATTGTGTTGAGGTACGTCACGGGTGGATACGTTAGAGAAGATTTTTTACACTTTGCTGATGCACCCAAATCTATTTATTAAAAATCCATTAACCCAAACTAACCAATTTTGTGAGTTAGCACTTTTGGTCAATTTGTGACAAACACAATAAAAAAAACTTAATCTGAATTTAAGACGGTGTGTTGGTATAGGTACTGATGGATGGATCTGGCATCATGGCGTCTGAGCTATGCGGAGACGTGGTTGAAGTACAGAAATGCAAGGTGCCCGTGTTGCAGTTTGCAGTCATGCATTAAATCCTTCACTGTCCAAATCTTCTTCAAATGCAAAGTGTAAGAAACGCCATGAATGATACAGTTTCTTGCTTTGAAGCTTTGTTTTGAATAACGTGTTGGCGACCAATGTTAAAAGTATTTGTGAGAAGAGATCCATAATTTCCTGTTAACCTCCCAGATATTGTAGATGCTCTTTACGAAATTCCTGAGTGACAAGAAACCCAACCTTCTAAAAATTGCAGTTCCTTGCAGTAGCAATTTTATTGTTTCAGTTGTATGCACGAGTGAAGTTTTTGTTACTACTGTAAACTTAAGCCAATATTTGCAAAAAGAAAGTATTACAGTGGATACAAGTTCTGTAGTACACAGCACTAAGAGTGATTAAAGAAATAAGAGAGAAAATGCTGAGAGAATTTTAAAAGTGTAACACTACTGCCAGATCCCTCGGTATTGAAATCACTGGGCCACGCTTGAATAAACGACAAATGCACATAAAAAATCACCTGCATTAAATCAACAATGCTATTTAGTACTAGTTTTCTAGTACATTTAACTACTAGAAACTGCAACAGAAGACTGAAAAAGTAGATTTTCTGTTGGAACTATGTGGCATTATAGTTTAACGATGCTTTTTCCTAATCAAATGAAGAAAGAAAACTATAAAGAAGCTCAGTAAAAATCCAAATTAATGCAAATTTGCTTAATGTTGAAGAAAGTGTATCTAAATAGTTGTTGCTTAATTATTTAATTTGGAGGAAGAAGCGGGAAAATAAAAAAGATGGTGGTGCTGTTTTGCTAACAAATGCAGTGCCATCTTAAAGCCTTTGTAATGAAATTTTTTCCCTTATTTCATGTTTACATTACCTGCAAGTGTTGCCAGCGCTGAAAAGTTTATGCTGAGAAAACTAAAAACCTGGTTGCGGTCCGGAATGGGGAAGATAAGATTATTGGACTTGGACTAATGTACATTTACAGCGATTGACATTCAAAGTGTTACAGACCGTTTTGGGAATCAATCTAACAGTAGATTAGAGTTTGTTGATTAAAGTTTGATACAGTTTTTGTATAAATAAACACACTGCAGCTCATCAAAGAATCTGACTGGAACTAATTTCTGTTTTATTTGTCGGTTTTTGTATTTTTTATATTAATTGTAATTAGATAATTTTTAGGCCCCATACCGTTTGAAATGAAAGACGAAAAGAAAGTATATTATTGTTATAGTAGGTAGATCTAACATAATTTTTGACTACTAATTTTGAAATGTAGTGTTTGTTTCACAATCTTTTACATCAAAAAAAAAGACACGAATAAGCCTCAAAATGCATCTTAAACAGTCCTTATCCCAAAAAATTTTCAAGACCCCATTCCTCTTGGCAGTATTCCGTACCTCTGGATTCCCTGGTGAATTCGCCTTTCCCCAAGTCACAGCTTCGGATCCGTGCCTGGATGTGAAGGCAAATATATATAAGTAAAGATATACCTAGTATACAGCGTAAGTAATGACAACCTTTAGTTCGAAGTATCTGGAAAAATAAAAATTGGAAGGTTTTGAAAACTGTTACAGTAACTAAATCAGAGAGTGTCATTCGAATTAAAATATTATCAGATTGCTACATCTATCTAGCCGGTAAGTAACTTATTTTAAATTAAATACCCTTTATTGACGTGACGAGTCACCTTTCATTTTGTCGTACATTCTGTGCATTACTAGCAACAGCCAATGTCATCTAGCGTGCCGATAGACAACACCATTTAACGGTATTTGTTGCAATTGTAGGGTATCTCAGTACCTTTTACTGATAGGGGTTGCGGTTTTGACATTACTGTATTACCATTTTTATTATATCGTCTTTTGTTCTAAAGCTATAGTCAACTTTTGAGTAATGTAACATTTCTCTAGCTGTTAGTATCTCGCTTGGGTATGTGTAGACATTTTTTACAAATATTCTTATTTTGAATACAGTGGCGTACTCAGAATTTTTTAGGGGGTCACATTTTAAAGATATGACACAAACTTGCATTTTTTAATGGAAACCATTGTTGGTTTTACTATGATTGAAGAGATTTATTAGAAAATGCATTGTTAGGTTTATTTTTACTAATCTTGGTATTATTCCAATTTCTGTAACAGTTTAATGAGATTTTACGTTTTTCATCAAAATGGATGTAAATAATTGACGCTAAACAATGCATAGATACTTATCTCCAAATAAACTTAATGCGCGCCTTTAGGAGTCATGCATGTATCTAAATATGCATAGGTATATTATTTTTAACGAATTAAAATTTTTATTTAATAGGTAATATAAATTGTAAATTATATTTTGTTTTCTTGTGGCATAGCCTGCTGAATGTAAATGTAAAATCTGATTCAATTACTAAAAAAAATTGGAATAATACCAAAATTATTTAAAATAAACCAAACAATGTATAAATATTTTTATTCAGAAAAACTAGGTCTTTTGAACAAGTTATATCTAAAAAAATTGACGTCCTAAAGAAAATCTAAATACGCCACTGGATTTAGAATAAAAATCTCTATAAGAAGTGTCTTCGCAGTTTTTTTTTTGTATTTACATACCCAAGTGAGATATTGAGAGCTGAAGAAATGTTCCATTACTTAAAATTAACAACAAGAAAGCAATAAAGTAATGTCGAAATCACAACCCTTTATCATTAATAGTTGCCGAGATACCCTACAATTACAACGAGGATAGGACACCCTGTACAAAGCTCTGTTTATTGAAAAGCAACGGTTTCATAATAATTATGCGCCCTGGATGACATAAAACTTACCATTATTAATGATACTAAGAGAAAAAGCTATGCCAAAATTTAAGAATCCTTATAAATAATCAAATTTTGGGTTATAATGTCGTTCCTATGTAATATATGTTCCTATTTCAGTTGGTAAATATTACCTTTGAATATAGAATGTATTCTATATTCAAAGATATTACCTAACATGCCTATATAGTTATATTTATGTAATTCACCGCGAATCACACTTCAAATAGTACGCGTTGCCGGTCTAAATTTTTTTGCAACTTCAACTGTACCTACTACACTCGGTTTCAAAATTAATGCAACGTGTATATCGGGCTAAAATGCTATTATTGACTCATCAAATATCATTATATCAAATAGACGGTACTTATCCTCTTGGTCATTACTGTACATTTTTCTTAAACAACGCTATAATAAGCTTACTGGGGAAAATTTAAAACTTCTGACCGTTCCATTACTTTGCCAACTTACCGTACGTCTGTTCAGTACAGCAAAAAAAATATAGTACTTATCTGTATAGTATCTAAATAATTTATCTTCATGAAGGCATAACAGAAAATTATGACAGCAAAATTTGCATATATTTGTAAAGTCTTTACCTTGAGAATTTTCATATGTTGCTGTTGAATTAATAAAATGATAAAATATTGCAAAAATTAATCTTGCTAGTTAAGCATAGTCCATGGCCCTTAAAGAACTGACAAACTTGCTCATAGTTATAATATAATGCAAATAATCTAAAATGTTTTATCAAAATTCTACACAGGACAACAAGCAAAACATTGTAAATACCATAGAAAGTAATACTGCTCTACTATCCGCAGTTAAAAAAGATAATGTAACTGAGGTCCCACCGAGATTTGAACTCGGATCGCTGGATTCAAAGTCCAGAGTGCTAACCATTACACCATGGGACCAACGTGAACATGTTTTTCGTAAACGAATTTAATAAAGTAATGCAATTGTATAAGTTTAAGTATTATTCTTAGGCAAATTAATTCTTATTTTTATTACTTATTCTTTGAATTTTATAACAAATGCACGTCGATAATTACAATCCTATAATGTTTAATAGGCTATTATGTTACTATTACAGCACGGGCGCAGAGCCGGTTGCCTAACTTCGGTAAAACAAGCCCCCATTGAAATTCGGTACAACCTATTATACGGTTGTCTGAATATTCAGACAAATCCAATACCTATTTTTTTCTGAATTTCAAGCGGTTCTAGCCTTTCAGAATTAATAGGACATACAACACACATTTAAGACAAAGAATATTACGTATTTTTAGTAGTTGGTTATTTTCCTAGTTAGCTTGTTTTATAATATTTCAGATTGAGTTATAGGGTTTTACCAAACAAAATAATGTTTCTGATCACTACGTGTTACATGAAAACTAAAACAAGAAACAACTGCACGCATTAATCTATTTTTATGCAAATATTTGAAAATTATTGATACGACGACTGAAAAGGGATTATAACAGCGCCAAACACTAGATTGGTAGGTAAGTATACGCTTTTTTCTAGCTTCCGCCACGGATAAATAAACAGTTTCTGTTCTCTATATTAATTAAATATATTTTGAAGTATTCTAAAACATAATTTCGTGGTTGATATAGTTTTTACAGTCGCAATATATAAAAAATACCTAGCGACTAATTCTATTTACTATGGAACGCCGTTTTACTCTTTATTTGGAAATATTATAAAGTATTACAGAAATAAACTATCCTGTTAAATGCGAAATATAAGTAATGTTTCTAAAGAAATATCAGAATTAAAATTATTGTTGCACATTTTGCGCGGTATATTTTAGATACTTTAACTTACGAAGCTCATATTTTTATTTATACGAGCGCAAATCGTAAACACAATAATTCTATCACTAAAATTCTTGTCGAACTAGACAAGTATAAAATTAATTTGGCGCTGGCGTAGCATTTCGCTAGGTAAAATACCATTGTTGTAATAGTTCGTATATTCATCGCTGCCTAAAACTCACGTTTAAAAGAGTAAAAGATTCGCGTTTACAGTACAAATAAGTTAACTCGGTTTGGTTGCCTTGCTTTTAAAATAATAATCTATCGCAAAAATTGACGATAATTTTTAAAAGCAGAATTCAGATTAGTATTAAAAATAATTCCTTGAAATAAAATTATTGTTTGTGTTAGCGACGCCTTTTAAATTATACTTAAATATTTGAGAAGAAAACACCGCTGCAATATGTAGTTAAAGAAAGCATAAACTATCACAAAAATAAACTATGCTGTTAAATACGAAATATAAATAATGTTTCTAAAGAAATGTCAGAATTAAAAATATTGTTGTACAAATTGCGCGGTATCTTTTAGATACTTGCACATTTCTGTGCTTGTTTCATTGATATATCGTAACATAAACTGTATAAAAATACATTCCATATTTAAAATAACCTTTAAATTGAACAATTATCAATTTAATTTTCAACATTTCTAGGTTTATTGAATTTTTGTGTTAATTTGTTGGCATTTTTACCATATTTAAACGAATAATTTAAGCGATGGTTTAATTTATAATTTTGTTGAATTTAGGAGATTGTTCAATTTTACGTATACCTTGCATTTGAGCAACTTGTTATTTCATTTAAACGATGTTGAATTTTTCAGACTGTTGAATTAAAACGATAGTTTGATATACGAGCTTCTTGCTATTAAATCTACATTTGAAATGTTTCCGAATTTTTGTGATTGTTGAATTTAACAGATTGTTTGCTTTTCGCGCACTCACTGCTTCCAAATAACTTGTTAATTAATTTAAAAGATTGTTATTTTCTAGATAGTTGATTTAAAATGTTTGTTTCATGTACGAGTTGCTCGCGATTAAACCTGTGTATTATATTTCCCAATTTTTACGATTGTTGAATTTCTAAGATACATTTAAAAATATCATGTATCTTTTTAATTCATAGATTTAAAAATATCAAGTATCGTTTTAATTCATGTATATTTTTAATTCGGCGCTGCTGCGGGCGGAATTTTGTGTTATGTAAGTGTTGCTTTCTCGCTGCATAGTGCAAAATCCATAAATACAGTGTTGCCAACTATTCAATTTGTACGTAAGATAGTATCTGTACGGTGATTTGTTTGATAGTTTAAATAAATAATAACACTGTGTATAACGCAAAAATGGACTGTATTTTCTT
This sequence comes from Rhyzopertha dominica, assembly GCA_025024175.1. Classification (NCBI taxonomy): domain Eukaryota; kingdom Metazoa; phylum Arthropoda; class Insecta; order Coleoptera; family Bostrichidae; genus Rhyzopertha; species Rhyzopertha dominica. The sequence goes on from QCXZ01000041.1 coordinate 23,720,191, forward strand.
GTTCTATTACATTTTCTTTCGCACACATGCGAACTCTACAGTAGCTGAACAAGAAGTCATGAAATATTACATTTACATGGCGGAAGCCCGGAAACGCACACATAGAGGGCGCTGCCGTCTGCATACGCAAATCCTGTTCGAATTCAAATTTAAAAAGTCCAAACATGCCGGCCACCTTGAAAGAGCAATGGCTTTCAATATTTTTCACAAAACAGTTCGATCAATTGGGTTACTGCCCGTTTTACTGTTCCACTCGAAGTTTTCACAGACACCACCCGCACAATTCCATCCTTTCCTGGATGTGTTTCCACGATTCGTCCTCTTCGCCAAGTCATGGGTGGTGTGTAATCCCGGAGTAGAACCAACTGGCCCACACGTAGTTGATGTGAAGAGTCTTGATACCATTTGGTGCGTCGTGGTAGAGTTTGCAGGTAGTCCTGCGACCATTTCCTCCAAAACTGCTGACGTAGTTGTTCCATTAAACGAAAGCGTTTTAAATAAGTCATCGGTGCATTTAGAACATCCTGTTCTGGTATAGCAAGTAGATTGTCACCTATCAGGAAGTGGGCTGGAGTAAGGAAGTTGTAGTCATTGGGATCGGAAGATAAAGAAATTAATGGTCTGGAGTTCAATATGGCTTCTATTTGTGTAAACAATGTATGTAATTCTTCAAATGTGAATGAAACGTTGTTTGTTATGCAATAAAGATGTCTTTTTACTGACTTGACTGCAGCTTCCCAAATTCCTCCAAAGTGAGGAGACTTAGCAGGATTGAATTTCCAAACTATTCCTTGATGGCTAAGATAATTAGATACAGATTCGATGTGCTCTTTATCTGAATTTAACGCATAAAGTTTTTTAATTTCGTTGTTAGCCCCTATAAAGTTTGTGCCGTTGTCTGAAAATATTGTATTGCATAAACCTCTGCGGGCTACAAATCTTTTCAGACAAGCTAAAAATGCTTCTGTACTTAAACTACTAACTACCTCTAAATGGACAGCTTTGGTGGAGAAACAGATGAAAACACATAAATATGCCTTATCAGTTCGTTTTCCTCTACCCCTTTCACGAATTGTGAACGGACCTGCAAAGTCAGTTCCACATATACTGAATGGGCGTGAAGGAGTCACTCTGGCTTCAGGAAGATCACTCATTAGTGGCTGTAAACGAGTGTGTGTCATGCGTCTGCATATTATGCAATTGCGAATTTCTCGTTTGACAGTTACAAGTCCAGAAATAATCCAGTATTTTTGACGTAAAGAATTTAATATGAATTGAGCGCCTGAGTGAAAGTATAATTTGTGGTAGTAGTTTATTAATAATGTTGTAAAACGATGCTTCGCTGGAAGTATTATAGGGTGTTTTTGGTCATACTTGAGATGAGAATGAGTAAGTCTTCCACCCACACGAATGATTCTGTTGTCATCTAGAAAAGGTTTGAGTGGTAGTAATTTACTTTTTGATGACAATGTACCTGCCTTTAGGCTGTTGATATCTTCAAGATATTCTGAGCATTGAGTTACCCTTATCAAATATTGCAATGATTGATTTAATTCACGGGTATTTAGTGGTCCCACGTCTCTAGATTTTTTAGCTTTACGGCAGTTATTAAGAAATCGTAAGCAGAATGCTACAGTTCTCTGAATTTTAATCAAACTTGAACAATCATTTAAGATTTTTAGCAATAAATTTGTAGATGTTTCTGTTGTTATCAAACTAACATTGGTTTTCAATTCTGGAATATCCGTGTGATTTAATGGAGGACAGGACATTGGCCATGAATGTTCACTGTTTACAAGAAATTCTGGGCCATGCCACCACAATGTGGACTCAAATAGCCTTTGAGGACTAGCTCCTCTTGAAATTATGTCCGCAGGATTATGTTGACTTCGGATATGATGCCACTGAGATGATTTGGTGAGTCTAACAATGTCCGAAACTCGATTGCCAACAAAAGTTTTTAGCTGATTTGGGGGTTTATTCAACCAGGACAATACAATTGTGGAATCTGTCCAGAAAAAAGTTTCTGATATATCCAAATTTAATATTGAAATTATTTTGTTAATTAATTTGGCGAGCAGATGAGCTGCACAAAGCTCTAGCCTGGGTAGTGTTACAACCTTTATTGGTGCAACTCTGCTTTTTGAACACAATAACTGAGTGTGGACGTTTCCTGTAGAATCTACGCATCTTAAATAAATGCATGCTCCGTAACATGTTTCACTGGCATCTGCAAAGCCATGTAGCTGTATATTTTCAGGATGTGCGCATAGTACATGTCTTGGTATAGAAAATTTGTCTAGGTAAGGCAGATTGTCACAAAAATTAACCCAGTCTGAATATAAACTCATTGGAACTGATTCGTCCCAATCCAATTTGAGAGACCACAGTTTTTGTAAAATCAATTTTGCTTGAACCATAACGGGTCCAATTATTCCCAATGGGTCAAACAACTTACTTACAGAAGATAAGATTGTACGCTTGGTGACATTATGAGTAACAGCATCTAATTTGATACAGTAATGAAAACTGTCAGATTTTGGATTCCAAATTAAACCAAGAGTCTTAACTGTTTCGTTGTCATTAAATTTAACATTCTCATTAACGCTTGAAACATTGTGTAGGATGCTCGGATCATTTGATGACCACTTTCTTAAGGGAAATCCATAATTAGACATTAATTTGTTAAGTTCATCAATGAGTTTAGAAGCATGCTCTTTAGTGTCAGTACCGCTTATTAGATCATCTACATAGAAATCATTCTTGATTACGGTGCAAGCTTCTGGAAAATTTTGCGAATTGTCTTCAGCTATTTGGACAAAACATCTGGTTGCTAAATAAGGTGCTGAAGCAGTGCCATAGGTGACTGTGTTTAGTTGGTAACATTTGATAGGTTCATATCTGTCATTACGCCAAAGAATGTTTTGATAAATCCTATTGTCAGGGTGGACTAAAACTTGTCTATACATTTTTTCACAATCGGCAGTAAATACAAATAGATGAGTGCGAAAACGCAATAATATGCAGAATAAGTCAGATTGCACTGTTGGACCGACTTCTAACATATCATTTAATGAAACTCCGGTGGAACTCTTACAAGAACCATCAAAGACTATTCTGATTTTAGAAGTTGTGCTATCTGGTTTCCAGACAGCATGGTGTGGAAGAAAACAAGCAGTTGATTTTTGGTGTTCTGTGTAGTTGACACATTGCATATGACCTAAGTATTCATATTCATTCATGAACTCAGTATACATGTGTTTTAATTCAGGGTCATTCTGAAATCGTCTTTCTTGAGCAATGAATCTGCGATGGGCAATGCTGTATGTTTCACCCAAATCAGGTTTATTAGATTTGAACGGTAATTTTACTACAAATCTCCCCTGTTCACTGCGTGTAGTGGTTTTTACAAAGAAATCTTCACAATAATCATGGTTTTTCATTTGAATCGAATTATCATTGTTAACCTCTTCCAGGTTCCAAAAATCAGTTAGCTGATCCTGAATTGTTTGATTAGTTGATTTTGATGAAAGGCAACATGTTAAATTGTGCGCTTTAGAATGATTTTGAGGCAAAACTATAGTACCAGAGATAACCCAACCAAAATGTGTTTTTTGAGCTATTGGTAAGTGTTGTCCTAATGATATCTGCCCGATGCAGAGTACTTGCCAGAATGTTTCCGCACCTAATAACAAATCAATTTCACTTGATTCATTAAAAGAATTGTCAGCCAGTATTATATTGTTGGGAATGTTAAGTTGTTCCTTACTAAAGGATGTTTGTGGAAGATTTTGAGTAATTTCAGGTAGCACTAAGCAAGGTATTGTGCAATGAAATGGATTATGTAGCGATTCAATTTTTACATTTACTTCACACATCACATGTGATTCTGAATTGTTGATTCCTGTAATTGGAATGTTAACCTTCTTACCATTCAACCCTAATTCATTATATATTCTGAGAGTCAAAAAGTTTGATTGAGATGCAGAATCTAAAAGAATTCTGCAAACAGTTTTGTCGCCATTTGGTTTATATACATAAACTAGTGCAGTTGGTAAAAGAGCAGGAGTTTTTGTTTTTCTAGAGCAATTTAGACTGACTGTAGGTTCAGTTTTGCTAATTTCATTATTTGACGATGATGGGACAGGTTTACGAGTTTCAGCATTAGCTGTTTCATTGTTTGGCAAATGTAAGAGTGTATTATGTTTTTGTTTACAGATCTGACAGAGCGATGATGACTTACAAAACTTTGTAGCATGGTTAAATCGCAAACAATTTTTGCAAAGCTTTAATTTAGATATTTCGCCTATTCTATCAGCTATCGACAGCTCTAAAAATCTTTTACATAAGTGCAATGGATTGTTGCCTTTACAAAATTTGCATGTCACACTTTGTGTAGTAACGTTAGCAACACGTGTATGATTTTTTTCAAGAGGTGGCAAACGTTTACTTGTTTGTAGGGATTCTAGCAGCTGACATTTTTTTGTTAGAAAATTGATCAGGGTGCTCGTTGTTGGTAATTCCGATAGTTCAGATCGAACCTTTTCCCAGTCTCTTTTTGTGACTGAATCCAGCTTAGAAGAAATTAAGTATATGATAAGAGTATCCCAGTACTCTACGGGTTGTTTTAACATTTTTAATGCTCGCAAGTGCTTCTGAAAATTATTTAATAAGTTGTTTAATGCAACGTATGACTCCTTGTTTACAGCCTCTAACTCAAACAATCCTTTTACATGTGTGTGAATAATAAACGGTTTATTTTCAAAACGTTGCTTGAGCAGTTCCCAAGCTATTTCATAATTGTCAGATGAAACTTCCATTGACTGTATCATTAGAGACGCTTCTCCTTTTAAAGCAGAACGTAAATAATGGAACTTCTGCACATTGGTTAATGATTCATTATCATTAATCAATGATTTAAATGTGTCATAGAAACATAACCAGGTGTCATATTCACCGTTAAAAGTTGGTAGTGATAGGGTGGGTAATTTGATTTGACTTAAATCACTTTTACTACTGTTTAGTGAAATGTTTTCAATATTAGAAACTGAAACAGTATCATTTTGTTCAATGAACATTTTTACTTTTGTGATGAGAGCGTAATAGAGGTTTTCAAATGAATCTCTTTCACTATCTGTGTTTCCGCAGGGGAAGAATCAAGATTTTCAATTTCATCCTGTATTGTATTAAATTCAGATAAAGAAGGCATTACATTTGCTAGCCTTTCTTTTAGCTGTGAAAACATAACCTGATCTTGAAGATCAGCAGTCTCTACAAAATTTTGGAAACGCGATAAATTGCGTTTTACGTTTGATCGTTTTGTGATTAATTTGTCCAGTTGTTTAGACATGATTATAAATAAACGTGGTACGATTGTAAACAAATGCAAAAAATGAAATGTAAACAGATGTTTTTGTTTGTTTACAAATAAATACAACGAAATATTCAAGTTGTTGCACGCAAGATTTATACACATGCACGATACGATGTTTACACAAATGCGGTAAAAATGTATATGGAATACAAAAGGAGGTGACTTACGTGTGCTAATTATCGTCTTTGGATGCCAATAAGTCTGCTGATGATCCAGATAAATGCTGAATAAATAATAAATGCTGACCAACAACGAACGACGTATATCCCTACGCAAGCCAGGAACGATGGTGATGGCAACAAAACGTTGCTGCGTATCAAACGATACTATAAAAATCCGGTTGATCGGGTCGATAGGACCAAAAATGTACGGTGATTTGTTTGATAGTTTAAATAAATAATAACACTGTGTATAACGCAAAAATGGACTGTATTTTCTTGTTCTATTACATTTTCTTTCGCACACATGCGAACTCTACAGTAGCTGAACAAGAAGTCATGAAATATTACATTTACATGGCGGAAGCCCGGAAACGCACACATAGAGGGCGCTGCCGTCTGCATACGCAAATCCTGTTCGAATTCAAATTTAAAAAATCCAAACAGTATCCAATAATACTTGTACGGTTATTTTAGAGTAAATTCATACATTTAAAAATATCAAGTATCGTTTTAGTTCATGTATCTTTTTAACTTGGCGCTGCTGCGGGCATTGTTGCTACAATACAGAGCGACAATGCGAGGACACGACCAGGGTTGCCAGAGTCAGTACAAATGTCCGGATTCGAGTATTTTTTACAGGCCATCAGTACAATTTAACAAAATCAGCGCGTTTTGACGGCTTGGGTTTGGGCAATTTGCAATTTACTAACAGCGCAGACGGCAATTCTAAAATGCATAATTCGCCTTGCACCAAGCAGTTGCCAAGTTGCCAAGGAAATTAAATTAGTAAACAATAACCTTGTACTTTCAAATATGCAACCATTAACACAATTTATCAACTACAGTCGTATAATATGTGGCGATCGATAACTGTTTATAATAAACCAAGTGCAAGGTTGAGTTTCATTTAAAACTACCGCACAAGTATAATTGAATACGATCTTATCCATTGAATCATGTATATATATATATATATATATATATATATATATATATATATATATATATATATATATATATATTGAATAAACTTATTTGCGGTCGTCTAATGTCACTATTCAGCCCTGACGAAGACTGCAATAAAGCAGTCGAAAGCTTGGCAAGAATAAAGAGTTTTCTTTGATTTTTTACCACCAGGTCGAATTCCCCCAATAAATATATATATATATATATATATATATATATATATATATATATATATATATATATATAATAAATTGAATAGTTGGCAACACTGCATTTATGGATTTTGCACTATGCAGTGAGAAAGCAACACTTACACAACACAAAATTCCGCCCGCAGCAGCGCCAAATTAAAAATATACATGAATTAAAATGATACTTGTTATTTTTAAATGTATGAATTAAAACGATACTTGATATTTTTAAATGTATCTTAGAAATTGAATAATCGTAAGAATTGGGAAATATAATACACAGGTTTAGTCACGAGCAACTTGTATATGAAACAAACATTTTAATTCATCTATCTAGAAAATAACAATCTTTTAAATTAAATAACAAGTTATTTGGAAGCAGTGAGTGCGCGAAAAGGAAACAATCTGTTAAATTCAACAATCTGAAAAATTCAACATCGTTTAAATGAAATAACATGTTGCTCAAATGCAAGGTATACGTAAAAATGAAACAATCTCCTAAATTCAACAAAAGTATAAATTAAACCATCGCTTAAATCATTCGTTTGAATATGGTAAAAATGCCAACAAACAAAAATATAACTAACACAAAAATTCAACAAACCTAAAAATGTTGAGAATAAAACGGATACTCGTTAAATTTAAAGGTTATTTTAAATATAGAATGTATTTTTATACAGTATGTTACGATATATCAATGAAACAAGCACAGAAATGTGCAAGTATCTAAAATATACCGCGCAATTTGTACAACAATAATTTTAATTCTGATATTTCTTTAGAAACATTACTTATATTTCGTATTTAACAGGATAGTTTATTTCTGTGATACTTTAAAATATTTCCAAATAAAAAGTAAAACGGCGTTCCATAATTTCCCGTAATAAACATTTGACGCAGCAGCGTTTGTTTGTATACAAACGCTGGGGTTGCCTATATTTAGGTGTTTGTGACGTATTTTGGACATGTCCTATTTTTTTATATAGAATGTTTTGTATGTTCTAGTCTATGTTTAAAGGTATAATGTAGTCAAAGAATTAAAACACCCAATATTGGAACTTGTTTATTAGACAGGTAATATAACCAGGTCTCACTTAAAACTGAAATACAACATTTAAACGCTTGAGAAAATTATTGCATAGTCTTAAACTTCTTGTTTGGTGTTTCTTGTAACCCAGATCTTAAAATATACGAATACAAGAAATTATTATATAAAAATTTTTAAGCTACTCTGTCAAGTGTCAAAATAAGTATAAATAAGTATTAGAATGGTATTAACAACAAAATTATAATGTTATCATAATGTTCACGTTGCCTGCTATAGTAATATTTTATTACAAAAGTTATTAAAATACTTACTTTCATCCTTTGTCACTTGTGCATATTGCCTAAAAGTTACCTAATAGGTATAATCATAGATTACACGGTTATTAGTTAGTTTTGTTCTTTTTGAATGTAAAACATGATTATAAAAATAGAAAACAAAATCCAAATTAATAAGGCGATTGCAATAAAACCAACTTTGAAAGTGCATTTTAATTTACAAATTTTGTAAACAGGTAATTATTGTCATAGTGATTTGCAATTGAATTAGACAACAAATGTAACTTTTTTTACGTAATTCACACTCCTGCTTAATCTCACGTACAGTTTGCGTCTAGCTGTCCACATTTGCATTGAACCAAACTAGTAAATATTAATGTTGTTTTTAGCGCATTCCTCACAAGGGTCAGATAAAAACGACTTTAGACAATGCAGGACACCTTATGTAAAAATATGTCGTTCGGCAAAACTAAAGACCTTAATTATTTTTAATTATAACTGGAAGGATGCTAAAACCAATGTTAACTTGTTTCTAATTAGGAGTTGATGTTTAGGTTGAAAGAACAAAACAGAATAATATGAAACTTTTTTTAAATATTGTAGCGCATGTAAAATAAACCTTCTGTACTACTGTAATGCTTTATTTCATCTACAGAACGCAAAAGAAGAATAATCTTTTAGAGACAATTTGGACAAAACAGCGTTATTTCTGCAATTTTACATAAGTACCTCCAAGCAAAATATCCACTATTCCTTGTCATTACTTATTACCGTGAAACATTGGATATTTCATGCTTATTCCTTTTTAATCCGTAATAACTCAGTTCTTTCAAGTAAATCTTGGGTTTAGCCTTTCTAGATCGAAGTCTTTTAAATAGTCAACACCAAAACATATATTATTTCAGCAATTCAGCATTGATCCCCTAGATATAACCCAAAAATCGCTTCAGTAGAAGCTAAATAAACAAAATTTGAGCTAATAATGCTGTCAAGTGGATCTCGTGTGTTTTATTTACCCAGAGCCTTATCCCAAATACATAAATCTTATTTTCCTTTTAATTTTTGTACCGGTTATTGTACCATAAAAAAGTGAAGGTAGGTCTACGGTCATCTTCAGGTAAATAGCTAAAAATGATAATACTCATAACCAAAGTTTGAGCAGTTTTTATCTAAACAAATTAGGATACATGTTTATATCCTTTCGAAAACGAAACTCGGCTCTGAACTAGGCCAAACAATTTTTAAATACATGCGAAATAAAAACCCTCAGCACTATCTTCTATTCCAGTCCAACTAATCAGTTACAAAAATCAAAAATATTTATAGATTAGACATTGCTAGAGCTGCATACGTTACCTGGTTATCAATTATAATTAAATAGATATTTAGTAATTGTGAGCTAAAGTGAAAACAATTGGTTGAAGCAGATTGTTGAAGGCGCAATTTGCAACCAAAAAAGTTTAAAATGCAGCCGTATTTTCGCTGGGTAAATATATCCCTCAGGATTTTGTGTATTAAATAAAACAATAATTCACATGCATTAGAAAACGTATAACTGTTTATTGTGTAACACATTCATGTAATAATGTGAAATAAACTCACCTAATTTAAATGAAGAAATTGAGTAATTTAGAAAAATAAATATTATTTAAGAGTGTTATAAACTTTTTAACGTGTTAATAATGATTTCGAACGAACTTTAGGATTAGAGCTCAAACGTTCACACAAACATACTATTCGGCTACAGTGGCGGCTCGTAGCTTCTGCTGAAGGTATTTAATAAACGTTTTAAACAAACTTCATTTTCATGCAACGAATTATGGAAATAATTAAATAAAACAGATTTGCGTCAGATAATGAAAATCCGCTTCAAATTAAATCAATACTAATGCTTCGATATCAAGTTATCAAAATGAAATGTACGCTTTTATTTCTTATAATAATAATAATAATAATAACTAATCACATACTAAAAGGCAAAAAATAAAAGTTTGCAAAAAGGGTATGTAGTTACCCCACAATTTTACAGTGGGTATGTTTTCAGGATGGTTTAGCGCTCGTTTGGTACTATGCTATAGTTGATGATCTTCGAAGTTCGAAGCGAAGTCCGCCTTCGCGTATCTCGCGCCGTTTTGTACCAGCTTATAGATATACCCATTCATATTTGCAGTTGCTTGACTAACAATGAATGCCATAAAATGCAGATGGAAGAGTAAATTTGTAATAATTATTAGTAGTCACTATATTGAGTAGCTTAAGAAAGGTTTCTTGAAAATGATAAATAGTTTGTGAAACAATGTACAAAGAAAAACCCATTTATTTGCAAGCTATTCAATGTGATTTTCGACATATTTCACAAACACTGCGCCTTAAGCTATTCAGTTTATTATTATAAGTAATTACTTTAATACCCCCAAAACCATATTTGATTATTATTTCGTTCATTTCGCATAAACACCCGTTTTTGCCGTGTCACTTTACATACGATTTAATTTGTATTTATACCCCACATTTGTCTACTCAATCCACCAGAGGTCTCTGAACACGGACGCGTGCACGCTCCCTATAGACTTTTATAATTTGACAGCACTTGTTTTTTCACCATCGCAAGTTCTGCGCTAATTTGATATGTGCAGGAATTATGACATGACCCTCGTACATATATGAATTACTTCCTTTGGCGACTTAAAATCATGAATGCGTGGCTGTAAAATTAGCTCTAGCCACCACACATCTTTGCCCCTCAGAAACTAAGTGTCGCACCGGTATACCCCCTTAACAAAGATTATTCACTCTATTCTAAGGTAATGCGCTGGTACATACAAATGTCCGTTTCGACAACTAACGAGAATTTTCTAGCGCATAGTAATGCATGTTTTGTTTGTTAATTTTCATCGATTATTTACAAAACTCTAACTTCATTGTCAAGGCCTGTCGCTGTAATCTTGCCTTTTTTCAGTGGTGGCTAGTTTGTTCCTAAATCTTGCCTTTTTTCAGTGGTGGCTAGTTTGTTCCTAAAGTTAATTCAAATCTTAAAAACTGCGTCGGCAGAAGCTCTCCAATTTGTAAGACGAGTATAACGAGAAGTTGATACTTAAGCTGCAAAAAAATACAATAAAAGGAACTCGTTTTTACTTCAGTACAGCGCATGTAAAATAAACCATATATACACTATAAAGCTTTATTTTGTTTGTTCTATACAATGCAGATGTATCTCTTAGACGCATCTGGACAAAGGGAGTTTTTTCCTCAGTTTTCCTTAAGTATACAAGCATAATATTCACAACTTATTCCTAAAGTTGCTTTCTACTTATTATCGTTAATTATTGGATATTTCTAGCTTCCTTTTCGGTCTGTAATAGTTCAGTTCTCTCAAGTACGCCTTGGGTTTATGTTTTCGTGATCGACACCTCTCAAAAAGTCCACAGCAAAACACATATATTATTTCAGCAATACTCAGCATTGATCCTCCTAGACATAACCCAAAAATCCCTCCAGTAGAAGCTAAATAAACATACTTTTATACTAATAATACTGCCCAGCAGATCTCGTATGTTTTATTTACCTAGGGCCATATCCCAAGTGAAACTTATTTTCCTTTCAATTTTTGTACCGCTTACTGTTCCATAAAAAATACTGACAGGAGCTCTAGGGTCGTCCTTAGGTAAATATCTAGAAATTATAAGCAGTTGATGTGTAAATGTAAACATTTTACGAAGTATGATTATATTCCCAAAAATTTTGTTTATCAATAAAATGATAATTTACACGTATTAGAAAATGTATACCTGCAAATGTAACGCTAGTTGCTTACTATACAATATATTCATGGAATAATTGTGATAAGTTTTTGGTACAAGTCATTTTACTGACAACATAGTTTTCGAGCAAACTGTACAGTTGGACTTTCAACATTCAAACACACATACCACTTAGTCATTCTATCAAAGACGTTATTGTTAAATTTGGACACGTCCACAACATTAGTATTGTCCTGCGTTTGCAAGCTGTCGCTGAAACACCGAACTCTATAAAATATGGAACATCAGAAAATGGGCATGTGGCATTAAAATAAATGTTCCCTTTAGTTTAGAACAATTCTTATTTCTTCGTAGGCATGCGCAATTGCGCAGCAAAATGTGAAGTATCAGATATTTTGGTGTTCATGTCACTCTGTCAATGTCAAAATGTCATATCAAGCAACGACGCGAACAGCTGACGCTACGGTTAAGTGTAAAAATGTAAACAATGCAACTTAACCTAGAAAAAATCAGCTTGATAACTGAACACCTGGCATCGCAAATGACATTCTCGAATAATGGAAAGCGCAAGCGCCTTAAGAAACTGCGCAGATTTCAATTGGAAACAGATTTGAGAGGCTTCTGATGTTCCATATTTTATAGAGATCGGTGCGCTGAAGCTGAACCGACACCAGTTAATTTTGAGGGCTACAGGTCGGCGTTGGCATATTTACGCATTATTCCATCTTATTTTCATGTGATTAAGATGACTGTCATTCTTTGGCAATTTTCTAGTTGTAACATTGGTAATGGTTTATATTATAGCATTTCAGATAAATCTGGTAAATAACTATTCACAAGAATGTACTTATGACCTACTTTATGTTACTTTTATTTAATATTTTAATAACGCCGTCTATGTCTTGAAAATATGATAAGTACAATAAAAGAAGCTTTCTGTCAAAAAAAAACACTACATTTTAGTGTCTAAGCCGTTACTAATAATTGAAAGCTTTTTTATTTTTGGCGAAGCAAATGCAGGCATTTCAACTGCTACGCAGTATGTTTCAGTGGCTTAAGCTTAATAACAAGTGTAACTAAATTAATATGAACATCATACACAGGTTAGATGCCGCCACCTACGTCATTTAAGAGGGTCATTTTAAGCACCTACCGTTTTACATTTTACCGAGTTATTCGAAACTTTTTCCAAGTGAAATTTCGACATGGCAATGACAAAAGATGTAGCTACAACGTAGAGTTCGAGTTTTTTCTGAATTTGGTATGGTAATGTAAATATTTGTTGTTATATTTTGCTTAAAAATGCGTATTTTTGGCGAGCTATTTCTCTAAAACTAAGGCACATAAACGAAAAATTCGAACTGCACGTTGTAGCTACACATTTCTTGTACACTACCAAAAACATGAGCACGATAAATGAGTAAAAACATTCAAAAAATCTAAAACCGCAAACCCTTTCGCACGAGAGCGGAATGCGAATGCCCATCCCCACCAGGTCCGTCGCGTGGTATCCAGTGAAGAGTGTAGCTGAGATACAATCCTGTCGGGAATGATCGAGCGGTATGCGATCTATTCCGATATGACTGGATTTTTAAGATTGTGTCTAATTACACGTGACAAGTTTAATGTTAAAAGCTCTTTCACATTAATTTACTGTCTGCCGAAGCAATGGAGAGACGGAAGGAAAATTATTATAAAAGTTCTTCCAGAAATCATAGTCGACATGCAGTTAGAATGAAATGTTATATAGTTCATATTTACAGAAATAAATGGGTTATTCCATATTTTGAATAACCTGCTATAATATGATAGTAAGTTACTAATATCATGCTTACTTTTTTATGCACACCCTACAGTCAGCTATTTTCCGAATATTTGTTTAGCCCGTCTGTTGCTCTTACGATCTTTGCGTGATTTCAACCTATCGGCTACCCTCTTACGTTCCATGTCCCGCTGGTAATATGGGTTGCATTAGTTTACATTTCTGCCCGATCACTCCAAGTAAATACCCCTGTTAAGAATCCATTTTTGGCATCATCACAGGGCATCATTGCGACGTGTGGCCCTAGCCTTACTACTTTGAATATTCTGTTACTGCTAAGCTAATTTTGTTTATCACAAAGATCAATGTGTAACACTTCAGGAAGTCTGCATAATTTTGTTAACCGTACTGGTAGGTAGACCTTACTGTGTATACTAACCTCAAATGATAACTAGACGTCTGCATTCCATAAGAGACTCTTTCACATTCTCGATAACATGGTTCAACTACCTTACCTTCTAGAATCAGTTTATTTGAACTAGTATTTTTTCCTAAGACAGCATATATTAAAGTTTATATCTTATTATTCTACTACAAATTCTTACTATCCTGAAGTGAAGTCAAATGTGTAAGACGCCTTATTTCTTCTGCAACAAAAAGATAAGTAAAATTTAATTAATTAACGGACTACATACTTGCATTTTAGGATTGAATTTTATAATATCAACTGTTAGATACTTACTATTATTTTTATATAGACATTGTAGGTCCAAAATAGTACACTGCCTGATACTTCCTGTAAATGTTGAGATTAGAATTTAATTATAAGGTATCTTATGACTATTTACCTGTGTTAGGTAAATAAAAAGGCACGCATCCACATATTTTTCCCGCAGCACTGCCAAAAAAGCCAACCAAGCAAGTTACTAAATTATATTTATCTCCCCAAAGAGACTGTTTCTGATAACAAAGAGAAAAATTAGATAATTCTGTCGTCCTTGTTTTTTATTTTGTTGCGTTTTACTATTATGACTCGTAATAATAGCTTTTACTTTACTTATTTACTAAATGAAATTATGACCTACCAAATAAACAATTATGTCAAACTGAAATTCAGTTTCTTCTAAGAGGACAAATAGTAGGAGAACTTGTGACATCAAGGGACAGAGAAATCCCAAAATGTTTATTATTTAGTTAAGCTTTAAACTTTCTGTGTTATTGCAGAAGAAAATATCAGTTTTAATCCACTTATAGAACTATTTCAACCCACCCTGTGTACGCCTAGATTGGAATCGTTCGCCGCAGTGTTATCATATTATTGACTTTCTCTTAGGAATATGATTGTCCGAGTTTTACATCGAGAAAATGCGACGTACTCATGTCAAGTTTCACTACTCTCCTTTGTTATAGGGCTGTATCAGCAAGGATTGTGTAAGGTGTGTTATTCTTGCTCTCATTTTTTATTCTTATCAAATGGGATGTATTTCTCTATCTTTTATTTATATCGACTCTAAGTTTTACGCATCTGTATTTTGGTTCTCCTATTGATCGTACCGCGAGGTACGTGAAAAAAGGAGAACTATACCTACATATATGATATTGCGCTCCGAAGCTCGCAAATAACGAGCGACGAGCGATTCAACTGTAAATGCGCTGGATGGCGTTCAGCAGCATTACATAACTTTGATGAATATATGCCGCTTTGACCTCGATTCTGAATAGGGCCTTGGTAGCTCAGTGGGTAGAGCGTTTGACTAGTGTTCAAAAGGCCCGAGTTCAAATCTCGGTCAAGGCTGGCAATACTTTTTCATTTCTTCATATGCCTGTAAAACCCATTAAAAATATCATACATGTTCATAAAAAGTCAATTCAGGCAGTAAATAACTTTCACTGTGTATACCTACATATATATCACGCAATGAAACGGAATTGATAGGATCACGACCAAACTTAGTATGGTAAGTAACTCATGACTCACCGACCTCCAATCCGGAGCCCTACGGCGTGCAGCCTCCCGCTTCAAAAGTTACAGGACATCAAAGTTGCTACGGATCGCCCTGCACTAACGTCAGTAGGAAGTAGGTTGGAAATACGCGTAGACCACAATCGGAATTACCAGCTGTTGTCGGATTCTGCACGTTTTCAGATAACGTTTCCCATTGATCGTACCGCGAGGTAATATTAATATGAATATTCGTTATTGATCGAGTTGGAGTCGAGAACGCTTTCTTCGTTGTAGACGATTCCACTAGTTTGTCTATCTTTGTTTCAGTCAAAGGTTTTTATTTTGTTGCTCCTCCTCTCTGGTATTGGTTTTGTTGTTCCATGTTTTTTTCTGTGAAGTATGTACACTTACTGATATATTAACCCTGGACGATACTGCAACTCCACTGGTGGCTTTATCATTGACTTGGGTAATAACATAAAATTAGGACATATAGCTGTTGTAGATAGGAGTGTCATTTGCTGATGGTTCAAAACATCTAAGCTGTTGTAGGTGCCGAGTGAATACTGGAGGTTTGAGTACATTGTGTATCAAGGGCGGAAATGAGGCGATTGTAACGAGTCAAAATTGCCTTTCCCCCGTGATACACATACTACTTTTCACCTGAACACATTGAAAGCACAGGAGGGGTTTCATGCACTTCTTCGTTGGTATAGTTGGATTCATTTCCGAACTCCAAAAATCGTGCAGTACAGTACAGATAAAACAGTACAATTCAAATACAACACAATGGGAATGGGTGCGTTCAGCAGACAGAACAGTTTCACAGCTGTTTCATCATTCTCTGCTGAACGAGTCGCTCCTTCTTACCTCAGACATCTATTTTTTCTAAATAGATGAGCAATGCTTGACATTATGCACGAGTCAAATTGTAACTGCACCCGGGGTGTTTGGCCAAGGAAATTTCAGGAATGAAAATACACAGGGGTTGCCAGAACTGGCTAGAAGATCGACGCTACTTGCCGCCACCAACAGCCAAAAATGTCTCCAACACAAGCTCTACAATATCCATAAAAGTGCAAATATACATTAAATCCAAAATTTCTCTTTAATTAAAACCTTTTATCTCATTTTCGCACAGTGTGCATAACGTATTTTTTTGGGAAGCTATTCCTTGCAGCATGGACATCATTTTACTTTTGATATTATTAGTAATCAGTCAAATCCGTTTAAGCTTCAAAGTAACTCAAACAGCCCTAAAAATACATTTTTTTTGCAATTGATTTGTTATTCGCCCTTCGGGAATCCGATCCAGAAATCGTGATGGACAACCAATATACATATATTAATTTGTCTCATATTGAGTTTCCAACTCGCCACCAATTCGAAATAAGTTGCCTAATAGAGCAACCCTGCCTTCAGCTTCTTTTTAGTCCCTCGGTTAACCAGTTCGTCAACTGAAAATTTTATCTAATGTGCAAGTACAAAGGCTCATGAGCTAAGCGATTATTGGTTCAATTTGTCGCACCTTTTCACTATGCATCCCGTTATGCTTTGCTCATCTATTTAGAAAGAGTAAGATACCTGTGATGCCTCTAAAGTTAAAAAAAATAGCGCAACAGAACGATCGGAACGTATTTGAACACTGCTCTACTAGCGGAGCTGATTTCGCTTTTGCGCAGTAGCAGGTAAGCTTTAAATAACCCGGGACTATGCTAGCGCGGTTTTTAAAGCCTTTTATTATTATTAAGGGGTTTCACAAATTCCAATATGTTATTTAATAAAACGGCGCGGTTACGTCTTTGTGGATCAATCATATGAAGAATTGACTCAAAACGGGAATTTAAACAACGTTCAAGGGTGTCGGGTTCCGCAGCTGTTCAGCAGAAATCGTGAAACCTGTTACCAAGGTAGCCCTGAGCGGAAAGCGCCTCCAGCTACGATATGTCGAACGCACCCAATGACACAACTGAAATTAGCCGCGAAATTCAAATGGCAAGCATATTGACGCCCGTTGACATGGACAAGGGGTGGGAAAATCCTTATTCGCCCGCTCTCACTGTAAAGCAGTACGGCTGTAACTGCCGGGTTCACGTTCATGACAATTGTGTTTTCAATGAATGGGGGTGAAAATTATATTAGAATACCTTAACTTAAATTTTTCATATTGGATGAATTCTCTATTAGAGGTTTAAAACTGATATTTTGTCCCGCAAAAAATGTACACTTCAAGCAATTAAAATAATAATATATTAAAAGTTGAAGTGTATGTATATAGCTACAATAAAAACTTTTTTGTTGTTGTCACACGCTTGGGAGGCTTTTCAACCCTTTTACTACCGACCAGTCAATCCACCAATGTTATAGCAAAGTTTATAGTCAAACAACCCAAACAATTTAAAACTTTTTGTGCTAATAATTATAATCGGTTTGTTTCAGAAATTTAATATTAGCATTTGGTGTGAAAGTAACTGAATTAGATTTAAACAAAGATGTATTGCGTTTATATGAATAAAACAGCTCAAATGGTATACCAAGTATTTCATTCTTGTCGGAAAGTGCGTATTCTAACAGTATCCTAAACTACGTAGTATACAAATACCTCAAAATTGAAGCAACAACCTCTTCTTTTTAAAGGTAAACTGATAATCTCAGGATCTGCTACTATCATGGTTGGTTCCATTGCAATTTTCAACCTTTGTGTAGGAAGAATTATCCAGTTACGCAAATGCATTAATGGATAATCATAATTTCCATGAATGCGTAAAAATACTCCCTCGAATGGTAAGGTGGATGGTAAATACTGACTACTGTTCACTACCACATTCATACTTAGACCACCTCTGAGCGCCATAGTTCTACCAACAAGGATCGCAGTACTACAAATTATAGATTAGTGTGATGTATAGTATTGTGCAATATAGATATGTACTTATTGATAGTTTTTTCAAGAGCATAGTTAAAAGAACAGCAGTAACCAAAATTTGTTCGAATGGGGCGAAATAGTTGTGAACAGTTGTACTTTTTACCTTCCCATAAGCACTTTTGTAACAAGCTGTCACATGGCTGTATCAGCTAAAAATAGCAAAAGTCATTTATTATGTGCATGTCACACCAGTGACCAGTAACCACTTAATCTGTTCACACCATCTGTTTGCGATCACAGCGGGAGAAACATCGGGAGTTAGAAGATAGAGACATTGATCATGACCATCCAGCCGAGATACTTTAGTTTATCAATTTATACCCTGAAGGCCGCTTCTTATTCAGCTGTAATGTTGTAAGGTATAAATAACTTACGTCGAAAAACAAATTTAACATTTTTTTTAAATTTGTTTACATAAATTACTTAAGTAACTCTAGCTGCCATGAATTAATCTGTAAATAAAGCAATCGACAAAGTAATAGAAGATTATGTTGAAGCAGTTAAAGCTATTTAAAAAGAAATAGAACGAGCAACTGAAGCTCTAGCTGTTTTTTTCCTTTCGAATGGAAGGATCGTTATGAAACAGATTTAATGGCGTTGGCCATAAATGTGCGAAAAAAGTACATGCAAATGTTGTCAATATAACCATATATTAGAAAAAACTTATAAAAGTGTTTAATGAAATGTGGTACTTGTTTTTTTTTATTTTCGACTGGAAAAATCCTCCACGATAGAGCTTCTAATGCTTTTGCCGAAACCCCAGCGAATACCCCATTCCCGAAGTAAGCAAATAACTATGCGCTAATGTTTTATCACCCGATGATGTTTAGTGTTTCGTTTGGTGCTTTTTAGGGCTTCATACTGCAAACCCAGTGAACACTCCATTATCTCGAGAATGTATGGAGTGTCCGCTGGGTTTGCAAGTATTTTTGTCCTCCATTTTCACAGCGGACAACTGAAAGTATTATTATTTKAAAAACAGGACCAGTAGATGGTGTGAACAGTGTGTGGGTTAATCCTGCAAAGATGAAACTCTTAGTCTTCACAAATAAACGCAAACAAAATATGTAACATTGCAGCCGGTATCAACGGTGAGGTATCTAGGTGTGACCTTGGATTCCAAACTTGCTTGGACGGATCATGTTAACGAAATCAGTCGAAAGGCGCGTGCAACATTATGAGTGTACAGACGTATTTGGGGAAACAGTTGGGGACTTCAACCACAGGTCGCCGCCCTGGTATGGTGGCGCTTTCCTGCGAAACAGTATCAGGACGACGTTAGGACAAAACTGGGCTGTCTTATGATAACCGGCGGCATGAGAACGACACCTACTGCATCTATGGAGATGCTTCTGGGAATGGAATCTCTACACGTAAGGGTAGAGTATGAAGCCCGGAAAGCGGCCTTTAGATTGCAGGGGTTAGGTAATTGGAAATCTGGGGAGGAAGGCACCGTATGACGCTCTCTGTACCAGACGGAGATCATTCTCTCTATGACAAGAGATAAAATTAACACGACTATGTGTTTTGATACACCATATMGAATCAATATACCCGATAAGCCGGAGTAGTTTCTGAATGATGAAAACATACCTGTACCACAAGGACTCATCTGGTACACGGATAGGTCTAAAATGGACACAGGCACAGGCACGGGAGTATGCGGTACATATCCGAGGGTGCAACTCAGTTTGTCACTAGGAGAGTACCCTAGCGTATGAGAACCTCAGTAGAGGGTAATCCGAATAGCATATCTACATCTGCTGCGATAGCCAGGCGGCACTTTGAGCGTTTACCTGTGTTAGAGTGCGCTCCGGCCTTCTACTGGACTCGTAACACATTAATAAGGTTGATCCAACATAATCGGGTTAATTTTATTTGGGTGCCTGCTCACGCAGGTAGGTTAGCGAAAAGGGCGGCATCTTATCTCGGATCGCAACCTTCCGTCGCTATTCCAGAAAGCAGACTGAGGTCCGCGACCACAAAGTGGCTTGGTCGTCAGTTTTACTTGTATTGAGAAGACACGCCGAAACTGAGGCAATCTAGGGCCTTCATCACTGAACCTATGCCTGCTCAGTAACGCAAATGGTTTTTAAGCCTGAGTCGTTATCAGTTGCAATTTCTACTCAAAAGAGGAGGAAACTCCGATTCACCTCCTTACCAACTGCGCACCGCTGGGAGGCAAAAGGTTTGGAGAATTTGGGTCACAATTTATTGAGACTGAGGATCTTTACAGGTTATTTTGGAAAGAGATAACGGCACTTCTTTGAGAAGGCAGGACTCTTCTAAGCTACGGTGCGGGCACAATGGATCGAAAGGTCTCAGTGCAGCGCCTCGCCCCATCTGCGGGATCGCACCGCAAAAAATAGAATAGAATATTATTTTACTATTCCACGTTCCACGAAATTTAGTGCTTCGTTAGCGCTTGTTGATGGTTCATAAAAAAACCCCAATGACACTGTATACGCAAAAGTTTTTGTAGAGGTTCATTAATGCTTCTCAGCGCTTCATACTGGAACCCCAGTGTTCTTGATATGAAAGCTAATTAAATAGAATTTAAAGCCTGTGTAAAGTAAGATATACGTATAAATTTTTAACTGGAGAAAAGTTTTAGCTTCGGCCAAGAATTGAACTCGGGCCTCTGGAGTGGCGCTCCAACGTTCATACTGTTACACTAACGAGGCGCAGTGACAAGCGGCCAAAGCTTATTAATATTGGGAGACCTAAATGCAACACACAAGACATGGAACTGTATCAGGCACAACATAAACGGCAACACTTTACGTACATATGCAGACAAAGGGCTACAAATAAAATACTCAGACATACCCACTCACTACCCCAACAACGGCATGACACCGACCACAATAGACTTAGTAATTGTAAAAGACATCACCAACCTTACCGATCCTGAATCCCTACCACACCTTGATTCTGATCATAATCCTGTCATTCTGCAATTAAATACAAACAAATCCTGCATTAACCTCGACTCAACAAGCAGAACCTTGACTTCCTATAAACACACCAACTGGACGAACTTCAGAAAAACGTTAGACAACATAACAATTAACGTCATTAATACAACTCAAGACATTGACAGAGAAGTAACACTTCTAACCAACGCCTTTCTTACAGCAAAAGATAGACGCACTAAGCCAATAACAATAAAGCCTGACCTTGAACAACTGCCTCCCGAAATCCTGACGCTAATTACACAAAAGCATACAGCTAGACGTAACTGGCAAAGATCAGCCAACCTGGCACACAGGACGGAGATGAATAGACTGGGTGCGCTTATAAAAGTATACAGACATACAGAAACAACAAGTGGACTGCGCTACTAAATTCACTAAAACCCAGTGACAACACGCTGTGGAAAATGACCAGACTTCTAGACAACTAGACCACCCATTCCGTCACTTAACAACAATAACTCATCCATGAACGACGCGGTAAAAGCAGAGACTTTGGCTGACACCTTCAGTCACATACACAACCTTGACCAAAACAACACAGACGTACAACAATCTATAATCGACGAAACAGAAGACTACCTCCAAAACACTACACCTACAATAGCCTCATGTACCCACCTCTACACCAATCCTACCGAAATTAAAAGTATCCTAAAATACCTCCCAATTAAGAAAGCCCCCGGTCCCGACAAAGCAGACAATATCCTCCTTAAAAATGCCTCCAAAAAAGCTATAGTTTAGCTTCATTATATAGTAATCGCAATTATCCGACTAACCTATTTTCCCACTTCCCAGAAAACCTCTTATGTCATCCCAATTCCCAAACCTGGCAAGGACCCATCAAATCCCTGCAACTATCGTCCTATCAGTCTCATTTCCTCCCTAGCGAAAGTGACAGAAAAAATAATATTATACAGACTACAAAACAGACCAGAACTTTGAACTGACCTCAGAACATCAATTTGGTTTCCGACCCGGCCTTGGAACAATCCAGCAGGTACTCAGAGTAAGAAATGGAATTTCAGTTAATTTCAATAAAAGGAATAATACTGCAACTTTTACTACTTGATTTAAAAAACGCACTTGATAAGTCTGGCATAAAGGCCTGATTAATAAATTAATTAAGCTACAAGTAAATGACAGTCTTATTAAAACCATCAATTCCTACCTAATTAATAAAACATTCCAAATCAAAATTAACCACAGTTACTCAAATATAAAACCCGTTCATGCTGGTGTTCCTCAAGGGTCGGTGTTGTCACCGAAACTATTTAACATATACTTAAACAATATACCGACTTTTGCAAAAACAAACCTCGGACTTTGCGCAGATGATACAGCCATTTACGCACACTCATTTTACGCCATAGTCGCCAACAAACAACTTCAGATACATACAGACATACTAACTAAATACTTTAGCAAATGGAAAATAGAAATTAACCCACAGAAGACAGAAAACAATATTTACAAAGAAATTTACTAACAACAGAACAATACAAAACAAAAATAAACGGACATCCACCAGACTGATACTGCAAAATACCTGGGAGTGACTTTCGACAAAAGACTGACGTACAACCAACACTTTAAAAACACAATAACCAAAGCATATGCAGTTATGAACAAACTACCCTCTAATGGCTCGAATCAACGAACTCAACATAAAAAAACAAAAAACTAATATACACATTCATCATTAGACCATTACTAACATACGCAGCTCCTATTTGGCAAAACGCTTCAAAAACTGCAAAGATTAGACTGCAACGGTAACAAAACAAATGCCTGCGACTAATTACAAAAAGCGACAGATACACAAAAATCACAGACCTACATAGACTGGCAAGCCTACCGACAATAGACGAATATAGAGATAAACTGAACAATAGCAGACTAACTAGAGACATAACAAACATAAGAAGACAACGTAACCTTCAAAATTAAACACAAACTGCCTTACCAAAGCCTACCCTTGTTCAACGAGCCCGACTAATGGACCACTGACCAAGTCCATAGACAGCTATCCTAGCAAACTTCTCCAAAAAATATGTATCTACCCAAAAAAAAATTTAAAGCTACATTTTATAAGCTTAGCATGGCACAATAAATTATGTAAAATTTTAAAATGAAGCATTTGAATTGTAATAAATATACATATAAATAAATATACTCTAGCTTCAGAAGTAGGGGGCATTCGACCTTTTGATTTAATAAAATTAAGCGAACTCTTCATTGCCAAGCTTTCGTCTTTATTTAAGACATCAGGGCTTCTACAATAAATTTACAATGGAGTAAGCATATCATAACAATACTAGGTTTTACGTAAATCTTACCGAAAGTGAGATTAATTTAAAAATATTTTATGTTGTGAGTTATTTTTCTTCAATATACCATGTAATTTCTTCGTGTTCTTCTCTAGTAGTTTAAATTAACAAGAAATAGATAATAATTGATCGTACAATATTCAAATATAGCTTATAATTGTACGTTTAAATTCAACACACCAGGAAATATAGACAGTGTCAATATGTCGGCGTCAAAAATCACAGCCTTCCATCACAGCAACATTTTCTAGTTTTTATATAGTTAATTATTCAAAATCCCTTCCGAAAGTAAGTATGTATAAATATTACTAAGATTTTGAGTGTCTGACTTTTTATTAATAGTATTTGTATGTTTGTTAATTTGATAAATGTCCAAAATTAATCTTTTTCTTGTAATTTTTTCTTTTTCCAAAATTTTAATTTCTTGCCAAAATCTTAGTAATATTTATACATACTTACTTTCGGAAGGGATTTTGAATAATTAACTATATAAAAACTAGAAAATGTTGCTGTGATGGAAGGTTGTGATTTTTGACGACGACATATTGACACTGTCTATATTTCCTGTTGTGTTGAATTTAAACGTACAATTTATAAGCGATATTTGAATATTGTACCATCAATTATCTATTTCGTGTTAATTTAAACTACTAAACAAGAACACGAAGAAATTACATGGTATATTGAAGAAAAATAACACAACATAAAATATTTTTAAATTAATCTCACTTTCTGTAAGATTTACGTAAAACCTAGTATTGTTATGATATGCTTACTCCATTGTAAATTTATTGTGGAAGCCCTGATGATATCTTAAATAAATACGAAAGCTTGGCAATGAAAAAAAGAGTTCGCTTAATTTTATTAAATCAAAAGGTCGAATGCCCCCTACTTCTGAAGCTTGAACATTCAACAAGTTGTGACCGTTATTCATATTCAAAGTTGTAAATAAATATACATACCAGAAACAATAAAGATAATTTAGAAAGGAAGGAAAGGAAGGAGCCCCATTCCAGACGCCTGAATTCGATTCTCGGCCGAAGCTAACTTTTTTCTTATATTCTGCTTCAGCAAAATATACTTGGTACCAACACAGGCCACGTCCCACCGATGTTACGTTATCTAACTAATCTCTGCGTCAACACATAATAATACTAAACATACTGTTCGTCAACTCACATGAATTCTGCGCAGCAATATCTTCTGTAACTTCATACACGCTAAATTTATTTGATATTTTATAAATCAATTAAGTAGTTTACAAAGTTTCCACAAATGGCCTGCTATTTTTAAAGTTTTATCTTCCATTATGCAATGGTAAAATTTTCATTCTTAGGGTTACTTCTGTGACAGATTTTAGGTTTGTAAGTGATTTGTGAATCGCGACAACTTCATGGTATGACATCACAAAAAAAGGAGCAAATAAGGGAAATAGTGAAATTAAATACACTCCATCTGAATAGAAAAGAATGCAGGAGCGTCATCATTTGCATGCGCGATTTGCACGTCATAACCAGTGTCGCCGTCGTCAATAGGGGTCAGTTAATAGGTTGCAGTACAATACGCAGCACACAGCAAAATAGAAGGATATATTGTGCAGACAAAACACTAATAGTAAAGAAACCTGCTGTATAAACAGTAAATACGAAACGTGCTAATAAAAACACGCACTCTGACCGTCTACTCCAAACGAAACGCGAACGTTGAATTAGACAATTGCGAGTACGCCACTGAATGGTATCGTTATCTGGCAACGGTTGGTGTCGCGTGCGAAAAATGGTTTGTGCGCATGACGTTATTGATGATGCCCTGTATTCTTCTCTATTCAGATAATATATACTTGCATTTTTCATCAAACCATTTGTATCATAGCCCTCCTTGGATAAAATATCCACAATGTCCTTGTATTTAGCCACTTCTATATCAACCCATCCATGATCAGTGCCATGAATTATACTTGGGAGGTCGTGAAAGAAATCGTCTATAAGGATAGCATTGATTCCATGTTTCTTCCTGCAAGAATAAGCTTTTGTTTTAAAATTAAGTACATTGACTTGGCTACGTGAAGTTACACAAAATTAGTGCATATTTTCTGTTAATTTTATGTCTTATTGCATTTAATCAATTATTGGAAAATTAATAAGGGTAGCTCCAAACGATGTCATAAAGAGATATTTTTTGTTTAAGTAATCAGTGCTAATTTTTGCTGATGATTCGATAAATTGTGATGTTGCGTGTTGCGTATGATCAATGGGAGTTTTCGTACTTCACACTGCACTGCGCCTCCCATGATCATACAAAATATATATTTTTGTTCATAATAATTATTCATTTGTCAGTGCTAGTTTCTGCAGATAAATATGCATTTTGTTTTTGTGTTATTAATAATAATAATAATATAATATATTTATTGGTGTTGTTAATACAGGGTGTAACGGGAGAGTACTTTGAAAACTTAAATGTGTTGCGTCAGGGATCAAAATGTTTGTGCCCGTGTGCGCGAACAACTGAACAACAGCTATGGCTAAAAAATAACAATGTGTTGTCGTACGTCAAGTGAATGCAACGTTTTACGTTAATCTTTAATCATTCATTGTTTCCTTTTACAAGTATTTGGTGTAAAATGTACAGCAATAAACGTGTTTAATCGCGTTGTTATATCTGGCGTCCCAACTACAGGGCCATACCTAAATCAGATGTTTAGAGAAGAACATTTGTTTGTGCAAGTGTGTGCTAAATACCACACTTCTCACCAACACCACGCCGAGGAAACGAGAGCCTCGACCTTCCGTAACCCGTACACAGGAACGATCAGCAGAAATGGATCGGCCTCAGCCTGCAAACGTGGTTATGAGCTTCGAACAGTTACAGCAATTGCTTCAAGGTATTACGGATGCTAAATCTAATACTCCGCCTGCTACATCACATTTTACAAATGTAAATGGAAACTTTGCAAAATGCCAGTCTCGCTTATCTGGCAAGAAAGAAGAAGTCGTTGAAGCATTCATCGACGCAATAACAGTTTACAAGGACTGCATGAGCATATCCCATTCAAATGCTTTAAAAGGTTTGCCAATGCTGCTTGATAAGCTAGCTGCAACTTGGTATCAGGGAGCAAAAAGCAATTTTTCTTCATGGAATGAATGAAGCAATAGACAGCCTTCGACATGTCTTCGGTCGTAAATTACCCCCTCACCGCGTTTACAGACAGCTGTTTTCTCGCGAGCAAGGTGACAACGAAGCAACCGATGTTTTCGTTAGCGAGTGTCGCGCCCTGATTGCACAGTTACCAAGTCATCCGCCGTTACACGAAATACATAAACTGGACATGATCTACGGATTACTAAATAGAAGAATTCGTGAACACATGCCTCGTGACCAAGTAAATGACTTTAATACGCTTATTGATAAAGCGCGCGCCGTTGAAGCGAATTTTCATGAAAAATACTACAGCGCAGTACCTACAAGTACAGTGAAGTGTGAAAAACTGCAAAAGATGCGTCGTCGCTGTGATTTTTGCAAAGCATTCGGACATGTTCAGGATAATTGCCGCAAATTCGCTGCCCAAGCGTCACAGAGTACCAATGTCGTGAAAACCCCAGTGACAGTGACAGCACCTAACGACATGGGTCGGCGCGTTAATTCCATCGATCTGACAAATTTATACTACTGTCAGATCCATGGTTAATTCTCTAAAGTGTTATGGTTGTGGAAATCCAGGCTACGTCAAATCACAATGTCCACGTTGCAAGCCTTCTACAAGTACAGCCTCCATGGAACTCCTTGCGGCTGATGTTTATACGGGTCCTACTCTGCGTAAGTGTCCCCGTTTACTAGCGTTAGTGTGTGTTCATGGAAAGTCCGGCCATGCTCTGCTCGATACAGCAGCTGCTTGTACTATTGCAAGTCATAAACTCTATCGCTATTTTCTGGAACAACAGCTACCATTTGATGTTCAGATTGATATGACTCTTGCAGATGGCGTAACTAAACACGTCATAGCAAGACATTTTACTGTTGATGTAGACGTTATCAACAAAAGGGTACGTATCACCTTCATTTGTGTACCTGAAAATGCAAAATCCAAGACGCTTTTAGGCATCGACTTTATTACTGCTTCTTCAATAGTGCTAGATACAGCAAATATGCAGTATTATTTCGCAGAAACCCCTGACAATGGGTACCTCCTGGTTGCAGAACCTGATGATCACACAATTACTGTTGGAAGCATGGATGTTTCGCTTCGTGCCGATGAAGCCACTCATCTCAACGAAGATGAGAAACAACAACTTCAGTTGGTAACAGAACAACACTCGACGGTATTTGCAGAATCATTAGAAGCCACACCGTTCGCAGATCATAGCATTAAACCAACATCTGAAGAAACGGCTACAGTAACCATATGTCTCCGCCCAAGATGGATTCCAGTTCCTTCACGCTAGGAGCATCCCTAATGCAGGGGGAGACACTAGATGAACGTTCCGTTGAGTATGTGAGCAGACTCCTCACGCAAGAGGAAAGGAATTATAGCAGAGCTTATGAAGAAAACAGCGAGGTAGAAATATCGTCCTTGTACATCACGCTCCCAACTAATTCTGCCAGAGAAACACAAGAAGCTCACTCAGGACTTTGCAACATCATACAGTACTTAGAAACATTTGGTAGAGAACTGAGAACTCCAGCAGATGTCATCATCGAATCGGAAACCACCATATCAGAAATTATACCTAAGCTGAAAGTAACAGCTGAGGCAATAAAATATGCCCGTGAGACACACAAACTCGAACAAGATCGTGCCAAACATTATGCAGATCTACGCAGACAACCCGTAGATGAGTTTAAGCCAGGAGATCTGGTTTTGGTCAACGTCCATAGCCGCAGTGACGCTCAGAAGATGCACACAAGTAAATCTGCCCCAAGACGTGATGATCCATATGTAATTACCAAGAGATTGTCGCCCACATCCTATGAAATCGCTGCCACTGAAGATGCTGACACTCCATTAGGTGTCATCATGCCTCATCTCTCAAACGGTTCGTACAAACGGACCAGCCCACTGAGCCAGTGTGCCCTCTTCGTCGTCGTGGTCGACTTCTGAAGACTCCTGCACTTAAAGGCCCAACTTCTAGCTCAAAGGATTCCATTCCTGGACTTGAAACCTCCAGCTGTACCAATCGTCTGCAGCGACACCGAAACTCACTGGACGATACGCCACCGACTCACATCACAGCATCGACCTACGATGCCGTTCTTCGATCCAGAGGGGGAGGGTGTAACGAGAGAGTACTTTCAAAACTTAAATGTGTTGCGTCAGGGATCAAAATGTTTGTGCCCGTGTGCGCGAACGACTGAAAAGTGTGATCGCTATGGCTGAAAAATAACAATGTGTTGTCGTATGTCAAGTGAATGCAACGTTTTACGTTAATCTTTAATCATTCATTGTTTCCTTTTACAAGTATTTGGTGTAAAATGTACAGCAATAAACGTGTTTAATCGCGTTGTTATAAGAGTATTTTACACAGGTAAAGTTACCGAGTAATGTACACAAGAACAATTACGAGAAGTTTAATTTTAAATTCTGTGAAATCGAGTTTCTGTACGTTGAGTGGTAAAAGATTATAAAATTTAATACCGAAATAGTCAGTGCTGTTTCTAGTGCGGGTCAACCTTAGAAAGTTAGTTTTTAGCAATTCCCGATACCTAGGCCCGTTTGCACAAACGTGGATCAAATTTGATCCGGGTTTAATCCGCCGTCGTTGCTATAGCAACACCAACAGAACTCCGGGTTCATGACGTTGCTAGGCAATAACCGTGGATTAAACCCGGATTAACTTTGATCTGCGTTTGTGCAACCGGCTTCTAATGGAGTAGGTGTGATCAAAAGAATTATACTCCTGTTTATTTTGATGAGTGAAAAGAAGGCATAATATAAATGCACAGTACTGTCAAAATTTTGAACGTTCTGAACACAGTTTTACAGTCACTTCGATACGCGCAGCCTGAGAGAATCCTGACGCACTTCCTCTGAACTTTAAAGACCTTAGCAGCATGGACAGACTGTCCTCCCCATGTGAGAATTGCATTGGAGATTACACTATGAAATATGGCGTAATAATAGGCAGTTAACAATGTTGGAGTTGAGACAGCATACACAAATTGTCTAAACAAGTACAGCTGTTTTGAAAGTTTAATTGTTATATAGTCGGCATGAGTCCGAAGTCAAGAAATACGGCTTATAAATAGCTGCATATTTACTCAGCGAAAATACGATTTCTTGCGTATTATCATTATTAAATGTTAATTTATTCTTGATAAGCCAGTTATTTATTCGAGTCTGGACTCCTATACTACTTAGATGCAAACTCTGCAAAGATGCACCAGTATCATACACTGTAGTGTCATCTGCGAACAATATAAAATTAGTCCTAGTTAGTGAGAGTGCTAGATCATTAATGAAGATTACAAACAACGTTGGTCCCAGGACCGAACTTTGAGGCACTCCTAGTTTGATTTCTAAGCTCGTGGCCTTGTCTGGTTGGCGACAACAAATTGGTATCTATGCTTCAGGTATGAAGCTATTAAGGCCACATTATCGTCACCAAAGCCGTATAATTTCTGTGTCTTTAGTAATTATACTGTGTTACACTCAAATGCTTTTGACAAATCTAGACAGGAAACTAGTGTATGGCTTCTCTGCTCGAATCCGGACAAGATTCTTTCGCTAAGAGTGGTTAGTGCTTAAGTGGTTGATCGATTACTTCTAAATCCGAACTGGTATTGAGAATATAATGAATAAAATTTAACAGTTTGGTTTTTTAACAGGTGTTCAAACATTTTGCTTATAGTAGGAGCTAAAGAAATGGGCCGGTAGTTTATTAATATTTTCAGTGCTCCCTTTTTATGCATGGGTATTACTTTCAAAGTTTTAAGCAATGTGGGAAACGTGCTTTCATTAATACACTTATTGATAATTTTCCTAAAAGGAATAACAATTAGATTTGTTAATGCTTTAACAATTTGTGAATTGAAACTATATGCACCCTTGCTTTTAGAATTTTTCAATTTACCAAACTTCGCATCGGTTAGATTCGCAGGGAACTCATACGCATTATTACCAGGATTTGKTAATGAGTTTATCGTGTTTGCTGCAATATTGACAAAGTATTCATTTATATTATTAGCTGATAGTGATTCAGGAAGCTTTAGGCTTCGTTTTTTATTTGAATGTATTAGATCCCACATTGCATTATATTTTTCATTAAATAATTTTCTTGTCCTTGATATTTCATTACGATATTCCTTCTTGTACTCCTTAATTATATTATGTGTAATTAGTTATGTTTTATTAAGTTTGTAGAGCAGTAGAGCAGTAGATACAGCCTTTAATTCAATAATTTCCGATTTTAGAGCGGCCACTGTGGCGTTTTGGGGTTTTATGGTGGCATTTTTTTGGATAATTTGATCCTGGCAGCTTATAAGCGCAGTTTTTATGGACATAAGTGAGAGCTTATATTGGTACCCACAAAGTTACATTTCTCACAGAACCATTGGAGCTTGGTTCCTTCTTGAATTAATTTCAATTCCGACTTCTTGAGGCCCGAACACTAGTAATGGACACTATTTTCACAGATACCACTAAATTCGAGAATCTCTTTTCATCTTCTCGGAGAATTTTGCAGACCCTGTACGACACGTCCATACTCAACCCGTGCACGTGCACGTGTGAAACATTGCCGATTAGATAGAAGTTGGTTTTGCCTTAAGATACTGATAATCCGCGATTAGTTCCTACTGAAACAGTGTAGTTTAGTCAAATTTTAGGTTCTGTGAAAGACGCGCTCGTATTTATAGGATGCCCCTAGGCAATGCAATTCTAGGGGCCCCTTTTAAGCCGTTTAAAGATGATCAGCACTTTTCAGGTTCATTAAGGGATGCGAGTAAAATGAGACGCGGGTGTTTTAATTTAACTTTATTCTTATTACATTCTACGTTAAGTTTAAATTAAACTTTTCTAACTTTTTTGGATACAAAATCGTCCATAAATCTTGAATGTTGACATCTTCCAATACATCATTTTCAATCGACATTATCGATAATGAATTTAAACGGTTTTGAGACATTGAGGAACACAGATAGTTTTTCATTAGTTTTAATTGTCAGAAGTAACATTCACCCGTTGCGTTTGTGTTGGATTATATCACTCATAAGGGTAGGTAGCTGGGTAGATAGGAGGGTGTCGCTTGACAGTTGTTAAAGTGTATTTTTAAAAAGATAACTTGTGCTCTTTTAAAGAACGGAATCCAACAGTGGCGACAAGGATTATGGATATAGCAGCAGTAGAAAAACTTCTATCAGGTTTACTCACTAAGCAGAGAGAGGAATTCAGAGAACTGAGTACGCAGCAGGAAGAATTACGGAAGCGAGATCAAGACATGTTTCACATAATTAAAGACGTTCAACAGCAAACTAGAACAGCATATACTGATTCGTCAACAATAGAGCATCAATCAATAGAGCATCTTCCATTTTTCCTGAATTTGAATCTGATGAAGAAAACTAGACGAAATTTGACGAATGACTTAACGGATTCCAATTTACGCTCGACCATTCAGCACCTTTAATGACCGCCAAGAAAAGTAAAATTTCTCATGACAAAACTGTCGTCGTTTGCTTTTAGTGAATACAATAAATACTGCCAAAGAATGTTACAGACTTCGACTTCAAACAAAGTATCCTTTTTAGTAAAAAACGATCAATATTTGCGGACCTTTATGATTGTCTAAGAATTACTCGGGACGACACTGTCAATCGAATAAGAGCAGCCAGGCGAAAGTTGACAACCGAGGAACAATTAGTCTGTTTACTGATGGAGAAAACACGAGATTTGACGACTGCGAATAGTTTTTAGCGATACGCTCAGAAGCTAACTTTGCGAAGAATCAAGTCGCAAAGTTAATAAAGTCCCAATGAAACTGGGGCAAAACAAGAAAAATAAGTCAAAAAAGGCATCCATGAAGAAGAAACCAACTCCTAACCGATGTGGGGAACTGCATTGGTTCAAAGACTGTCCATATAAGAAACAATAAATAGGGCATCTTGAAAAGCAGTGTAGTAAGAGGCAAGTTTCCACTGTTAGAATTGGAATCCGTCAACAAAATGTTAAATTCATGTCGTCTGATGTCGAAGGACGTGAAAGTTCTCCAAGGAACAGTCCTTTTATGTAACTAGAGAAGAACATTTAAACCTGCTTGGGGTAGATGCTACGAAAGACTTCGAGATGTTCACAATCAATATGTTTAACACCAATATTAAAGTCTGTAAACCGTCAGCTAACGAGTACAAAGCCATCATGACAGACAAATTTTTTTCTGTTGGACGTTGCGTCGTTACAAAGGCTTCACTGAAACGCAAAGCTAAGTCAGTTCCATACGCTTCAAGGTACCGCTTGGAGAAAGAACTCGATCGACTACAACCCCTGGAAGTCATTTAACCAGTAGACCACGTAGAATGAGCAGCTCCCATACTAGCAGTGAAGCAACCAAATGCATCTTTACGTCTTTGCGTGGACTACTCGACTGGTGTTAACGACGGCGCTTTGGAACTAAATCAGCATCCACTGCCATTACTTGAAGATTTATTTATTTACAGCTCTTAATGGTAGTAAAATATTGTACTAGACTGACTTCTCAGACGCTTATTGGCAAGTGGAACTCTACAATTTTTGGAAGAAATTAAACAATATCTAAACTCATCGGGGATACTACGAACTACCAAGGGCTTCCTTTCAGAGTGAAGTCGGCGCCATGCATATTTCAGGCAGAACTCCTTCAGGTATAGTTAACCGCTATATGACTGCAAAATGGCCATCCGTCGACAAACTCCAGCAGCTCCCATTCTATAATAAACTTCTGCAATTTTACCGTCGACGGGATAGACTTAGCATTGACCAGGATTGCCTTCTACGATGAACGCGATATTGTTCCAGTATCTCTACGGCATAGAAGGGAATCATCGTAGACACCGAGACATTCGACGTATGAAGTATATTAGCCCCAACCTGATAAACACATAGAGGATATTGTTCGACAATGCACCCAATGTCAAGTAGCAGCCAAACAACCAGTTACGTCTAATCTCTTTTCTTGACTCATACCAACTGATCCTTAGCAACGCATTCACTGGGCCATATCTAGGATACAACTATTTAGTGATGGTGGACACCTATATATACCCAAAGTAGCCGGAAATATTCATTATGCGAAACACAACCTCTCTGGAAACAATTGAATCACTTCATCAACTAATTATTCGTCATGGTCTGCAGAGAATAATTGACTGACAACGGAACACAATTTAGTTTGATTCATTTCCAACAGTTTTGCTAGCAAAATGGAATCGAACATCTGTTTGCGCCTCCATACCTTCGTATGGATGCGATGATTGTTGATACCTTCAAACGTGCTCATTTTAAGTTGAATGGGGAGAGAGACATACATCATTCACTTGAAGTGTTTGTGGAGACATACCGCATAACTCAAGACTCAGCAGTTCCTGATAACAAAAGATTTTCTATGGACGCAAGCTCACGATGTCAATGAACTTTCTCAAGCCACCAGTAAATGTAATAGGCCGTGATATAAACGGTAGTTTATTTAATACATGGAGGTGAAGTACGTCAGTTCAATCATGGTGATCTAATTTATGCGATACATCGTAAGTTTCAAAGTTGGGAACCTGGAAAGGGTATACAGAAGGGTGGGATGTTATTTATCTACGAAGTATATGTTGCTGGATCTCTTCGAAGATACCACACTAATCAAGTACAGGCTCGCTATACTAATTCACTAGAAAACAGAAGCCGTACCTTCTTCAGACATGAAACAAGTCTATCGGCAAAATAAAACTAGTAAGTACCTCGTGTAAGTGAACAGTCAGCCATAGAACCTCAACATAAGGTTGGTGGGTAAACCTTTGGAGTTACTTCTTCGATCGACTCGCAAGAATTGAAGATTCAACCTCAATTTCATTTATTGGTTGCAAAACTTGCTTAGTAAATCTGTACATTACTTCAAACGGCAGGTATTGGGTCATATCTATCACTCAGTAGGATAGGTAGGTTTGTAGATAGGAGGGTGTCATCTTGACAGTTGTAAGCACAGAAAAATAAAACAACCAGAATAAGCACTCTGGGTGTGAGGGAGGGTCCGCGCAGTTTCAATCCGCCATGTTTTGTGGATACTGACCAAGGAGGAAGAATAGCAGGAGGGAGCGCGGCCGTAAGCCCAGTGTAAAATATTTTGACTTTGACTTTTGCGTCTGCTGTTATGGAGCACCTAATATAAATATCATTTTCTCCTGTCATCTGTGAAACATTCATGTGGGAAATTTGGGTAGATATGGTATTTTTTTTTATTGAAATATCATGGTCATGTTAAGTTGCCGCGGCTGTGAGGTTCATGCCACCCGGTTGGCCGGCTCACATATCGCGGCCGCCCTTGGACGTCGGCAGGGCTTCGGACTATTGTAGTAACATATCTTGGGCCTCTTGTGGGTACGAGTTTCCTCTTCATCGTAATCCCCCAGATTACGAATTAGGGGGTTTTTGTGGACGTCCGCTTTGTGGAATGCCTTGGCTGCTGCTTCTCGGATGAATTCCTGGATCGTGGGAACTTCTAGATCTCTGTGTATCTGAGAATTCCTAACGTACCAGGGAGCGTCGACGGCCATGCGGAGAACCTTGTTCTGGATAACCTGGAGACGTTTGATGTGTGTAGCGGATGCGTAACCCCATGTAGCACATCCGTATGTCATCATCGGGTAAGATATTTTGCACCACGCCAGACACCTTTTATTACTCTGTTACGACTTGCGCAGTCGGGATTCTCTACAAACCGCTGGCACACGACGCTTGTTTTCAGATTCGAATGATGCCAACTTAAAACAATCTCTAAAAAATAAATTAGAAATGGGTTTCCTTTGAGAACAAACCATTTAGATATGGCTTTTATCGTCATGCAAGGGTATGTTATGATCGCCGGGGTGCTTTTCAACAAGGCCGTAATCGTCGCGAAACACCTTTTATTGCCCTAAACCTCGTAGCGCGCGCGACCAGTTTTTCAAACCGACGCTCCCTCCTGTTATTCTTCCTCTCCTTGATACTGACAAGTGTCAACCGTTTACCGCAGTCACAGAAAAATAAAACAACCAGAATAAGCACTCTGGGTGCGAGGAAGGGTCCGCGCAATTTCAATCCGCCATGTTTTGTGAATACTGACATACCTGACAAATGTCAAACGCTCACCGCCGCCGCCGTTTAGACATAGGCCCCGTTGCACAAAGCGTGGTTAACCAAACCCCCTGGTTAACACGCGGTCAACGGGCAGTTGTCATGGAAACGGTTCTTTTTAAGCGTTCTTCATTGGTGCTGCCTATGGTAACGGCTGGTTAACCGCGTGTTAACCAGGGGGTCTGGTTAACCACGCTTTGTGCAACGGGCCCTTTGAGTTTTTTATGTCTTTATCACTTATGGGTGGTTGTTATAATTTATAATAATGCCGCAATGTAGTGTTGGCAGACGTGTTTGTGCTGTAATGCAGTGCAACACTATACGTAGATATGCTGGAAAAGACTACGTTTTTTAGCTTTCCAAAGGATGTTCAGAGGTTTGCTGTTGCGGGTGATAGTTTTGCTTAATTTGACTGAATATTTAAAACAGCTAAACAGTGAGCAACAGCGTGTGGTGGCGATAACCTAATGGAATATGTGGAAAATTTTAATTTGTGGTACCTATAGAGTGTGCAGTTAACGTTTTGAAGATAAAATCTTTCTAAATGATTTACTGCAGTCATATGAACAGTTAATGTTGACATTTTAACAGTGCCTATAGATAACACAACAGATGCGCAAAAGAAACTCCTGACAGAAGTGTAAAGCAACCGTCGTGTAAATGCAGCTTTATATCCTGACAAAATGGCGGCCGGGAGACAAAAAAGTATAGGGTGTTGGCAGAAGTGCTTATTCTGGTTAGGTAATGGATAGGTATTCTGTGGTTGTAAGTATGCGAATAAAACTTTCAAAAGATTATTTGTGTTCGTTTTTTAAAGAACGGAACTCAACACTTAATATCATCAGACCTCGATATTACATTTGTAAGGCTATCATTACATTTGGGAAAGTTGGTTGTATCAAAAATTAATTTAAACGATTCCTCGGCAGGTACAATTCTATCTTTCCCGCAATCCTCGCATCCTCTATAAGATGAAGTTCTTGAACTGCACCACCTCTTTTATAACCTCGAGCTATTCTATTCACAAAATTTTGTACAAGCCTCATTAATTTCATCATTGGTTTTTGTCGTATCTGTTAAAAATACAAACAGAGAATTATTTTCCCGATAAGCTTCTAGTCGCCCCAGAATTCTGCATACAGCATGTCTATTGAGGCAAATAAGTTTCAATCTTTAACTTTTTTTTCCCTCTGATCACAACTTTTTCTGCATATCCGTCATCGTGATGGCTTTTTCTTCTTCGCATACTCTGATTTTCATCTTTGTATTGGGTATCGGTTTCCTCATTTGCCTTCATCTAGTAATCGTCAAAAAATCTAAAAGCGATTTTAAAAGATCGACTGCCGTGCGAAGTTCAATAGTTGGATTTTGTAAAGATATACTGACATCATTGATTCGATCCAGTATGGCAGCCCAAAATATTGTCACTAAGGCATGTTCTTTTTCCCAAGTCCTTTAATTTGGACATTGGAAGTCGAGATGAGATATACGGACAAGGTGTTTGTTTACATTTTAAACAGCATATTCTTAACAGTTTGTACTGACATTGTGTAGAAATGTGTTTGTTTTTTTTATTTTATCCATATGAAGTATATGATAATGTTATAAATATACATTTAGGTTTATTTAAATATGTTATTTTCCATCTGACTTCATTTTAATGCATAGGTATAGTATATCAAATAAAATTGTGTGTACCGTGATTATTTTATCTATTTCATAGCTGGTTTAGTTTAAACCGCATTAAGGTCTTTTAGTTTATTTCTTATTTCGGGTATAAATTCGACAGTGCGAGATTCATTGCCCCATCTCTCTCTTCGCCATGGTTTCGAATTAATGTTTATACTTTATAAACATATCTAGCACTCTCGTATCAATATTAATAAGTTTTGAAACACAAAGCACAGTACAATTTTCAAAATTAAATTCATTTACGGTCGCAAAACTCACAAATCGGAATTACACATCAAGCATTTTAAGTTTTGTTTATCCTAAAATACACTGCGTAATAAGGCGTCCGTATTATTAATTCTACTACTGGATACTAGATGGTTCTGTTCTGCAAGTATGAATGAAGTCCCTAGATAGATAAAGTACCGCAAGGAAATTTAAATATTTATAAAGGAGATGGGAGAGAGAACTAAACTATCAAACCTGACATTGAGGATTAGAGAACTGGCAGATGCAGTGTTCTTTTACTTATCCCTACGTAACTGGCATCCCGTTTGATGCATCAGAACCTTTATATCTAACAGTTTTATAATCCTTAATGTTAAATTTGGTTGGTGTGATTCCCTGTTCCATCTCCTGTTAAAATTTTACCCTAAAATGGCGGACAATTGCGGTACCACCAGCGTATCCACCACTGACTTTCCCAGGTTTAGCTGTGTATACTATTTAAATACTTACAGCAATTTAATAAAGGGAGCTGCACCATCTCGGTAAACTGCAGTGAAGCCACATACCGTAACAGCTGGAAATGGGAAGTTCCATATGGGATAAGCAGCATTTGCTATTACCGTTACGATACGTCTAGCCTGATACTCTTGCAGTTGTAGATATATTAAATAGATGCAAAATATTGTACTGAAAGTACACAAACATATCCATAAAGAAGCGTTGAATTTCTTATAGTACGTGTTGCTATAAATATAACGAAAGCCGTGTAAGCTTGTTGTTTCACAAAAATTTCTAAAAGACTTTTTTGTGCTTCTGAGAAAAGAATACATCTTCGATACAATTATACGGTCGTAAAATAATGCCATTGACTGTTTTTACATCAAGTAGAGGATCAATCCCAACAGCAACCTTTACATTACAAATAGGATTTAATTAAAACTCCATTAGAAAGTAATTAAATTGTTTTTAGCATTAAGGGATTTAAGTAAATGTGTCTGTCTTCATTGATATTTAATTGCAGGAAATAAAATTATACTGTCGTCGCTGCTATCAATCAATTTCATATATTTTATACATTTTATAAATTAGTGCCTACCTATTAAAACATTTTCCGAAAGTGAGCGACATGATTTTGTCCTCCAAAAGCTGTCCCAAGTTGTACAACAATTAGTAAAAACAGCACCCCGGCGATCATAACATACCCTTGCATGACGGTAAAACGCCATATCTAAATGTTTTGTTCTCAAAGGAAACCCATTTCTAATTTATTTTTTAGAGATTATTTTAAGTTGGCATCATTTGAATCTGAAAAAATCTCCAGATGCGAAAATCTAACGAGCACCCATTTACCTCCTCATTTTATTACAAACCTACGGCTACGTGCATCGCGAGCAAGGGGAGAACAACAAAACTTATTGCTTAACCTAGAAGTATCGACAGTACACTGTTTTTATTCTTGTCATTTGGAGAAGAATATACTGTACCACTCCTCGTAAAATCCCCGAAAACTCCCGTTTAACAAATATACATTACTATTATTAAAAGCGTCACAGACAATGCTACCAGATCTCCTGTTTTAACAGATCTACGGTTCTTACGCTTAATATATATACTGTTCTGCTGTATTCACGCTAAAATGTTCTGTTTGACAATTTTCAGCAGCAACCATCAATACAAATTGGAATTACTTATGTATTTCCTTCAATGCAGTATTAACATTTGGCGCATTAATAATAGTGGTAAATTCCGAACGTATCAATAAATAATAGGTTTACTATCCCACTGATATGGCAACTCTATTGCAGTATKGTAATATATTGCAAGTGGCCATACCCAGGAATAAAGTTACTGGATTGGGGAAATACCGCATTTAGATCGTCATTTTGGCGGTACACGTGAGCAGAGTTCAAAACTACTACTATCCGAATCCAAGATAATCAATAGTGTTTCAAAGTAACTAAACTAAAATTTATATGGATCTTGCATAAAACACTTTTCAAGTTACAATAGTTAAAATTATGGGATTTGTGGACAATTCGCTAATATTTTAAATTTTATCTATGTAATTAATTAATAAAAGTTATGAAATAAGTAATAAATTAAAAAAAATAAAAAGTATTAAATAGGAGTTCCGCTCAACATCAGTGGCGGCTCCTGCCATGAGGCAGATGAGGCAGTGCTTCACCAGAAAAAAATATGTAAGTGCAAAAAAAATTTTGCAATGTTATTCATCATTTTATTTTATATTTTCTATGTTTAGAACTTTAGCGCGATCTGTTTTGGTTCGTAGAAATGTTCTATGGTTCTACTGTCGACCGCGCTTTTATTGCCCCCTCCGTCGCTCGCATCCACTTTGTTTTGCACGAACTTCAGCTGAGGCAGGATTGACGCGTAAGATCCCGTGCAATGCATGGGCGGCTAGTGGCAGTGGGAACCTCTTGTCTAAAAACCCGTTTGAATAATGCGCTACACAAGACCAACAACTGAGGCTAGCCTATTTGTTTCAAATAAAAGCGAGAAGAATATTCGTCATACTACCGTATAAACGGGGAGTGGGAAAGAGGTAACCGTAAGTGTCCGTTTCTCTTACCTCGAGGAATAAAGATAGAGAATTGCTATGGTTTTGCTATGTGCTCAAGACGTAGGTAAAATCTGTTTCACTCCCGACAGCGCAAAGATTTGTCTGGGGGATTTTCGTTGTGTACAGCGCAGCGGTCCGTTTATCGCGCCTAGATTAATGTGAAAATGAATTAAAAACGGATAGGCTACAAGCAAAGTAGTTTTGTTCTTATCGACATTCAAAACAAATTCGCTAGCTTAGTGATTAGTGTCTCAAGTCTCAAGTGAGTGCAGTGTATTCTGCAGCCGACGTTTAGTAATCGACAGTCAGGGCTCAGAAAAGCAGATCATTTTGAATCGAAACGCAGAATAAGGTAACATAGGTTAGAAAATGGCAGGACCTAGTAGCAGGATGGACGACGATTTTGAAAGTATTAGGACTACTTGCGATATCGTGGATTTTTTGATAAATAGGAGACATTTTGATCAGCTTAACTATGATGATAAATTAGAGAGTGCTCTACACCTCCGCGTAGTTCTTGCTGGACAATTGTGTAAGATATTATTCAATTGACAAAGTAGAGTTCTCCWAGGAAGTTCMCATACCTTAGCTAGGTTTGGGTTAGGTTAGGTTTCATTTGATAAGGTTTGCATCACCAGTTTTAAAAGTCACGAGCCGCCACTGCCTAACATGCAAAAACTATAACTTCGGACAGCATTAGCGGTGCCAGGGAGCTCCGTCATTTACGAACGGAGTTTTTTTTTGCAATGAGGCGAATAAAAACCTTGTCGAGGACAACTTATGCTGCAAATGCCGCGTACCTTTGCTACATGTAGAAAATGATATAATGAAGAAGACAATTACTTTTGAAACGGTCTAAAAGAGGTTCGGTGAAAAGAAAAACAGAAAATTGAAACTTCATTAACAAATTGAAGTTTTATATAAATATAGTTTCGTCGAACAGTCAGACTTTCAACTTTACTGCAGAGTTTTTATGAGGATAGTTAGTTTTCCAGTCGCAGCGTGATATGCTAAAACCTTTTACCTATATGTATGTTTCGATATAAAACAGAAATATTTTCCCATTTTACTGGACCACGTTAGACTAACCGGCATGCACATATAGATAGGAGACTAACTAGTTAAGAAGTTGTTGCCCCTGGCAGGGCTGGCCCGAGGGCGGTGCGAATGCACAAGGCCCCTCACTTAAAGACCTCGCGGTGTCGTTGACTAATTTTAAAAAGCCTAAATATAATAACAGAAATATAAAACATGGCGCAATCAAGACCAGTAAAGAGGGCTGAAGTCTACTTAAAGWTTGGAGAAAGGTATCTAAGATAACCCCAAAAGCACGTGGTACGTGGTGACTGTCCAAATTCATAAAACTATCATTAAATTTCGATCTGCATGCTTGTAGGCACAAAATGCATCAGTTGAATTGAAATTTTGAAAGACCACATTCAGACCTCTAGTTGGTAGCCACTTGTGAACAGGATGCTGAAGAATCAAAACAATTGTCAATTTTACGGAACATAATTGGGACAGAGGCAGCCAGAATTATGTCAACATTCGTAATCCCAGAAAATGAAGTAAACAAACATAAATATATGGTTAATCTTGTTGAAAAATATGTTAATCCCAGGATAAATGTTTTGAAAGGTTCAGTTTCTTAATGAGGACGCAAGGAGAAGATACTTTCTAATAAGAAGCTGTAACTACACTATCACTGAGAATACAAAGTACTAAGGGACAAAATTGTCATGGGTATAAGGGATATCAAAACACGAGAAGCTCTACTGATAGTGGACAACCTGACATTAGAAAAAGCGATATACGATGCAGGACCAGCGAACAGAGCAAGATGCTGAAGGCCAAATAACGAATCACACTATACCTTAATTAAGTGTTATATCAGCTAACTTAATCC
Organism: Rhyzopertha dominica; assembly: GCA_025024175.1. Taxonomy (NCBI): domain Eukaryota; kingdom Metazoa; phylum Arthropoda; class Insecta; order Coleoptera; family Bostrichidae; genus Rhyzopertha; species Rhyzopertha dominica. The sequence goes on from QCXZ01000041.1 coordinate 23,762,577, forward strand.
AAATTTCAGACCTTTGTTTGTGATAGCTGTACTTTTAGGCTACTTGAAAACATCTCATATATATTACCGTGACCCAGGCCTTACTCCACGAATCGTTCGGATTTCTGTACGCTTTGAAAACCCTCTTCGAACGTTGTTCCCTCGCAAACAAAGTAATTACAACTTTGAAAAACATTTTCGGATAAACCCTTTTTTGACATTTTTTGCCTTTCAATGTACTAGAAAGAGTTTTAATATCTACCAGAGACATGCACTTTCCTTCTTCAGATCGGATATGAATTCATTACTTTTTACATAAAATATATTTTCCTTTCGGCACATAAGTACCAAATAAAAGATATCTAATCATATAAGGTATATTTTTTTGTTTATTATTAAGAGAAAGATAGTTTTTAACATTGTAGCAGAAATTGGGTCAAGTCTATCGTTACTTACTGACAGGTAGGACTTTCAACTGATAATCGGTATTGTAATACGAAATAAGGCGTAATCCGATTACATACATATCACTACTAATTAGGTTCATACACCAAACATACATACTCGTACACAGTTACATAATTTCACAAAGCCTTAGTATAAATAACAAACGTATTACGATATAATAATGTAAGCTTTATTTTCCACACTGTAGATTACATGGTATACCTATAGTGTAAAAGCAAATGTTTAAACAAGATATAACAAATAGTTAATCACGTGCTTGAAGGAAAACATTTTTTACTAACATGAAGTAAGAGTGTTAAGTTAAAACTTTTGAGCATTAACGTAGGGTGACACAAAAATTGTTTTCTTGTTTGAAGGTTCTTTTCTTGGTTTGCCAAGACTTCGTTCATTTACGTACACCTTAGATTTGTGTTTGCGTCTTGGGCGCTTTTTGAAAAAACCCTTGCATATCACATAAACTATTTCAGCAATGCTTAATATAGAGCCTCCCAAGCATAACCCAAMAATACCTCCAGTGGAAGCTAAGCAAGAACATAACTTTTATTAGATTTCGATCATTGTATCGACTTACAAACCTAAAGCCATGTACCAGGTGAAATTTATTTTTCTTTCAATCTTTGTGCCTCCGATTGTTCCATAGTATACATTGACCAGTGCTGATATGTCATCTGTGGGTAAAGAACTAAAAAAAATATTTTTATTAGTAAAATAAAAGTGGTGAACATAGATACGATTAATTTAAACATGACAATACATATATTATCGAAAAGCATTGTTATTGCTCTTTCTGTAATAAACTTCATTTTATAAAATTTTATCCTATGATTTGGAATAAAAAGGTGTTAACGCGCATGAGTTAAATGGGTCAAAACACCCCCAAAAACAAAACACAAGGCGGGAATATTTCGTATGTTGTGGGTATCAATATCCTAATATTCTAGAGAATTTGTGCGGAGTAAATATTCTAGGAAATACTCTTAAGTGAAATTATTCACGAATAGCAATTATACGAAGAAATACCTATGTCAGTCAGTTGAAACTCCAACTAACCATCTCATGTTTGTGAATAGTAAAAATTGTTTATAAAATCTACAAATTGTGTTAGCGCTAAAATGATCACAAGAAACAAATAATTAACAAAAAGGGTTTTTTTCCACAAGAATAAAAATATAACATTTGTAATTCGCATAAATAAGAAAAATATACGAGGACGTTAGAAAAGATGAATGGATTTCAAGAAGAAAGAGTAATATTGTAGAAAAAATAGGAATTACCACACCAATGGCCAATCTGACGCACAACTGCATTAGGTAGTCATATCGACAAAAGCACAAGCTATAAAGCATAAGTATAAGTTATAAACTAAGCTTAAATTTTATGTTTGTTACTGTAAGGGCTACTAGTAAAAACTGATTAAGGCTTATTATTATAACTATACCTTAAAACGTAAGAATCTGCTTGTATACCATAGGAAATTCCGTCGCATTCCCTGTAACACGGCTCTACCTGACCTTTAATATTACCTGCATCAGGATGGTGTCCTAAAGAAAGCAGTATTACATTTTCTTCTATTCTTCAATTTATGATCGCTTACTGTCATAAATTGAACGGGAACGGGCCACTTCTTTGATCTTTGCTGCAACAGGGAATTTTCAATAATATATTCCAAATAACAGATTTCTACTATGTTCACCTATGTTGTCATGGAGGCATTGCTGGTCGACAATAGTACATTTCCTAAGTTTTCCTGCAAGTATTATCGTTAAAACTGGGAGATATACAGGTGATTCGCTAAGAATGCGGAGCGGCTGTATCTTGAAATATCTCAAGCTACTGCTTTGAGAACATTATAAATAAAAACGTATTAAACGTATTAAAAGTATTTTGAAGTTCCTAAGTTTCTCGCTAGGGGGCGTATTTGGCATTAAGTTACAAATAAACGCAAATAAATCCTAAATTTGAAAATGAAGATGGAAAATAGAATTCTTAGATCCTATTTTTTATTAATTAATATTAATGGCAAATGGTTACAAAATTGGTTCTTCCAAATAGATGTAGGTTTAAGTTCTTGGCAAAATAGTATACACACAACCGAGCAATTTATCCAAAACTGATTCAAATTAATTTTCACTTCCAACGACTAGTATTTATTATTAATTTTTTAAACTTAGTAACATTACTTCAAGTATTCAAAGAAATTTTAGTGGTTATCCTATTACATTGTGTTTAGTTCAGTTGTTGATTGTTGCTTTTAAAAATAATTATTAATCAATTTAAGAATTAGATTAGAAATGCAAATTAAACTGAACTACTATTTAATAAATTAGTTACTCGATTATGTGTGGTACAAATAACTTCAAAACGAGAAAAGTTATCAATCGGGTTTTCATCAGTCATTAAATAGCCTACAAAACAAAGTTAGAAATTGTACATTGTCTTATTTATTTTTTACCGAAACAAAGAACGAAGTAACTGTCATTTTGTGTGTTGTGTGTACTGTTTTAGCAGGTTTTACTAGTTTTATAATAGCCTACAAAAAAGTGAAAAAATTATGTTGTCCTATGTTAGTTTTTTTTCTATTTTGTTTCGTGGGTGTACTATTTTGGCAATAATTATGGCAGCACGGGTTTTTATTACCCTCTTTCTTACATAAAAGCCTACTAAACGAATTGAAAAAAGATATACTGTCCTATTTAAGTTTTTTCAGAAATCGAGGTTAGTATAACAATTTTTCAATTAGCGCCCTCTACAGCTATTTAAGGCAACCTATTTTGCAACAATTAACATTAAAATTAATCCCTGTGAAACTGCATACACCTTAGTTCCTTAAATTCGGTTGAGGCGTTTAGAAGATATTATAGCATATAGAAGTATTGCCACTATTTTGCTTTGTATTACCGTTACCATGGCAACCAGAGAAAAAATGTAGCGAAACTTTTTTATAATTAAGAAGTGATTCCATTTACGTGTTATCGATAAATTTTAGATTTATTTGCATTTATTTGTAAGATGATGTCAAATACGCCCGATAAGAGGAAATTTAAGAACTTCAAAATATTTTAGTGAATTTCTCTAATACAATTTTAATTTAAAAATTTTGTCTCAAAGCGATACCTTCACGGTTTTTTAAGATACATCCGCTCGGTATCCTTAGTGAATCACCCTACATTGCAAGTAATATACGGTGGTTTACCAGTATAAGGCAAGTAAAACGGCACACAGTGGCATACTCCACCAACAGCATGGGCATAGAATGCATGCAAGCAAGTGAACAAGTTGTACTTATCTGCCCAGTCGGACTGTTTCTGTTATAAACATATTATTATGTAGTGCAAACAACTTTAAATTACATTGTTTAAAACAATTCAGCGCTTACACAGGCAAAAATGTAAGCTTATTATTGAAGTTCAAGTTCAACATTGTAATAGTTACGAAAATATTTATTGATTATCGAATCACTTAATTATGTAGCTTGAAACCTTGAAAGCATGCTTGCTTTTATTATGCTTTAGTTTCGCGATACTAATAGAATTACTTTAGGAGTTTCGATGTGCTTGAAAAATAAATTATAAATACGAGAATACGTGGACGGATGCCCTTAGTGCTATCTAAGCGGAACTCAGAGCTAGGCAGCTTATAAATTACAGACATCGACCTAGTGCAGGTTCCTATCGATGGCGTCGCAGAATACTCCGAAAGTAAGATGAAATAAATAGATCATCTGCCCTAGTCAATTCACTCTCATCCTACGACTAGTTTCGCCCTGTTGAGGCTCATCAGGCAGGGGCAGAGAGTACATTGACCAAAACAGACCGTCGCGGGCGGACTGATGATAGTCGATGCCTATAATTTATATGGCGCCTAGATCGCGGAGTTTCGCTTAAATGGTACTGAGGGCATATGATCTGGTATTCTCGTATTCATCACTGATACATACGATAATCTGCTTTGGTCAATTTACTCTCTACCTCTGCCTGATGAGCCCCAATAAAGCGAAACTAGTCGTAGGGTGAATTGATCAGGACATATAATTTATTTACTTCGTCTTGCTTTCGGAGTATTCTCCGACGCTATTGATAAGAGCTTGCAGTAGGTCGATATCTAGTAGAGGTGAGCGTTTTAGTTCGAGGAATAGTTCATGCTGAAGTAGTTAAATGAATAGTTCAATTTTGTCGTTACAAATGAATTATAGTTGAATTCGCTAAACGCTTCCCCTTTTACAGTCCTGCAGTTGATATATGTGCTTGCGGACTTGTGCTATACAACATACAACAGCTGATTACCGTTTAGTTCTATGATAGCTACACATATCGTGTATATTTATGATATGAAACGTATGTAATAGGTACTTTAATCGTTAACGAAACTGGCATTATGAAAAGGATTTAAATTTGTAATTAACTTAATGACTTTGGAAACACAATAAGTATAGCGAAAGTAATAATTAATAACTTCACTAACACATAATAATACAACTACAGTCCAAATAATTGTAGGTAAAGACGAACAATAATCGCTGTGCAAGCGAGCAAGACTTCGTTTTTCATCAATCATCAACCGCACACCAATAGTTATTATGCATTCTTAAATGTTGACAAGGAATAAACTTATGTCTCCTAATGTTTGTTAAATTTAAGATTGTATTAACATTGTATATTATATAATTATACCACTTACTTTAACTTGTCCAGATTTTAAACATGCCGTGCTACTGAAATGCTTAAAGCCATTACAAAAGTACCAGCAATGTTTAGGTATTTGATATATATTTGGTGTATTACTGCTTTATTCCAACATTCTAGCTTGCAACAAAACGGGGTCAGCGAGACTGCGACGCCATTGTATTTTATACAAACTAACAGGTGTTCGGCTAGTAGTTTCTAATGTAGCTGACAGGTAGGCCTTAACATCAACTGTATAATGTTCACACCAGTCGTCCTGGTATTTGTTGACAAATGTCCTGAGATGATTCTTCATAGTCCTGTTGAATAAATCGTTTGACCATTTCATCAGACAGGAGATGCAAGGGCTTTGTCATAATTATCCTATTCCCAAGGTATCATGCATCATAGTTGTAGTGTGATTCCAAAGCGATAAAACGTATTCTGGACGAGGGCTTCGGCTGCTGCTGGCTCCTGGTTTGGGAGCGCATAAGCGTCTTGTCACTAGCCACCATAACATAATGGATTCCATTCCTTAAAATGGTCCTGGTACATCAATAGCAATTCTCTCAAAATGTAGCATTGTTTTCATTGTTTCATTCCCCCGGAGTTCTACTCTTGGCGCCTTTACTAGCTGCGACACCACTGCCTATTACTCTCAGTGAGCTCAATAACCTTTCAAAGCTAGGCTTTTGGCTAAGATGTCCTTCCTTTTCGGTCTTTCTCCACCCCCACAAACTTCAAGACAGGTCCAATTCTCTCGTCTTCCATTTGTCCTCTTCGAATTCGTCTTCCATCCTGTCGCAATACGGTTTGTCTATCGTGTCGGCTTTCTTTTGATCCGCTCTACCACACTATCTAAAATTAATACACTCACGGTCTTCTGGTCATTGCTACGCAACTTCCCTTTCTAGTGTTACGACCGAGAGTAGTATTCCTAAAACCGAGCTACCTACCCCTCCGGTTTAGGTGTTATAGATTATAAAACCATATTAATTATGTACATATACCATACAGATATGAGAATACTCCATGCTGTTAACATAATTGAAATTTGAGTCTTACTGAAGCGCGCAGTAATGCTCAACTTGTGGCATACATCCGGGATTCCGAACTACTGTGTCCACAATAAACTCGTATTCGGGTCTTCAATATGCAAGAATTGGAGCGGAGCATATTTGCTTATGTTTGTCAGGCTTCTTGGCACTGGATTTCCTGTTAAACGGTTCATCGATTTCGGTAATACGATGCAGAGGTCTGGCCATGTGCGTAAATCCTTTGACAAACCTCTTATAATAAGTACATAAAATCCCAGAATACTTCTGATTTCGCATTCGTACTTTGTCACTGGACCATGTACGTACTTCGCTTTCGTCTTCGTTGGTTTTCACTCCTTTCGCCGAAATGATATATTTAAGAAATTCAACCTTTTTTCGAAGAAATTGCTGCTACTTGATTAATTTAAACCCTGCAATGAAAAATTGTCATTATTTCCTATTGTCAATTTTCAATATAGTCCTTTTAATAGTCTCCGCCTGTCTCTCAAATGTGACAGGAGCGTTACGTAATCCAAATGGCATTACATTAAGCTGCCATTGCTGGTTGGAAAATCTGCCTCCTATTTCCTTTGGGTAGATTTCTATTTGCAATATCCACTTTTTAAATCCAAAGTCGAGAACCACTTAAATTCCAATCATGGGTCCAAACTGTCGTCAATCCTTGATAAGCACGTTAGGAGAGAACAGTGGACTACTTCAAAATTCGATAACCTGCTTATTCATGTCTTGCAGCAACTTAATGACCTTAATGACCATTTCTTTTTTGGTCGCTTTCGGCGTTTGTTTTATCAATCTGTATTGATTCGGTGTTGAACTATATTACTATATTTGTCCTTCCTATGCCGTGTTCATTCTCGAAAAATAACTGCAATTTTTACCTTAAGTTGTTCAGCGGCCATCTTCTGGTCGGCTAAAAATTTTCTTTGATGCCAAAAATAGTCCTCACCTTGTATCTATCTTCTGCGGTGTGACCCCGCAGATGGGGCGGGGCGCTGCACTTAGATCTTTCGATCCATTGTGCCCGCACCGTAGTTTAGAAGAGTCCTGCCTTCTCAAAGAAGTGCAGTATCTCTTTCCAAGGTAACCTATAAAGATCTTCAGTCTTAATAAATTGAGACCCAAATTCTCCAAACCTTTTGGCCTCCAGGGGCTTGCACTTGGTAAGGAGCTGAATCGGAGTTTCCTCCTCTTCTGAGCAGAACCTACAGGTGCTACTCTTTATTGAGCCGGCAGTGTCCCGTAAGGACACCCACCATTAATCGCAACTGAGAGCGACTCCAGCTTAAAAGCCAATTCCTGAGCAGGTGTAAGTCCAATGATGGAGGCCCTAGATTGCCTCAGTTCCGGCGCGTCTTCCCAATACAAGTGAAATTCACGATCAAGCCACTTTGTGATCTCGGCCCTCAGTCTGCTTTCTGGAATAGCGATGGAAGGTTGCGGTCCGAGATTAGGTGTGGACGCCGCCCTTTTTGCTAACCTATCGGCCCTTTCACTGCCTTCAGTACCTGCGTGAGCACGCACCCAAGTCAAATTAACCCGATTATGTTAGACCAACCTTATTAATGTATTACGACAGTCCAGTAGAAGGCCAGAGCGCACCCTAACACAGGTAAACGCTCAAAGTATCGCAACAAATTTATATATGCAATCCGGAATACCCTCTACTGAGATTCTCATGAGCACATGCGAGGATTGCATAAATTTGTGCTTGGAATACGCTCGGTCGTAAGACAAACTGAGTTGCACCCTCGGAGATGTACCACATATTCCCGCGCCTGTGCCTGTGTCCATTTTAGACCATTTGCAATATGGTCGAGAACCACTTAAATTCCAATCATGGGTCCAAAGTGTCGTCAATCGTTCTTTATAAGCACGATAAGAGAGAAGAGTGGACTACTTCAAAGTTCGATAACACCCTGCTTATTCATGTCTTGCAGCAACTTAATGACCTTAATGACCATTTCCTTTTTGGTTGCTTTCGGCGTTTGTTTTATCGGTCTGTATTGATTCGGCGTTGAACTATATTCGTCCTTCCTATGCCGTGTTCATTCTCGAAAAATAATTGCAATTTTTTATCTTAAGATGTTCAGCGGCCATCTTCTGGTCGGCTAAAATTTTTTTTTGATGTTGCCAAAAGTAGTCTTCACTTTATTGTGCCAACTAATTTTGTTGACCCTTCAATATTGCTTACCAAAACTGGCTTTCCACACCTGCCCATAGTTGTCTCCTTTTTAACTTCTTGTTTTACTGGTCTTTGTCGTGATAAGTGACCATCCGAGAATAATCCCTTTGCATGCAAAAGATGACTAATACTCCGATTAATTCCRTATAATTGTTCTCAACCTCTACAGGAGCTAGATCTTGCTGACAAAGGCAATCTTCTATTAAAGGAACCCCTGTCACCGAACCWGTGGCTTCCCACTTCTGTCCGGTATCACCTCTTCATCTCGTATATCATACTTCTCTATCCGATATTCAAAATTGCCTTGTCAGTTACATGTAATCCATCCCAATAATCACCGGGTCTGAAAATCACGAAAGCTATGGAAAACGGCCCTGATTCCAATCACCATCTCCACCAATGCTTCTCCGTAAATTCCCAATATTCATCCACTGGCTGTAACACTTTTACTCTCCATTCTGGTAGTGGTGTGTGTCTCGGTATCAAGTGCCTACAATCTTACATCAATTTACTCGCGAAAACTAGTACTTGTACAGTCGGGACATGTAAGGGTCTTCTCGAAGGTCTTCGTACCGTTCGAGCTTGCATCCTTGCCGATGATTAATTAACTTTGTAATTAAATCAGTCAGTGAGGTGAACGTCTGTTACATGTAATGTCAGAGCCATTATTGTTTCGAGTTCTCTTCTTTAAATCGAACGTGGTTGCTGGAGAGACTCGCTGCTTCGTACGCCATTCCTTTTAGGAATCCTTCCCAGAAGTCTAGGCTCAACAGCTTAAGGTTTTGCTATATTTCCAAATCTGTCACGCCACCCATAAACACATCTGCTGCCAAACTCTTCATCATATTGTAAGCATATGTTTTAACAACGGGTCTTGGGCTGGGCCCGTAAAGCTGTTTTATAAGCATATTTTTAACACCTGGCTCAAGATTTTGGTTTGAAGGCTTCCGTGGTTGTTGTCGATGACTGGGCTAGTTCCCACATTGGTTATTAGACCTTGACGTTTCGACACTCATGTCGGTGTCTTCCTCAGAAGTAGCTCTGAAACTGATATGTCCTAGTCCGCTCGGGTATTTATACGCGTCCGGGTCACTGACGCGTGGACGTTTTTACGCATGACCGGTTTCCAGATTCCAGGTAGTTCAATGCCCCGGTCTCGGTTGTAATTGTGCGGGTTCTTCTGAATTTCGATGGCTTCCTTGTACAGTCTCGGCCAGAATCTCGCTTCCCTCGACAGCATTTGTGCTTCCTCGAATTTTATGATGTGGCCAGTCTCCATTCGATGTTGTGCTACAGCCGACCTATCACCTTCCCGGTCTCTGGTGTCCCTCATGTGCTCCTTGATTCTCGTGCTGATGTGCCTTCCGGTTTGGCCGATGTAAACCTTCCCGCAGCTGCATGGGATGCTGTACACACCTTGTGTTTGTAGCTCCTCAGTCGTCGAACGATATTTCGGAAAGGCGTTGGCTATCTTTCTCGGGGCGGTGAAGATGGTGTTTATATGATGTCTTCTCAGCATCCGTCCGATCTTATCTGTACATCCATTGACGTAGGGCAGGTATGCTGCAGCGATGTGCTGCACTGGTTCCTTCCTCCGTGGTTGCTTGTTGATATAATCTAATCTAATTCCTCTTCTAGGTGGTCTGGTTCGCTGACTAGCTTCGCCCGCTGTATCAGCGTGTTGATGACTCCTTCTTTTTGGGCGGGGTGGTGGTGTGAATCTGCATGCAGGTAGCGATCCGTGTGGGTTGGCTTCCTATAGCCCCGATGTCCTAGCGTGCCGTCTTGTTTCCTTGTGTTTCCTTATGTTCTGTTCTCCATGCGGCCAGAGGGTTAGTGTCATCCACGTATCTAAACCAAAACTTAGGTTTAAGCCGTGCCGATGCCAATGCAGTTGTCTCGAAGGCTTCCAAGTAAATGTTAGCTATCAGCGGAGAAAGCGGTGACGACATCGGAGCACCTTCTGTCTGGTCGTAGTATTCCTCCTGGAAAATAACATGTCACCTAGCTCAAGATTTTTCGATGAGAGTTCAAATTATGGGAGATGTAGCCTTCTGCTCATTATTAAGTTCTGTCTCGGATTTGACATGATCTCGTACGTCTTTAATTTCAGTTTCAATACGCTTTCGTAAATGTTGGAGATTGCTTTGTCCTACTTTTTTAAGTTATGTTCTCCAGCCCTCATTTTTTGGAACACCTTTATATGTTCTTATTTTCCTGTATTCTGGTTCTAGCAGTCATAAATATGTTTATTTATCTTCCATGTTTTACCTGCACTTCAGACACCAATCGTAGCGCGTTTGGTGTTCGCGTTATTAAGAACGCAATCTGTTTATTATTTTACCTCTTGAAAAATGTTATTCTTATTCCGCAGAAAAAATCAAAAACTGAATAAAATCTATTATCGTATGATAACGGAGTATATAATTGATCTTCATATTGCAAATATCTGCTTTTCGCTACATTATTATGTTAATCATCAAGTAAGGTTCACGACGAAGTTCTCGGGCTTCGAGTAGGCTGGGATCGATTTCACCTGTGCTAGCAATACTTTAAACATTCATACAACATGCACTAGATAAGTGTAAGGTTTGTTGGTGGTTTGTTGAACACAAAAAAAAGAACAGCTGCAACAGATCTCGATCACGTTTTTCCGTACAAGGGTTCGACGCTGAGTCCTTATTGTCTTATTCATGGTTCATACATAATCCAAAATTTATTGCTTCTACTTTTTTATTTTTTATCAAAGCAGATGGGTACATCAAGACATGATTATGCTATTCGTTATTATTGTAAACTTATATCCCACAACCACTGTCACTGCGATGAGGACTTGCAAGCATGATCTACAAATTGTACTCAAGAAAATGAGAACTTTTTGCTGGATCATACCTATCGTACATTTGAATTTATGGCCTCATATTTTCGTAACTATTCATGTTTTACCTATACATTTCTCTTGTATGATTTGTTTAGTGTTACTTAGAAATTTACAGAGGCATTGATTTCAAAATTATTTAATATCTAAAACTACTTCTACAACAGCAAATCAGTTTGGTTTAATATTTTCTATTTTCATAAGACTATGGTCCTACACTGTTAGAAGTGTAAATGTGTAAACGTAAATACCTCGGAATTAAAACAACAACCCMTCTTTTCAATTGGTATCTTTTTTATATCTAAATCTGTTACTACCATCGTTGGCTCCATTGTAACCTTTAAATGGTGTCTTGAAAGAACAACTAAACTCTCTAAATTTATTGACGGGAATTGATAGGGTTCATGGACTACCAAAAATATTCCTTCATGCTGAGCAATTGAAGGCATATATTGACTGCTGTTTACCATTATATTCATCTTAAGACCTGAAGAAGGCCCTAATCCTCTGACAACCACATTTATTGCGCTACAATAGAAATGCCGGTATTTAATATGTACTAATAATTTTTAATTACTTATTTTTTGTTCTTTGTCCTCTGTAATTGAAAGAGCAACAGTAGCCTGTTGTGGTCACAACAAGATGAAAAAGTTCCGAACAGTTATACTTCTCGCCCACCAGGAAGCAGTTTCGCAGCAAGTAATCGCAAGGCTGTGTTAGCTGAAACATGCTACAACTTATACTTTACAAATTAATGTATGATTCATAAAATGATAAGAAGTCCGTACATAAATGTTACAGTACAAAACGTTAAACATTTAATCCAGAGCCGCGGTAGCACACTCTGACGGGTCTAGGACTTTTCGCCTCCGCCGTTTCGCGGTCGCCGATTCGCAGCCGCCGATTCGCAGCCGGCCGTTTCGAAGCCAGACCTTTTCGCAGCCGGATCATTTCGAAGCCGGCCGTTTGGCAGTCGACTATTTCGACGCCAAACTGATAACAATATTTATGACAAAAAATTAAAAATTTGTTTTTCTGAGAAAGTAAGATGGCTAGGGACTAATTTGAGTATTATGAAAGATTTTTTTCTTAAAGAAATTTTTTTGTACCTACCTTATTACCAGGAGTACCTAATTGTCGAATGGTAAAAAAAACCAAAATAACCTTCATTATAATATAAGATTTGCAATCACAGGAAGATTATTGGGTGCAAATATTATTTAATACGTTTCTATATTATAATTTTTTGCATGAATTTTTTACTCGCTCTAGAGCGCTTTTCCACTGTTTTTTAAATAATTTTAATAAATTTACAGATATCAGAAAGTACTTGATAAAAATCTATTAACCTAGTTCTAGTTTAACAAGTAAAGGATAAATGGTAAGAAAAACGTCTGTGGCTCAGAAAATCTGGATGAAGATTTAAGCGATAAGCAACTCTTCCTAATTTTATATTTTGGAATGTTAGATCTGTGGATAGGACATGCTGAAAGTACTATCCTGCAGTGATACAATATTTAGGCCGTTGCATTACGTTTTTTCCCCCAAATATTAGTCTACGCCAAGGCGTGTGCCCATTAGTGAAGAAAAAGGCATTACCTACCCTAAAAAGTTTTTTATATTGAATAGAGATTAAATCATTATTTAAATAGTGTAACTTCTATATAAAAAAATCAGGAATTTASGTACTCTATCTCCAATAAATTGTACTTTTTAAGTATGTGACTAAGCAATCTGCACTACCAGTTTACCAATAGTAGCAATTGTGATGGACTCAATAAATAGTTTTTGCGTAAGAATTAGAGATTAACACATAAAGATACTTCTTACTTCAATGCAAAATTCATTAGTAATCGGGCGAAAAAAGAAGTATAATCTTCACTGTAGAAGCCATTTTTTGTCGTAGGGTCTAATAAATATTTCATAATTAATTTTTATTTTCCAAATGTTATAGTGGACATAGAATAATAATAAATATCCCCAAACTTTTTCCATTGCAGTTGCTTTAAAATTTCTGCCTTAAATATTGTTAGTTATCAGTCTGGCGACAAAACGGTCGGCTGCGAAATGGCCTGCTTCGGAAAAGTCCGGCTGCGAACCGGCGGCGACGAAAGATCTCCACTCTGTCCGTACAACATTGTGACAGGTTTACAGCACATTTTCCCTTACGAGTAGACGTGTGCTGTCGCTGACCAACCATATACATAATTACAAAATTATTGGGGGTAACTAAATATAAGGTAGACAAACTATAAGAGATACTTTTAATACAAAATTGTTCCAAAAACAATGCGAAAACCAAAGCGAAAAGTGTACCTATCTAGAAAATACATAAACTGCTACCTTTTCCATCAATATGTTTGTATCGTAGCCATTACTAGATAAGACTTCCACAATATTCTTGTATTTATCCACCTCGATAGGAATCCATTCCCGGTTACTGCCTTGAATAATACCAGGAATATCGTAGAAAAAATTGTCTATAATAGTTGAATTGATTCCATGCTTCGCACTGTAAAAATTAGATCAAGTAGAACCGTTAGCTGTGTTTCTATTACATCAAGTGTTGATGAATCAGTAGAAGCATATAAGATTTTATTTATGAAATTAAAAAAATAAATGTTTCTCAATTAATTGTGAATGTAATATTTTAATAATTCTGTTTCATCTGTTTTACAAAGTTTATTTTAATTTGTGCCGAATGATCTGACAAGAAGTTTATATGCCTCTCCACTGAGGTTGGTTTCCAGTATGACTAGTGTCCAAAAAGGGTACTCCACATTCTACCTATCGTTCTGTAGTGAATTCGATCTGTTGATCATAGGCGTTGAACACAGTTTCCATTCATAAACAAAGTTGGAATGTTGCAAAAATTAATTAAACTAAAAAATTAAAATTTAACGAATTCGCTGATTGCATATTTTTGTATTTATTAAGGGAAGGAGACTACCAAGATGGTGAGTTATATACAGTATGTGTGGTAAGCAAATGCATGTTCTAAATTAATGGTATGGCTGATATGAGCTTTATTTAAGCAAATTAAGTTTAATTAAGCAAATAAATCTTTGCATGCTTTACATATTTCAGCACTTAGTATAAAAATTTATAAAAGGCATATTTAAGCATATTTTCTCCAATTTGCACCATACATATTTGGCATAAAATACAAGTCCTATAAAATGTGCTTCGTGTAGGTATCTTGCTTGATATATGGGCCACAGTGCAATCTTAATGGCGGTACCTGCCACGGACTTTCTAGCTTTGTCAAGTAATTAGACACATAACATCAAACGTGCACAGGCAGCATGACATCGGCGCTTATCAAAGCCTATCTTGCAGAGCTCGCCGATATTCTCGAAAATGTCTCCCCTTTTCAGTTATTTCTTATAAGATAATGCTATATTTCAAACTTTAGCTTTAAGGTGCTGTGGAAATTTCGAGGGAGGACCTATGAAAACTCATGATGCTTAGGCGCAACGGAGCAAGAGCAATCTTTGCATAGATTATACATCAAACGACAGTCATAACACAAATAAAACAGAAATTCGGCCTTATGAAATGGACGGACACAAGTAGACGACAAATTGAACACCCTAACATGAACAACTGCAACAAAATACCGTCTCCGTCAACAGCATAATATGCTATGTATAGAAGATGGAGGAAGACATACATAGGAATACAAAACATGCATTACAGACAAATAACACACCTACGGGCACTACGGACATCTACTTGTACACCAAAAAAGACCAGCCATTATATAGTAGAATAAGAATACGACTTACTCGAATATATAATTACCAATAAGCAAAAAATGGTGGCCATGTTTACAGAAACAGGATTTATGATTGCAAGACAAAGTAAAGCATCTAAACCAAATACATTATGAAGAAGAGAATAGAGGATGATGATAAGTGTGACATCTCCTTGCCAGACCCACAACCTCCAAAGTAAATGTATATGGAAAAGTTAAACATATATCAACTTCTCAAATAAGAGCTAAACATTTGACATCGGGGCAGTGTTAAAGTAGTGCCAATAATTGTGTCTGCAACGGGTGGTGTAATGTCGAAAAACATGAAAGCTTAAAAGTCCCCGACCTAAATAAACCCTGAAATATGCAAAATTATACAAAAAGCAGTTATTATCAACATATATACCATCGCATCGTCAGAAGATTCTTCAACTACGGCTAAAGAAGTTTAGTGTTTGACTTTGTACACACTTGATTTGACACCTCCAAGTAAAAACAAAGCTGTGCTTTCAGCTAATGGATTCTACCTTCTTGACGTGAAAGAGTTTTGAGCCCTGCATAAGGGGTCGGCATCTGAAGAAAATGAAGAAAATTGTTCTGAACGGATGAGAACATTTACCGACTTCCTAAAAGAAACTAGGGACAAAAAGCATAGGAAATCGACGTCATTCAAAAGTGTAGCCTGCGATGAAACCGTTAATCTGCTGGAGATGGAAAATAACATCAGAGACGAGCACGAAAATATAAGGAAAACTTGGCAGCGACGACAGTGAGGTTAGAACCTAATCAAATTACACCCAATCCAAAGAGGAAGGGGAGGAAACAAATTGATGATCATAGCGACTCATTTGGTGAAGTTAGGTTAGATTAAGTTAGGCACAATGGTTCAAAATGTTATTTTACTTCTTAGAATATTTAAAGTGTGGGAATGTTAGTGCTTAACGGCTCTTTGGAATGTGTATTCTTTAACATTTAGTTATTTTGCAAAAGTAGTATTTCAGGTGTAAAAAGTGAAGTTTCTCAATTGTAATGAGTTATAATACTTACAGCAAATTTGCAATGGGTAGTGCACTTTCTCTATAGACTGCATTGAAACCGCAAACAGTAACAGCTGGAAATGGAAAGTTCCAGATGGGATACACAGCATTCGATATAACTGTTACGATGCGTTTGGCTTGATACTCTTCTAATTGCAGTTGAATAAGATAAACACAAAAAATTGTGCTGCACATGCATAAACTTATCCACAGAGCAGATTTAAAATTTTTGTTGCGTTTATTATTGTAAATGTAACGTAAACCATGTAAAGTTGTGTTTTCACAAAAATGTTTGAAAACGCTTTTTATGCTTCTGAAAATGGACGGCATTTTCGACATAATACTTAAAAAGGGACAATCGATATGGGTAACTTAAGGATTCTATTTGGAAAGTAGCAAGAGCAGCTCAACAAAACTTGTTCATTAAAAGCTGCGACAATTATATTTTAATTACGGAAACTAATAAAGTGTAATAATGAGTTTTCCTTATAATGACAGCCACAAGATCTATGTACTTTGTGAATTAATTAAAAGTGAGGTGAAGGATGTGTAAATAGTAATGTGCAAAATCGTATTAATGGCAGAACATAATGCATATTTTTTATCTTCTTGAGAAATCTCTCAACCTGGATAAATCCAAGTTTTCAGCCTTTTTAGCATCGACGTTTCCACTTGCGATGTTCTTGGCGGCACAAAAAGCGTTGGGCGGAGCCCGATAACAAACCAGTAAAATTCGATTTGCCGTTTATTTTCAAAAAAAAACTCATACCGGTTAAATTTAATATCTAGTTTATTGCACAGTACACCTTTTATTATGATCGGCACATTACATTACATTACATATCTAGAGCGGCATATGGAATTGATTAAAATGGGTTTCAACCACGCGAATACGCTTTGATGAATCGCATATTGCATCCCTACCCCTACACTTACCCTTAATTTGCACTTAAGTTCATCAGCTAAATTTAGCGGTAAGTTAGGGCAGTGTAATTTGGCACACCCTTATTCCCGGCAGGTCCGCATCGTCATTTCACAATTACCTGCAAGTATATTTGTTATACAAGTCATCCATTTCTTACACTTGTTCAGTAATTTGTAATGGTACTCGGCATACATCTTTATGGCTTCAGGATTTAGCTCTGTCATGTTGCAGATGTATTGTCCATAGGGCAACATACCTACCCAATCTCCTTTGCACCTAAGTTCGTCAGATAAATCGACCATTTTAGTGGCGAGTGTGACCAATGTAACTAGGCATCTCCGGGTCTGGCACCKTCACTTCACAGCGATAAGCTATTCCAGGCTATGCCTAGGCACTATTATCTCCACTTGCTTACATGAGATAAATCGACTAATTGGTGATACGTTTGTTCAATATAACTTGGCAACCGCTTATGTCCGGCATCACACTTTAAGAAACCCTGGTCTAAGAGATGGAGCACTTTGTAATGTAACTTGGCATCTCTATTAGACCGTCAGATAGTAACAGATTTAGGTGCACCATTTTCTCATAAAAGCGTTGAATGAATTTAAGAATGCATTGGTGTAGAATAAAATGAAAGTAAAATTATGAATGGAACATGGAAAAATTAGATTTCCATAACACAAGTAGAAATCTACTTATCCATCCATGTCATCTGGTAATTAGTTTGGCCAATGGCTAATTCCCCATGGGTTGGGACCGTCGATTCAGAATGATACATTATACAAAAATTACACAACTAGCCAGTAACCTCAGCACTCTAGCAACCGGCATAAGTTCGTCAGATAAATCTGGTGATATGTTTGGCCAATGTAGCTTGGCGTCACCTTATTCCTGCCGGGTCTGACCGTTAGTTCACAATGACACGCCATACAAAGCAATACACGTCTAGCCTCTCTCCTCTGCGCTTGCATTCGTTAGATACATTTTTAAAATACTTGGTCGGTCGAACAGATAAATCTTATCAATGTAACTCGGCATCCCTTTGCACTCCAACGCTCACAGTTTGCAGATGAATTCTCCACAAGGCACAAACACCTACCCATTCTCTTTTGCGCCTAAATTGGTTAGATAAATCGACCTTTTGATGCTACACTTGTACCATGTAACTTAGAAACCGCTAATGTGCAGTAGGTTTAACACCCCAGTTGGCAGTGGTAGTTTAAACTAGACAATACAAGGCTAGCCACCTTCCCCTACCCCTGCGTTCATTAGATAAATCGACCATTTCTTGAAACACTTGTTCAATCTAAACAAATAAATTTTTAAACCTTTTGTTAATGTAACGCGGCAACCCTTTTGCCCGGCGGAGCGACAATCAAACCTAGTCACCTTTTTCTACATTTGGGATAAGTCGACCATATGGTGATACTTGTTCAACCTAACAGCATAATTGGCCATTTGATCCTTGTAAATCGCCTTACTTTTATACCTGGTGCATCTGGCACTGTCAAGCTATACGGGTACACCACAATACATATTTTTTCTCGGTACTTGGGGTTGCAGATAAACCGACCAGTTGGTCAATGTAACTCAKCATCCTCTTATGCCCTTGGGTTCGACACAGTCACACTACAGTGTACAAGGCAACATACCACAAGCCAGCTTCCTCTGTATTTCTGTTCGTCTGATGATTCGTCCATTTGGAGAACATAACAAGACATCCTCTTACTCCTAGTGGATGTAGTTCTGTCAGTATACAATGGCACTCAACACGAGGCAATACTCGCCTACCACATTCATCTGCATTAAGGTCAGATAGCAAACAATTTTGGCAACAGCCGATTCCCGGTGGATTCTTGCACTTGAAATCGTCAGATGAGTGGACCATTGGGTTAGACAGAATAGGTCTGGCACAAATAATTGGAAGGTATATTGTGTTGCATGTATAGCTAAGCAGTGCCAGACGTACCGGACATAAAGGCGAGGCGGTTTGCAAAGATGAAATGGTCAATTATGGTGTTAGGTTGAGCAAGTATCACTATATGGTCTACTTATCCGAAGTGCAGAAAAAGGTGGCTAGGTATGTACCATTGTAATCTCATGTTCACTCATAGATTCTGGTAGATGACCCGCGGTGTTACAAGTTTGACTGCCATTCCTTTTGTTCGGTTTTATTTCCCTAACTTCAAAGAAGCGTTTGCATCTAGCAATTGCTTTGAGAGGGATGGAGAAAGCATCAGCAGATCGTCGGCATAAGCCATAACAAGGAAACGTCCATATGCCACTAGAGGTCTAGCATGTTCTTCGCAAATTTCTTGCAGCAGCTCAGGCAATATTAAACAGAAATGGCGACAGAGAATGTTTAACTCCTCTTTCAATCGTAATTTAGAATGTAGATTATCCAGCAACTGAGATTGTTGTGGTGCAATCCCAGAGGTCATACAAGATATAGCCATATAAACGATCCTCCAASCCGGCTCTTTCAAGAGCGCGGCTAATTAGCTTGAGTAATTACTCAGCTTGGATTTAAATGGAAAGCTTGGCTCAGATCGATGGCCGTTATTTGGTAAGGTGCCGAATGGGCACATCGCTGCTTCAGTGCTGACTGTAATATGAGAGTTGTTAGTCAAGGTACCATCAAGATTTTTAAATGCTCGTGGGGAAAAGTTGTAACTGGAACTTGAAATCTTCTTATACCGGGCAGTCTGGTTCTGACAGTATACTCGTACGTACTGTGGTAGTCAGTATAAGGCAATAACCCCTACCCACTTTCCTCTGTACCGGGGTTCTCAAATAAATCACCCACCCCCAAAATGCATGTCTATGCTATGCTGACTGCACCGCAACCAACTACAGACAGATCTGTTTCGCTTTGGTTACAGCTCGTCGATGAAGTAAAGATAAAGTAAGTACATAGATGAGCAAACCTCTCACTTTTTTTTTGATAACTACAGCAGTGCCACACATGAATTTCTAACTATATTTAACGATTTTGTCTTATATATTATTTATCCATTTCTATTATTTGTTGTAACATATTATTACATCAACAGGTTGCATACTTACTTACCTTTTCACGTGCTTCGCATATTTAAAAATCACCACAAAACAGATCAACAAAAATCATTTTCTTCTTTCAATAAGAACCTACTGTAGTAACAAAAGCAGAAAAGAATAAATACACTCACTATACAGCTTAATAATACTATAATACTCATTTATTGATCACAATTATACATAACACATAGTAATTATTATTTAGCAGGTACAGTTAGTGAACTGAACACAGTATATCACATTGGCTATCAACTAATCAACATATTTGTTTCAATTATTTTAATGTATTTGTACATACATTAACATCTGCTGACTAGCAAAAAAAGCAGTCAAGTTCCAACTGCAAATACGTTCAGTATTTAATTACCTTGAAGGAAATTCATAAGTTTTATGTAGTGAAGAACAGAAACTTTGGTTTAGTCTCTATCGTATATGTGTTTAAAATAACTTAGTATAAACATGTATGATATTTTGAACACTAGTCAAACGCTCTACCCACTGAGCTACCAAGGCCCGATTCAGAATCGAGGTCAAAGCGGCATATATTCATCAAAGTAAATGCGCTGGATGGCGTTCAGCAGCATTACATAACTTTGATGAATATATGCCGCTTTGACCTCGATTCTGAATAGGGCCTTGATAGCTCAGTGGGTAGAGCGTTTGACCAGTGTTCAAAAGGCCCGAGTTCAAATCTCGGTCAAGGCTGGCAATACTTTTTCATTTCTTCATATACCTGTAAAACCCATTAAAATATCATACATATTCATAAAAACTCAATTCAGGCAGTAAATAACTTTCACTGTGTATAACTTAGTATAAATTATTCCTCCGTAGAATAACGTCTCATTCAGTTTCTCAATAAAGTGTATGTAGCCGAACGAATATAATGAAGTATGCTAGTTTCCAAATTCCTCTTTCACAACTTTCTTAAGTTTAAAGGCTGGATCTGTGGTTGCGGTTTGAGCACACAAGTTAATATAAGTGTGGGATCCTGGAGGGCAAAACACGCTTTCCACGCCGACTGGTCGTCAGACTGAGGGATAAGTGAAAAGTGGGCGATGGTCATGACAGTTTTTCTTTGACAGCGGCATAGACAAGGGCAAGATAAATAGATGGGAAACTCTAATGGTGGGGGTAGGTTCATATAAAGCGCCTGCAGTGTCACTAGGCTAAACTACACACGAATATGCCAAGTCGATAACATAGGAAACTGCTTTAAATGGTGCAGCAACAACATGCAAGTCAGATTTTTTATTTTCTTTTAATTTCTTTCTTTGCACCTAGTTTGTTCCATTACTACCTCTTCGAAGTTACTTGTCACATAACTTCAAATGGCGCGGGAATAAACTACTTGCAAATTAAATAAGAGATTACTTAAAAATAATTTGCAATTAAATGATTATAAACAAAACAAAAGCCGTTTGGTATTCACAAATAATTATAATTATCATAAATGTACAATTTATAAATATTTCAATAAAACAGAAGTATGGTAGACGTCTTCGTTTAAGTTTTTTCTCCAGGGAGTCGAAATAACTCGCCGAAATGCTTGTAACAAAATAGCGTAAATAAGCTATCTTTTTTAATGCGTTTCAGTCATTTTGGTACATCTGAAACAAGTATGCATTTTTTAAACAGACCTTCATTGTAAATAAAAATATTTCCCAAGGGTCTTTATTATAATATTATATAAGAGTATGTGATAAATAAGGGGTGGTATCCACGCAAGATTTCCCAAAGGGACCAGTTTGGTAGGTACATACACTACATTTCAAGAAACGCCAAGAGCATGTCTTAAGTTTTGTTATTAATAAAAATTGCTGGTATACTGTACGATGTATCATTCGATAAAAGTTAAAGTATGTTGAATTGTTGTCAAGTTAATGTTGAATTTGCTATGGGATATTTTTTTGAGATTGTGTACGTCCTCGTCCGCTATCTAGAAGTAAAACAACCCATTAAACATATTCACATCAGTGCTGCTGTTGTGATAGTATAATGAATGTCGATTAAAGGTATCACTTACTCAGATATAATAAATTACTTTACGGCCGCAACAATATTTATCATCAGGACGCTACTATTTACTAGAACTGTACTACCCTTACAAATATTTAAGTGAACCAATTTACATTTGGATGGATAAAATTACATAGCTTAAAGCTGTAAATGACTGTGATAGCGGATTTGCAATGCCCAAGTAGACAAATATAATATAATAAAATTGCTTTTCATCCATATAAGTGCAAATCGACTCACTCATTTAACTTTTAACAATTTTTAACTCTTGAGAAGAAGCAGAACATTTAAACATGTTAAGAATTCATAATAAGCTTTTGTAGCACCAAGTGTACCTACATCATTTTATGTGTGAACTACTTTATCGAAAAACAAGTCTATGTATAGTAACTTCCATGCGGTTATTGAGATATATTTTTACAAAAACTAGTACAACTCACTCACCTCCTCGTCCGCAACTGTCAGAACTCGCTTTGTAGTAGAAATTACTTGTAATTACTAACTGTTCGCACATTCAGCAGTTCAAGAATATTTTATGCAAGCTAAACATGATTGTTATTAACAAATTACAGTTTAAGTTTGAATTATTTACGTGCTGATATACGTTCTTGACAAACTGGTCCCGACGCAACTGTCAAATAAATAACTAAACCGCCAACCTGCCGCCAACTGTAAGCACAGTGACTTTATAAAGTCACTGTACTGCAAGCAGATGCTAGCGCCAAAAATTTGCTGTGTCACTAGGCTAAACTAATCCGTATGGTCACCCCCCACCACCGAGAGATTCCCATCTATTTGTCTTGTCTTTATCTATGGACAGCGGGATTAGAACGTTTTCCTATTTTCAAGTTACATTATTAGTGTAAAAAATAGTTAACAATATTAAAGATTGAATATCCTGATCCCATAAAATTTGGGGGCTCATCAACCGGGATAAGGATAAAGATAAGGATAAGGATCAGGATCAAGAGAGAGAAACGATCGAATTAGGTGAAACGTGAACTTGATTGATATGAGTGCGCGGTTTAGTGTTGGGTACCGAGAGAAATACCATCTTTACAGCCAAGACGATTGACGGCACAGAAGAAAAAGACGAAGACGAGAAAACGACGTTTATAACCAGGACGACGCAAAAGACGTGAGAAGGAAGAACAACGGTACAGCTACTAAACGACGTGTAATTACAAATGCAGGTATCTCATTAACGGAAGACGAGGTAGGTGCCTAGCATTAATGTAATTAAAAAGTGTGGCATGTTACCAAAGTTCTGAATTCGCTAAAATAACGACGAAAAGACGACGGACGGTTAGTGGTTACTAACGACATTCTGTTTTGTTGAACATTGAACTGTGTTGCGACGATGTGTATTCGTTTATACTTGAACATAACATATTTGCATAAAACTGACTTTATGATGTGCTCGCTTGGTGATATTTCTAAGATATCGGAGAATATAAAATCAGCATCATCTGCTGTAATAAAAAAGTTTTATAAACTTATTTCCGAACTAGAATGTGACGGTCGAACTGTGCGTATGAAAGAAAAATACTTTCGGGGCTTTAACTACGAAACCGGTTCAGAACAATTTAAAGCTAAACTGCAGTACGCTAGTGAAAACTTCACGATAAACGATCTTACCAGTTTCGCGAATCTTTTGCATATAGACTACGATATGAGCAAACCTGAATTAATAAACACAATCTGTATTTGTTTGACAGACTTGAAGATATTGGCAAATACTAGCGAMYWTGAACCAGAAGATGATGTCGACGAGGACGGGGMTGATGATGKAGAAAAAGTCCACGAAGTACAAAGTAATCAAACGATATTTGAAGRCATGCGTCCAGTAGCGTCCGGTTTTTCGCACGCACCGCATTTTTCAATGAGTTTTCGGGACATCGAAAAGTCCGTCAAGGTTTTCGATGGAACTAAGTCATATTCAGAGGGAAAATGGATTAATGACATTGAAGATATGTCAAAATTGTACTGGGGTGAGCTACACCTTCATTTTTGCAAAGAAGCGCCTCGACGGCCTGGCAAAACTATTTATTCCAAGTGAAAAGGGTATTATTATACGTGGGCGGCACTGAGAAAAGCTCTACTGAAGGAATTTTCCTCGAAGGTGAACAGCGCAGTGTTACACAAAATGCTGACAGCAAGAAAATTGAAACCAGAGGAGAACGTGCAGGAATATTTTTTACAAATGAAAGAACTAGCCAGCAAGGGAGACGTCGAAACAGAAGCGCTTATACAGTACATAATTGATGGGACAACCGATGACGATAATAGTAAAATTGTATTGTATGGAACTACAAACCTAGACGAACTTAAAATCAAGCTGCAGATTTATGGTGACTTACAAGAGAAAATGATGAAAACTATCAAATTCAAGAGATTACCCTCAGTGATTAGATGTTTTAACTGCGGAATTAAGGGACATAAATCCGTTGATTGTAAATCAAAGGGTGATGGTATCAAATGTTTTTACTGCAATAATTTCGGACACAAATCCTTTGAATGCCCGAACAAGCGATCCAACCAAAGTAAATCAACGCCGCCATCTACTGCTAATGTTGGGATACAGAAAATTGAAGCAGATTATTTTGGGAAAATGAGCAAAGCCATATAACTATTGAAAACGGTCAACTATCTGCATTAATTATATTTATATGATATTACTCTTAATGGGTTCGGAGGATCTAACGCCAGGGCTTTAGCAAAATTTAATACCAATGTTGAAGTAGATCATGAAAATTTCATGTGTACTATGTATATTGTACCAAATAACGTAATGACAACAGAAGTAATATTGGGAACAGAATTGTTGGATGAAGCACAAGTGATTATAAACAAAGAAGGTTTGAAAATTACGAAGCACCAAGAAGAACGGGAAACTGATATAATGAACATAAAGATAGACGACGCTAATACAGGAATTGAAGTAAAAGTAATAGATGAAAACATTCTCTTTGAGGAAAGCCAAGAACAGAGTGGTAAACTAAAAGAAACTGAAGACTTAATTGAAAAACACGAAGAAGGTGAGCATATCGAGAAAAGCCAAGAACAGAGTAATAAACCACAAGTAATTGAAGAAGTCGAAGAAAAAAATTGTGATGTCGTTAAAGAAAGTAGCTCAGATAAAGAAACAAAGACTAAAGATTCGGTTGAACCAAGTGTGGTAGTATGGCAAAGTGGGCGCAATTCTATTATACAGTAGAAAGACGCAGTACGGTCCTACCTACCTTCTAAAAGCAAAAAACGGTTGCAGATTCACATACAAATGCGTGTTATGAGTAATTTTTTACGTTTCATACGAATACTGCCCTAACATAACTAATGATATCAAAGCATTACAAAATAAGTAAATTGAGTTAAAACAAGAAATTAATCAAGAATTAATCTTAAACTAATACATACTCACCACTAACAAATCCTGCGAAAATCAATTAAACAAATTACAAAACAAATAGTTTGTTAACTAATAATATGTAAAATTGTAATCTAATAAACTTATCTTTATTTATGTTTAGTAACACGGCCCACTCACACAGCCCCCACACGGACAGAGGCAACAGCAATGGAAACCCAACACCACTGGCAGCTGGCTATAAGGTTGAAACGCACTCCCGCAGCATACAACAGCCTTCCGCCGAGAACAAGGCAAGGTTATCCCAAAATACTGAAGAATGAGGCCAGGAACCAAACAGCTTCGGTACAGCCTTTCACACACAAACCATGTAATGGGTTCTCGATCCAACACTATCTACTGGTTTGGACGAGAAGTTCACAAGATTACCTGAAGTCTTTGTACGAAAATCCAAAAACGCAGTATCTTAATTACTATCACCAGAATCTTAGTTAAGGGCAAGGCGTACTCCACAGCGTCTTACCAGAAGAAGACCGAACAATCATTCCCCTGGGCCTTCAAGAAGAGAAACAAAACCCAGAACAAGAAAATTACAACACCACCATTACACCTCGTTGAGGTAACAATGAAAAGGCAGCCTGAGGTACGAGTGGAACATAGAAGAGATAAGGTGGTGCCAATGAAGCATTCCAGCAAGAAGATAAGAAACCACGGGCGCAGCGCAACGGAGTCAATCGTCAGCGCCAGTGCCGGACCCCCAACAATGGGCAGGGCCGTAACGAACAATTATGCCGCTTGACTGAGCTTTAATAAACCGACAATACAGTGAATAGTGAACAGTGCAAAAACGCGAGTGAAAAAACAGTGAGGGACCGAAATAAAAACCGGCAAAAAGTTACAGTAATGAAGTAATTCCAAAATTGTGGGCTAAAAGACTGGTTTAATCAAAGGACTTAATAAATTCATAGTGGCCGCGAATAAATGTAACGATTCAAAAAACCTTTTTTTGATTACAGATTAAGTTAGCATTTTAACTGATAGGATTTAGCTTAGAATTAGGTCTTTATTTTATCCTTTTTCAGGGTGGGGGGGACATGTCAAATACGCGTCTTTTCCAAATTATTCAAATTGGAACATATCGTAGATTCTAGAATGTATACGAGTTAAGTCAGTAAGTTGATGTCAGCATTTTTAGCGTTTACTTAGTTCAAGCACCGCGGCACTAAACCGCGTCGGAAAGTACAAGCTCAGCACTATTTTTTATATACGAGTAAGTACTCGCGATTCAGGTAAACGAATTAATTCATTCTTCAGTCAACCATAACCGCTGCGACAAGTCCTCTTGGTCTACAACCATATTATAATGTAAGTAATTATTTTCACTAGTTTAATTGTTACCGCTTATTCTGGTTAGTTTAATAAATGCAGGTTCACAAGATTTAAGTCACATAGTATCCATCCTTCCCCAGTCCCAAGACTGTTTCAAGTACATCTCCAGGACATCGTAGTGGTGGACCTCTCACACTCGGCATCAGCCGGGTGTGACACTATCATAATAAGAGTAGAGACATACGCGACGAAATACTAGGGACACATCTAGGAGAGAAGCAGACTGGAAAGACCTGGGAACTAAGAGGAGAACAACGAAAAAGAGGACGACTGTGCTTTACATCGAAAACAACTATAGAGAGGATAATTCAGAAGTCAGGTCAGGGCAGGCTAGAAATGATAAGGAACAAGAAATTAATCGAGCTAATCTGAAGTGGAACAATAATGTCAACAGCACCAAAAAAACGTTCAAAGAAAATGAACCTTCCCATTCCAGTCATATTTCCTTAACATGCGCTAGGCAGTCGCACTACTAGCAATTAGCATGTAACACTCCAACCCAGCGTAGACGGCCGGCCCGGCGGTATATCCTGGAGTGGCAGAAATGCTGACCGTACGCTGATTCAATCAGTCAATCAAATACCGTAAATGAGTTATTATGGGTTGCATTTTTAATTCCGACAATTTATTTATCGTGAAACACTTATATAAGAATGTGTAACTCTGAAAGGCTAAAGGCCTTTGTCGTTTATATGCATGACTAGAATGATTGTTAATCGAAACGAGAAATTGATAGGCATCAAAAGAAATTCGTTTTTTTACTTCAGTGTAGCGCATGTAAAATAGACTATACACACTACTGTAAAGTTTTATTTTATCTATACAGCGAAAGAAAATTTATCTCTTACAGGCAATCTGGACAAAGCAAATTATTTCTGCAATTTTAATAAGTATATCAAGCATAATATCCACTGCTTATTCGTAAAGTTGCTTTCTACTTATTATCGTGAAGTATTGGATATTTCAAGCTTCCTTTTTGGTCTGTAATAGTTCAGTTCTCTCAAGTACGCCTTGGGTTTGTGTTTTCGTGATCGATGCCTCTCAAATAGTCCACAGCAAAACACATATATTATTTCAGCAATACTCAGCATTGATCCTCCTAAACATAACCCAAAAATCCCTCCAGTAGAAGCTAAATAAACATACTTTGGTACTAATACTGCGCAGCAAATCTCGTGTTTTATTTACCTAGGACCATATCCCAAGTGAATCTTATTTTCCTTTCAATTTTTGTACCGCTTACTGTTCCATAATAAATGCTGACGAGAGCTCTAGGGTCATCCTTAGGTAAATAGCTAAAAATTTTAATAACTTAAACCATTGCTTAAACAGTTGCTGTGTTAACATATTCAAATATATGTTTTTATTCCTGAAAAATGTGTTATAAATAAAATAATAATTTACATATAATTGCAAAGTAACGCTAGCTGCTTATACATTTGTACAATACATTCTTCAGAAGTTACAAAGGATCTCTATTTTATAAATCACACATTATAGGATATACATATGTTTGAATAATGGAATGGACACGAAGAAATTAAAAGATTGAACATAAAAATATGTTAAGGAGATAATTCTATTTCCAGGGATGTGTGATGAAAAAATAGAGCTTAGCAACGTTTCTAATTAGGTCGTCAAAAACAGTCGCTTGTGTTTAGCAGACCTTAAAGATACCCATCATGACAACCTACACTCCGACATTAATCTAAATGTTCAATGTTACTGGTAAGCTATATTTTTCACCACAARTAACAGATTGTTATTTCAGAAGGTACATTTAAAGCCTGCGCAATTTTGTTAACCGCAATTGTATACTAACTTCAAATGGTAACTAGACGTCTGCATCCCGTAAGAAACTCTTTCACATTCTCGATAGCATGGCTCTGCTTCCTTACCTTCTAGTAACAGTTTATATGAACTAGCATTTTCTCCTGGAACATCGTAGATTAAATTTATATTTTATAAGTGAACTACGAATTCTTACTATCCTGAAGTGAACTCAGTTGTGTAAGGCGCCGTATCTCTTCTACAACAAAAAACTTCATATAGTGAAATTTAATTAATTAACAAATATTTACATCTACATTTGGTTGTGGTGCAGAAGTATACCATAGTTTTGCATTTTAATTAATTATTTAATATGAATTGTTAGGTACTTACTATTATTTTTATGTAGACATTGCAGGTCCAAAATAGTACACTGCCTAATACTTCCTGTAAACATCTAATTAGAATTTACTAATAAGGTATCGTATGATTATTTACCTCCGTTAGGTAAATAAAATGGCACGCATCCGCATAATTTGCCCGCAAAGCTGCCAAAAAAGCCAACCATGCAAGTTATTAAATTATACTTATCTCCCCAAAATGACTGTTTCTGACAACAAAGAAAAATAAGATAAAATTTTGTCCTCGGTTTTTTGTTTTGTTGCGTTTTACTATTATGATAAGTACATGTAATAACAATTTTTACTTATTTACTAAATGAAATAATTACCTATCAAATAGATAATTATGTCATAACTGCTTGAAGTGGATGATATTTCATTTTATTCATATTATTGTCTGAATATTAATAATATTCAGATAACGATATTATCAAGCTGACCATTCATCATTTGCAACAACGCTGTATATTTTCGATTATGTGTTTGCGGAGTTATATAAAAAGTGTATGAAGATTGCGGGCAACCACTCCTTTTATTTTGTTTGTTTTATAAATTATAGTGTTGTAGCTTCTACATTTTTAAGACATTTATCATAGCACTGGTAATAGTTTCAGGGCATGACCGATTTCAGTGAACAATGCATCCATTTTGTGCTATCGTTCTGTTTTAACTATTAGATTATATTGTCAATTCTTGTACATGAGTGAATGATCCTGCACACCTTTGGTGGCGTTATCATTGATATGAGTAATAACACGGTGTTGGAATACACAGCTATTGTAGACTGAAGTCTTGGTTACTAATGCATCAAAACATGTCGAAGCTGTTGTAGACGTTGATAGTCGAGTAGATACTAATGACTTGTTTCATGTGGCATCATCTCATACTCCATCGATTATTATATTAGGATATTAAAAAAAAATTCAATCGGAAACAAACAAAAATGTACACTTGAAGCAGTTAAAAGAATTATATATTAAAAACTGTACTAAATAACAGAAACTTCTCCAATGTTGCGACACGTTTGAGGGGATTTGCAACCCTTTTGCTACCGATCAATCGATCCACTATTTTTATACCAAGGTTTTTAGGTAAACAAGCCTTAGTTAAAAAATAATAATTAAATATTTAAACAATCTGAGAAATTTAATATTAACATTTGGTGGGATAGTAACTAAATTTATGAAGTAGTCAATTGTTATTAGATGTATACAAGTTGAGTGTTTATAAACAAAAAAAAGTTTTTAAACAGCTCAAGGGAGTTTCATTCTTATCAGAAAGTGCGTATTCTAACAGCATCCCAAACTGCATAGTATACAAATACCTCAAAATTGAAGCAACAACCTCGCCTTTCTAAAGGTAAATCGATAATTTCAGGATCTGCTACTATCATGGTTGGATCCATTCCAATGTTCAGCCTGTATTTTGGCAGGATTATCCAGTTACGCAAATGCATTAATGGATAATCATAATTTCCATGAATGCGTAAAAATACTCCTTCAAATGGTAGGGCTGACGGTAAATACTGGCTACTATTTATTACTACATTTATACTTAAACCACCAGCGAGTGCCATAGTTCTACCAACACGGATTGAGGTGCTACAAGCAATAGGTTAGTGTGATGTATAATATTATGCAATATAAACAGGTACTTGCTGATAGATTTTTCACGAGCATAGTTAAAAGAACAGCAGTAACCAACATTGGTTCGAATGGGTCGAAATAGTTCTGAACAGTTGTACTCTTTACCTTCCCAAAAGCAATTTTGTAACAAACTGCCACAAGGCTGTGTCAGCTGAAAATAGCAGAAATCGTGAAGAAATAATGAAAAAAATAATACTTGCATTTTTCATCAAATAATTTGTATCGTAACCATCATTGGACAAAATATCCACAATGGCCTTATATTTGTCCACTTCTATATTAACCCATCCTCGGTCAGTGCCATGAACTATACTTGGGAGGTCACGAAAGAATTCTTGTATAAGCATGGCATTGATTCCATGTTCCTTCCTACAAAAATATGCTTGTATGCTTTAAAGTTACGTACATTTACTTAGATTTTAGATTCTGTATACACACACAATTGGGGCTAAATTTTTTGCTAATTTGTGTTTTATATATTTTATATGTCCCGTTGCGTTCAATCTTATTGGCAAATTAATAGGTGTAACTCCAACCTATATACTGCTGAAGGAGTGTAGATTCGACAAATTTTAAGTTTTTTGCTGCCGTGTACTTATTTATACGATTTCACATCTATAATCAGCATCAATTTGTTGAGTGGATAAATAGAAGTGGAGGGGTTAGGGTTACCAGAGTGGACTACTATTCGCATTTTGGTCTACCTGTCCAAAGATTTGGCAAAAAAAATTGAATCAATAGCGCCGGACTAAATTTGGGCTACTACAGTCGATAGCCAGATAACTTTTCACAAAATAAAAGAACGCGAAAACATTATCATTTCTTAATGTGGCATTTCAATTTAGGGAATTTTGGTGCGCACCAGAACGACCTAGCGACAAAATACGCGCGGGTCGTAGTCGTAGGTAGGGATGGGCGATTCTTGAAAAATTAGATTCCGATTTCGATTATTCTACTGGGAATCGAAGAGTCAAACCCAACTACACCCTAAAATTCGCAGAAATCGATTCTCGGAATGAATAGTTTCTGATTCGATATAAACACTAATTGAAAAAGTTAAAAATATTCGTTTCGAGGATACTGAAGTAGTCTATAAAGAAAAATAGTTCAGTTCCTTAAATTAACAAAATTTGCTCTATCGCTGAAAGTTTATTGGTGATGATGTTCTTGTCTCATAAGGAAGTATTATATAGCTTGTTTAAAAATAGCACCAACTCGGCTACTTTGGGCTGCTTTGAGGCCAGCAGATGGGGACTTCGACAGTTGTGAGTCTGGCAACATTGGGAGGGTACAGATCCCAGTGGCGTGAAACAGACTGAGCATGCTGATACTGATTCTATCTCTGTGAGATTTGGAATGACGTATCATAACGTTTCAATATGATTCTATAGCAGCATATTTGTAGTATATATCTAATGGTTTAGTCTTAGGTGAACTGCTCATTGTTAATTGATAGAATTATTATATTATTTCTAGTTATTAAAATTACAAATAACAATTTAATTTAATGATAAATATTTGCTATCATTAATAGAAACTGCGCAAATATTGGTTTATGTTAATAAAGCCTTTTATATTCAACAAGTGATAGCATTGCCGATTTTTTGACGTGGACACATGACACATCTGATCTGTCATTTTGAGGTACAATGCCATCTAGCGGTGCCAATAGGTACTATGAGTAATACCATTTAGCGGTAGAAGTAGAGCTCTTTATATACAGAGGCGTTAGTAGAAGGACTTTGATAAAGGGGAATCACGTATAGAGTATCTATAATCTATATATAATATGATCCGGCCGCATATGCTTTGTTAATGACGACTTGCAACTGTGGTCGACGTGTGAGAGAGAGGTACCTACGCAAGGACGAACCTACTAGCTTTTGCTACAGTAGCAGTGATGTAAGTGCGACTTATACGGATACAACCTCATGATTATTTATACAAGTACATTTAGTAAAAGAAGGACTGGACGATATTGCTTCGCTCTTGGATGTACAAGTGACTATAGCGAAATGAAAACGTCACTATTTAAAGTGCCGAAAAATTAGAAGAGTGGAGACGTGTGGTGGTGGTCCCAGACACTTTCTCAATGAGTTTTGCATACTTAGTTACGATTTGCAACTAACAAACATCTAGAAAGAGTCTTTCTGTCTGTAAAAAAAGTTATATACAAATGCCTATAATCAATATTTAACATGGGACTTCGACCTGCTGAATGGTTCAAACAAGAGTACTGTTTCCATTCAAATCCAAGCTTTCGGTGGACTTTATTTCTCACCTTCTTTAGTGCTATAAAAATATGTTACAATGTCTGTTAGTAAATACTATGCTATATGTGCAATACGTTATTTACAATTTGTGAGATTAAAAGTGTAGATGTTTCTAGAATTAATCTTTTACCGAAATTTCGTTCTTTAGATATTATACACTTATATTATCAGAATCAATTTGA
Organism: Rhyzopertha dominica; assembly: GCA_025024175.1. Lineage (NCBI taxonomy): Eukaryota > Metazoa > Arthropoda > Insecta > Coleoptera > Bostrichidae > Rhyzopertha > Rhyzopertha dominica. Next base: position 23,795,629 of record QCXZ01000041.1, read on the forward strand.
ATATTAATTTTTTATACTGACGTTTTTGGATGAGCATTATTAGTGACTAATCTTTCTGAAACCTTCAATCTTTTTGAGTGAAATCTTTAAGCATAATGTCTGTGCTGGTTCGTGCAAGCACTTGTTGGTTTTATATGCCAACCTAATTTTATTATGCAACAAGAAGTGGAAGAGACCTGTCATTTTCTCGTTCTATTGTAAAATTAATGCGTGTATCATAACTATACAATACACATATATTTTATCTGTAATATTTCATCAATATCGTAAGCTGTAACTGTTATATAATTGATTTTAGGTATTGATTCTTCAAAGAGTGTGTCTACCACATATTGTGAAAAACTTAAAATACTTACAACAGTTTAATAAAGGGAGCTGCACTATCTCTATAAATTGCTGTGAAGCCACATACCGTAACAGCTGGAAATGGAAAGTTCCATATAGGATAGGCAGCATTTGATATAACTGTTATGATGCGTCTAGCCTGATACTCTTGCAGTTGCAGATATATTAAATAAATACAAAACATTGTGCTGGAAACACACAAACATATCCATAGAAAAGAGTTGAATTTCTTGTAGTTCGTATTATTATAAATATAACGAAAACCATGTAAACTTGTTGTTTCGCAAAAATCTCTGAAGGACTTCTTTGTGCTTCTTAGAAAGGAAAACATCTTCAAAACAAACACTGTCCTAAAATAATGCTTTGCCTGTTGGATGTTCTTTCATCGAACCGAAATGATCAATCCCCAACAGCAACTTTTACATTAGAAACAGAATTGAATTGGATTTCAATTATAAAGTAATTAAACTCTTTTTCTTGTAGAAAATTATTTAAGTAAATGTGCCGGTCATCACTGATTTTTAATTGTAGCAAATAAAATATATTGTTGATGCAATTTTGCAATATTATTAAACCACTTCATATATGAACTTTAGGCATTGTTGCCAAGAATGCCTACACATTAAGACATTTTCCAGTAATGGTTAAGATGATTTTGTTCTTTACAGTTTGGTCCAAGTTGCACAAGAATGAGTAAAAACAGCACCTCTCCAATCAGAACGTACATTTACATAAAGGTAAAACGTTGTATATATGTCTAAATAGTAGTCCTAAGGCTTTTACGGCCGGCAAGGTCCAAATGTCGATGAGTTTCCGGGCTCTTCTGCTGAGGTCGGCGAGGTCCATGGAATTGATTGTATCCAAACGTTTCACCGTACGTCGCTGACGGCATCCTCAATGGTGACTCTTGAATGGTTAGTTCAGAACTGATGCGGTTCGGGCTCGAGTCGCTCTTCGGGTCACTTGTTTGTTAGTCAGTGCCGATTTCCAAGCTTGACACACGTAAACTGTCCCCTTGGTTAAAATTAAAAGAGTGCTGTTCTTCTGTTTCCAAGGCTTCCCGTCTGGCCCAATAGAAACCTGTGACTGACAAGAATTTTGGTTTCATTAAGCCTGATCTTGCTATTTTCTTCCAAGGCCTGTTGAGCCACTGCCGATTTTTCTGGTTGCTGCAAACGAGGTGCTGTCTCGTGTTCCTTTCTTCTGGTAGATACACTTCGCGATATCATGCCTATGTAAGCCTTACGACACTCACATGATGGCAAACACTCAACATCAATATCCTTTCTCTTTATTATTTTGGCTATCCTGTCGGCCACTCCATTGATATAGAGAAGGAATAATTTTGGTTTGTAAGTTTCTGATGATGTGTTGTCATCGTTTTGTCGCCGCTGTCTGGGTTTAATGACTCGTTTAATTTCCTTTTGGCTGTATCCATTGACCTCATCTAGTGTTCTCTGTACTCGTAGGTGATTCAGTACAATGGGGTTATAAAAAAACAATCAACAAATCAACAAATGACCGCGAACTATCWAAATGCGACCTCCAATTACTACCTACTGGACTTACCTTGACGATGGGCGGGTGAAGTTCTAGTAGTAACATTCTATCAGCAAGAGCGGCATGCGTGGCGACTGGTCACTGCTATTGTCTATAACCAACTATATCTAGAACTATGCTAAGGGTGGTCGTATTCGTCCACATGTGGCCATTTTTTCTGGGTTGGCAGACCAGAGCGACATAGAGGCGCATATACACAMAAAGGCTATTCCTATTCGCGAAGACGAAACAGTAAGAAAAAAGGAAGACTGCTCTGCAAATTTGCTTTCCTGAGAAGATGCCGAGACTAAGGACGATGGCCAAAGTACCTACAACTACAACTTCGTCATAACATGAATTCTGCAGCCGCGAAGAGGATCTATGACAGGGCAAGCCAAACTCTTCTACGTCAACAAATTCATGACACTCTCAAAGGACTAGATTGTACATCACGGAAACTTTACAATATCACTGATCTCTAAATAACTGGATGTCGCTTACATATCAAAATGCATGTAAATTATTTGTGATACATTTACGCCACTTTAGCGCCTAGCCGCTGGTCCTTGTACTAAAATTTTGACAAAGGTTCGCTTCTGAGGTAAATATAACGTTAATAATTGACGGTTAAAATCGTGAACTCATCATCTGTCTGCAGATTGCCAAAAGATGATCGTTGTAGTGTTTGAGTAAGAAACACGTACCGTACAAACTGGATGTTACGTTTACTCATAACCATATTATATAGTTAAGGATCTAACCTAAAATTTGAACGCGCCCTTAAATTGATAGTACTAGTACCAGCGGCATGATGGCTACTTATCACAGTTTTGAATGACTTATGCGACATCCAGTTATTTAGAGATCAGTGTACAATATGCACCTACATCTGAGATCACTCTTGAACAACGACTGGTGGAAGAAGATTGACGCTATGACAGCCCAGGCGGGAGAGAACGAATATATGATTACAACATACCGAGAAATCCATGAGTTCGACAATTTGGAAATGAAGACAATCGCAGACACTTGACACACAAAAATGTGTTATCGTCACGCGTTATTATCGTCAAACATTGTTTCGTAAATTCACCCTCACCCATTCCTAATCTGGCTGTCGTATTCTTCGGTGTGGCATGTTGTTTGTGTACTCACCGGCAATCATAGTACGTTCAGCCTTCTTTTTCTTCGTTAACGCCACGTATTTACCATCCAACTATCATAGTAAGGTAACCCTACCGGAAGCTGCTGTGGGTGTCCTCGCAAAAGGAAACGACTTTGCCATTACGCCCCATACGATTCCAAAGGAGGAGATAATCCAACGTTAAAATATCTTTGCGAGAATTGAGTCCTACATATGCAGAAGTTACTGTCTTATAGTACTGCGGAAAGCCAAGGTACCAAAATGCAATATCACTAGAGATGAAAGGACAGCACTACGTGAACTGAGAGCCCCAGTTATTCTAGACAGCCGATTATGAGGTGAAAATCAGGAGTTTACGAGTACTWACGCCCGACACCTACAAGATGTTCCCACGGAACCCAACCTCAACGATGGGGTTATTGACAGCCGACCACCTCCTTGGGCTTCCAAAAATTCACAAGCCCGACGTACCATTACAACTTATTGTAAGTGCCATCGGTTTACCAAATTAAAAGCTAGGAGCACTTCATAATTCTGTTAAAACTACACGTAGGAAACTCCAAATATAATATACGTAACTCCAAACACTTTATTGAAATCACAAAAAATATCCGCTTAAAAGACTCCGACATCATAGTCAGCCTTGACGTGGAATCATTGTTCACAAAAGTACTGATACAAAATATACTATCACTACTACTGTTCAAGCATTGTCTAGCATCAAGCTATTTCCTATGGAACAACCAGTTCTATTCACAAATCGACGGTGTAACAATGGGAAATCCGTTAAGTCCACTAGTAGCCAACTTCTTTATGAAACATTTTTAGAAGGAAACATTGGAGATTGGAGAAGCCAATTTAAGCCAATACACTGGTGCAGATATGTGGATGATACATTTATTTTTTGGCCTCACGGAAAAGACAAATTAAGTGAGTTCCTGGATCACCTTGTAAAGAAGAGAACAGTGGAAGACTAGCATTTCTGGACATCTCAGTAGAAAGAACAGCCGAAGGATGTTAGCCCATGGCGTATATAGAAAAAAAAAGAATTCAGATCGATACCTGAATGCTGCTTCTAACCACCATCCGGTACAAAAAAGATCAGTCTTAAACGCTAGTTAATAGAGCAAAGACCATATCGGATAGTGAACGCCTACAAGAAAAGCTGACCTACAGAGAACACCAGAGGTCAATGGATACAGCCAAAAGGAAATTAAACGAGCCATTAAACCCAGGCAGCGGCGACAAAACGATGACAACACATCATCAGGAACGTACAAACCAAAATTATGGCTTTCCTACATCAATGGGGTGACCGACAGGATAGCCAAAATTCTAAGGAGATAGGATATTGATGTTACGTTTTGTCATCAACTAAAATTCAACAAGAATTGCGACCAGTAGAGGATGCCCTGGACCCTCTCCTAACATCGGGTATATACAGGATATCTTGTGAGTATGGTAAGGATTATATAGGCATGACATCGCGAAGTGTATCTACCAGAAGACAGGAACACGAGGGCACTTCGTTTACAGCAACCAGAAAAATCGGCAGTGGCTCAACACGCCTGGAAGAAAACCACAAGATCAGGGTTGATGAAACCAACTTTCTAGTCAGAGCCACAGGTTAGACGGGAGGCCTTGGAAATAGAACAGCACCCTTTTATTTTCAACCGGGGTGCCAGTTTACGTATCAGACAAGCTTGGAAACCGGGACTGACCAACAAACAAGTGACCAGAAGAGCGACCCGAGCCCGAAACCCCATCAGTTCCGGACCTAAACATTCAAGAATCGCCATGTCAGCCACGTACGGTGAAACGATTTGACATAATCGATTCCATGGACCACGGCACAAGAGGTCGGAAACACATCGACATTTGGGTTTCGTCTATAACTGTTTTATTTTCAAAGCAAACGCCTTTGTATTTGTCTCCACATTTGATTACCAATTTATACGCTCTGATTTTAAGGTCATCGCGTTTTGTCTACCTAATCTCTCAAAAATAAAAATTTAGCACACTATCATAAAATGTCTTTTTATCGTTTTCCAAACGCTGACACCTTTTACAATTTAAAATTTAAGGAGCGTGTTCCGTAAAGAATCTAAAGTTTTATCAATCGCAGCGTGATACGTATGCTAATATCTGCAATAGGTATATTTTGATGTAAAACAAAAATATCTTCCCATTTTACTTTACTAATAGACTATATTAATACGAGACCAGTTAAATTATTATTGTCGCTGGCATATAATTAAAACGGGTTAGAAGACTGTTTTATTTTTATTTCAGCATAGTCCTCTAAGACGTAATTGGTATTATGAATAACTGTAACACCCATAAAAAAGGGGGATAAATCAGTAATAATGCATAATTTACAAGCATAACTGCCTCGGCATAGAAAACCTATTTAAAACCCTTTTGTTCTGGTATAAATATTTTTTGTTCCAATCGATGCGCTACTTACTGAAAAGCCATAAGTCTAATATATGAATATCATAGTAATTCGCTTATTTTACAGGACCACGCAATGAACCAAATCAATGTTTTCTTTGCAAGATACCATTCTCGGACTTCTAGCACCTGCAGGTTGAAGCGTAATACCCTTGTTCATTTATTTTGAATGCATTGACTCACGTGCATGTGGGCTCCCAACACTTAGCATTTCCATGGTAGCACTGCGCCTTCGCGTGCAAGATGCTGAAACATCACTTACCGCGGGATGTGGAATTTCAGCTGTAGGTTAATGCGTACGAGAACTATACAAGTCATACCAGGTTGCTTTATTTTATAAGCTTCCCTCTTGTATTATTTGTATTTTTTACTTATTCGCCTTTTTCTGTTTCTTCTCTTGTGTTGGTTTTGTCTGCCTCTATATTAATCATTGTTAATTCTTGTCTTGATTTTACGCAGAGCTCTGTTTATTACGTGCTTTGCAACGTTTATTTATTTAATTATATATTTATTTCACACGCATAACAACAGATGTTACTAATCATTGTGGTTCCACAACTAGCACACCTTAAAACAGTTTTCTTTGTTTCTTAGGGAAACTAAATGTTAGATCTTTATTGAACCGTTTTTCACATTTTTCAAATCTCTTAAGTGGATGTGGTTGCTGTAACTGAGACTTGACTATTCAATACAATTCCTACTGACGTTAGTTTTAATAGTTATAGACTTCAAAGAAAACAACGAGAAGGAAGAGGCAGGAACAGGTATATTGGTATATACGTAAAAAGGTTGTTTTGAAGTTACAATCACTGCTCTCGACCTTCTTGCCTGTCCGGAATTATTTGAACAAAAATAACTTCTGAATGATATTTTGCCAAAAACTATTAAACTTTATGAAATTTAGTTTTACAGTGACACTAGACAAACTTCACGTATACTATACTTTTCAAGCTTTAATTGTAAGCGCTAATTTTACAAAGATAGCAATGGTCGCTAAAACAGCATTTATATTATAAGCTATTTATGTATATCCCTGCTGGCTAAAAAAGTTGGTTGATAAATAATTTAAGGTTACGAAGACATCGACATCCAGGAGTGCGTCGTCCTATCCTGACAAAATTCGCAGGGAGACCCGCACCGGAAAAGCTGGGCTCTCTTTTTTTATGCCCTGTACCTGACCCTGTTATGCCTTACTAACAATGATTTACGCTACTTCGATTATTCACAAACCTGTTAGTCCAATAGATTCTAATGCTGATCGCCATATAAAGATTATCAATGGTATGTTCAGACAATTTCTCCATCCTTGATAGGGGAATGGAAGGAATTCTTGATTAGAAATGGAAAATCTCTAGTCCACCTATCAGCATATATAAAGGCAGTCTGTGTCTTTGTGGCGGGAGGTGTACCGGCCCTTTGACAAAACGTCAGCGTCGTATCAACCGCTTCTAGCAAACTCCTGTTCACATTTGGATTCCATTCAGTTTAATTTCCATATCTTCGAAGAAGCGTCTGCATCTAGCATTTGCTCGGAGAGGGCTGGAGAAAGGATCAGCAGGTCGTAGGCATAAGCCATTACAAGAAGTCTAGTAGGTTCTCCGTAAATATCCACCAGCTCACTTAAGGCAATATTAAATAGAAATATCGACAGCGGCTGTCCCTGCTTAACTCCTCTTTTAATCGTATTTATAGATTTAGATTTTCTAGCAACTAAGATGACCGTTGTGCAATCTGAAAGGTCATCCARGATAWAGCCATATAAACCATCCTCCAAGCCGGCTCGCTTAAGAACGCAGCTGGTTACCCAGKGTGGAATCAAAATCGAACGCTTTCTGCAGATCAAGGGCCGCTATTTGGTAATAAGATTTTTAAATCCTCTTTGTGAATAGTGTAATTGAAACTTAATATGTCCTTATGACAGACTATATCTGCATACATACGGATGTTGTCTCTACAAGGCAATGTACGCCTTCCCACCCTACTATGTACCGGGGCTCATCAAATAAATCATTTATTTGGTTATATACCTTTTTGTATTCTTTATGGGTTCCTCAGATAAATAGTTCATTTAGGAATGCACTTAGTCACTATAACTTATTATTCCTTTTGGCTGTGATAGTATTCAGTGGTAGCCTCTACAAGGTACCTAATAAATACACGCCTACCCACAATTCGACCAGGCTGGTGCTGTCATATCTGATTGCAAAAAAACAAACTGCGTCAAAACAACTCAACATAGTATAGATGTTTGCTGGGTAGGTAGCTTGCCAAAGATAATCAATACTATAATTTGGGAATCGTTTACTGTGCGACATGCTACATACATACATCGTGCTGTGGCGTATATACTACACCAAAGAATAGACATCAGTAAGCACACCTTCATTTGTATTACTACCTTAAATTATAGTTTAAGAATTATGTTTTATATCTAACGAGAAACTGATAGTTTTTTATTCTGATGATTCGCTTTTGGTACATAAATATTCAGTTCGTTAAAATAGGCCTTCGGCTTGTACTTGCGTCGGGTACGCTTCTTAAACAACCCGGAGCAGAAAATATAAAGCATTTCAGCAATGCTCAACATAGAACCTCCCAAACATAACCCAAAGATGCCACCAACAGAAGCTAAAAAGGAAGAAAATTATTACTACAATTATTCAGTTTTCTATTGGTTAGTTTACCTAAAACCATATCCCAGGTAACATTTATCTTTCTCTCAATTTTTGTGCCACTGATCGTTCCATAGAAGACGTTGACGGGTGCTGATAAGTCATGTTCAGGCAAATACCTAGAACAGTTTTACTCGTTTGTCCTGTATATTTATATGTATATTTACATTTACATTTATATTCATATTTATATTTATCAAGTTGAAAATTTTAAAGGGAAAGAATTTTACTTTGAAATCGCACCCATGCATCTTTACGTCCTACTGTGCAGACTACTACACTTTAAAAGCCTACCCAGCCTAACTGCCAAAGCAATAATATAAAGGTGAAAACCTACTAGTGAGTCTATAGTGGAACACCCTGTAAGGACAAACCAAAAATTTTCAAGCATAATACCTGCAGCAAACAAAAAGGACTAGGTGCGCATATTGCTAAACGTAAACTCCAAAAACATTATATACAAACGCAGAACAATGTCATCAAATCGCCATACATACATATACTTATCTAGAAGTTTAAAGCAGTGCTAAGATATTGTGATAAATGACTAGCACGTATAGGGCCATACGCATGCGCACTAAAGATTATATTTAGAAGTCATGGCAACGTCACAACAAACAACAGAACCTGCCACACATTTAGCCAATCGCCATTCACCCGGTCACGTTTGCGAGTTACTGCGCAGACTCGCCGCCCCACAAACGAGAAACATGGCGGCTTACTAGTCTAGGTGATAGTTACGATGTAAATGTAAATCCACTACCATAATTATTTTTATTTTAATATGATGAAATTAAGAAGAGAACATCTAAGTAAACCAATCCTAAATAGAACAACAACAAAAACGGCACCAAACTCTAGTACACACAAAACGCGTTACGTTGAAATTTGGTTTGATTATTTTTTAAGTTTTTTTGTCGGCTATCTTACGTGACTCACTCCGTGATATACTAACCTTAAAATATAGGAAAGTTTTTGTAAATCATAATTAACACCTCCACATTCGCGACAACACGGTTCAAGTTCTTTACCATCGAGAACCAGTTTGTTCAGATGAGCACCGTTTCCTAAAACATTATGTGTTTATAGTATGCATTCTTACTTTAACCGATCTTACTGTCATAAATCGAATGTAGCAGAGACTCGTGCGAAATTCTACCTGTAAAAATTATTGATATTAACAGTAAATACGAATGTAAATATCTTATGAAATAAATCTATTAAAATTATCAGCTCAATCATAATTAATACCTACGGTTATTTTTATGCAGGCAGGGTAGATCCAAAACAGTGCAGTGTCTAAGATTTCCTGATATAAATATTGTAATTAGAACTAGTAGTAACTTATATTGCTTTATTACCTGTGTATGGGAAATAAAATGGTATACATCCGCATAATATTCCCACAATGCTGGCAAAGAAGGTGTTCAAGCAAGTAAATAAGCTATATTGACCTGCCCAATCAGAATGTCTCTAAAAAAATTAATCATTTGATTTAGTTACTACAGCTGCAACAATTAGACAATAATTTTTCGCACATTATTAGAGTATTATTTGCCTCCTTTCTTATGAAAGCAGCCAATGTGTAGAGTAATTAATATTATATTAGTGCGGACGTTAAGTGCAGTTTGAGGGCATGACCTCGCAAATTGTGATTAAGGCTTAATATTTGACACGAGTGTTCTATTTACATGATTGATTTAAAATATTGGAGCCACGCAGGGTTCGCTGGCAGCGGATTGCATACCTCCAAGGAGCAAATTTCCAATAATCGCAATTTTCGACATTTTTGAATAAGGTTTTCGACATTTGGCATTTTTTTAAATTTAAGTAGTTACATTTACTTTATATTAAAAAACAAACTTCTAAATCCCCAGTTGCCTGCCCTGCACGGGACAAAAATTGCACCCTTTTGATAATAATGGCAAAGGGACCATATGCACGCACCAGGGTGGTCATATGCAGATGTAACAGATTAAAAAAGTTGAGTATGGTGTAGAAGACGTATAACGAAATTAAGACGTATAACGAAATGAAGGATTAGAACAGGTTTTCTTACACTGAAATGGAATTAATTAGGCAGTTCCACCGGTCAAAACAGTATGGCGTCGGCCAGCTGTTCTGGAGATAAACAAACCTGTTGTCACGAGTAATTCTTTGGTGTTCGCGGTATTTTCGCAGATTTAGAGACAGTTTCGTATTTTGTGTTTACTTTTAAGTGAAGAAGGAGCAAGTTTGTATGTAGTTTGAAATAAATTTGAATTTTTGAAGGTGGAAAAGATATTCTTAAATTAATATTTTTGTTTTAATACCATTTCTTCAGCTTCTTGATGATGGATTTACTTAAAAATAAATGAATAAAAAAATGAGTACAACAAAAGACGAATGCAAAAATAACAAAATAAATAACAATAAATTGTATGTCATTAAATAATAATGTATCTTTTATCTAAACAAACATCTTTTCCTTCAATTATCCTTTTATGAACTTTCTTCTCCTAACAGCTCCTTTTGCAGTCTTAATGCTGCACTTGCACTTTATTTTACCCGAGCATAATCTATTTTTAAAATTGGTACATAATCTTATTGGTCTGGTTCACCTATCAAAGCAGGTTTTTCCTAAATAACAGTGATGCAATTATATTACATCTTATTTTCTATTCCTATATAGTGTTTTGCCTTTAACAAAAATTATACGAACATATCCTCATACTTTTTTTTTATTCGGTTAAATTATCTCTGTAAAGGGATTGAATCTAGGCCTGTCCGTTTTACACGATGTTCTTCTATTCGTTCCCTTTTATTTTCTGAGGCAATAGTGTAAAAATGTTTTTGCCAATCACCCATGCTGTTGTAATCATATTGGACAACTCCACAAAAATTTTTTACCGGAATCTTAAAATAGAACTTTAAAAAATATATATGAAAAGGTGTCCATGTTACATGAGACTGTGCATTATGCAATGAATTGTATCCATAAACAGCGGAAGAACTACTATAACTTTTACTTTACTACGACATCGCGACATCGCGACATCCATAGCAAATAGTTTTGGGGTATTCTTTGAATATTTCACCTGTAAAACTAATAAAACACAGTTTATTTTCATTGTCTCATACCGATACTATTTTGCAAGCTAAAATAACGTAGTTAATCTCAAATACGCACCAGATTCCGCAATAAACTGCCACCGGTGTTGGTTTGTTTACCTCCAGATCTGTTTCAAGGTTACGTTTGACATGGAATAAGCTTATTAAACATTCTATCGTGACAGAATAATTTGTACATGCGTTTGGAAACAGAATATACTAAAAATTCTTTTCAAAACATAATACAATAACTATAAGTAGAGCATACAAAACGTGTACACTTCAGCTGTAGCATACGACGTACACTACTGTTTGTAGAGCAGGCCGTCCCATATTTTAATGTTTTCTCTTTTGATAATATTTTCTCTCAATTTCATTTATGTATGTTATATTATGTTTTAAAAACAATGTTTAGTGTTTTTTTTTCTTTAAAATGTATAAATTATTCTGTTTACAAAAGAATGTTTAATATATTCCATTTCAGCGTAAGAAAACCTCTTCTAATCCTTAATCTCGCTATAAGCCTTATGATATTGTCAGCGTTATTACAGTGAAATTTTCCTTAGCGGATACTTCCAATAGACAGACACTTGCAGTGAACGTATAGTTTTTGGTGGTCACGAATTCAGTAGTAACTTTGAATATATAATGAACGCCCACGGGCAGGACATTTCTCTGCACTAAACAGAAGTAAAGTCTCCCTCGAACGGACAGCGCACAATGACGGCACGAGCGCGTTGTGCCAGTGTGCCACATAAACAGTGAATTCGGTTATTATAGATCTATCTACATATCTATCTACACATAGATCTATTCTGTTTGTACTTATTATCCGTGCATGAAAATGGCAATCAAATGTAATATATTAACACTAAAAGAGAAAATCGGTGTAGGCGAGGTGTATTATAAGGAAAAGCTGGGTTTGAGATTTAAACAAATGTTTTGGTATCGAAGTCATAAGTAGCAGGCATTATTCAGAAAAGAACCCTACTTTTGGAGAAAGTAAAATAGGAAAGAAGCATATGCATTGTAACGCCTTTTTTCGGTGAGCGGCGGAAGGGGTTTTCGGATTGGAGGGCGGACGGTTGTGCAATGCACAATTCAGTGATGACATAAGCTCTTAGCTTGACGTCAAACTGTTTTCTCGGGCGCCAGTTTTTCATTATACTGAGGTATGTTCCTCAGTTCACAGTGTGCTGACCCTCTTAGCACACAGACCAGTGAAGAACAACACTCCAGTTAATAAGCCCGAGGGTGGATGCCGCAGGCTGAAAAATATGTTAACGGGGTGCGGAAGGTGCAAAACAGAAAGAAAACTAGCAAGTAATCTAAAAACACAGTTTATTATAATCCTGTTCAAAAATACAACTCAAGATTATAATAACGGATAAACGTAAATCAGTAGTACTTATTACTACGACTACGAAAAAACAGCCCGCACGCGACCTTCTCGGTTATGTAAGAGGGTTAGAAGACGTAATAGACGGAAAAATAGTACAGTGAGAGGCAGTTCGTCGAGTATATCCTGCACGGAAAACGATCTGTACAGTGTGCACGGAAAACTACCTGTATAGTAAACACTGCACACGCAACCTTCTCGGTTATGTAAGAGGATTGGAAGAAGTTATAGGCTGAAAAAGAGTACGGTATGAAAGGCAGTTCGTCGGGTATATCTTGCACGGAAAACGACCTGCTCAGGAAACACCTATTGTTTGACGATCGGGAAAAGGGACGCCGTCGTAGCTGCGCAGAATACTGCAATAGGTACCCTTACTCGGGGAATGGTAGGGTAGGTGTTGCCGGTTTCGCGCACCAGCTGAGTCGTTTGTTAGCATTGCCACGGACATTAACGGACCGCCCCGCTATTCCCTGCGGCGCATCGAACGATGACGTAATGTACTCTTCTCCCGATCGCCAGAGAATAGCGCCCGATTTGCTCTATTAAACGGTTGAGACACAAACAGAAAGAAAGGAAGTTGCAAGTCGGACGGGAGGTCGAGCTGGGATATGGAGGGAGGCCACCACACTATACTCATTAATACAATAGTTCACTCACCTAGATAGATATCACTGTTGGAGGATTGGAACGGTCAACGGATCGGTCACAACTGACTCGTATCGCGACCGCTTTAGGTAATTGTGGAGGATACAGTTGCTACAGTAGGGGTCTTAAACAGCTTCGCAGTAAGTAATGGAGACCCCACTGGGAATTTTATGCAATTTAGAACTACACTTACAAGACGCAGAATTAAAGACTCGCCAAACAACCCTTTTGGAATATTTTGGAACATCATTTCAGTGAAGTTTCTTTATATTTACAGACACGCAAATGTTTGTATGTACGTACGTGTATACATACTAGGACTTACTTTTAATTTTCTTTTTCTTGGACACGCTCTTTGATATCATATTGTGTTTGTTTATAACTTTATTGCAAACGTAATAATTAATAAAAACTGGTGGTTTAATGTTGATTCTCCTATCCTATATATTCCCTTTAGTGTCTATATTTTAGGGGTGTTATAGGTGTCTGCCAAGACAGATTTCATTCTACCTGCCTGCTATTAAGCTTATAATACATTGCTTATATCAGAAAGTAACCTTTTCTTTGTCATTAGCATTAAAAAGTTGCGGCTTTTACCCCGTGCAGGGTAGGCAACCGGGGGTTTTCATGTTTTTTTTTCGAGAGATAATACCTTAAAGGTATGGGTATGTAGTACATACACTTAATATCTGAAGTGAATGCAGGTTTTCAACATTCGTGCCCAGTTTAATCCCTTAAACACGATTTGCAAGGTTCATGGTCTCAGCCAATCTCACTATATTGGAATAACAAACAAGCTAATAAAAAACTGTGCGCGTTTTATTTGCAAATTCATAAGATCATATTATATGCATGTTATCACTTTACAAATAAAACTAAAWTTTTAGAATTTAAAAAAAAATGTTGCATTCTCACAAATCTTAATATCTCTGGAATTCTGGCTGTTACGAAACCAACTCTCGGCTCTGGTACTGAAGAGCAGCTGGTCTCCCCTGTGAAAACGAGATCAGGTACTACCAAAGTAATCAGGCGCCACCAGGGGTTGGTTGGCAAACGTTCCAAAGCGGACCGAACCTCATGGCAAGAACCTAGGAAAGCGACAGCGACTACGGCAATGTGATCTCAACCACCGCATACTCCAGATATACGTGGCTCCAGGGCGTACTTCACCAGACAGGCATTATTCAGAGAGACCGCGAAAGAAAAAAGACCTTGCTCATAAAATAAAATTAACCCAAAGCTAAACAAAAAATATAATAAATAAACTAATCACTCCTCTCACAGTGACGTCCACCGCGCCAAGAAAATATCGCGATCATATTGAAGAAGTCAATCATATCTGAGAAAGAATCGATTACGTTGAAAAAGTTTGAAAATGCAATTTTGACTAAGGAAAATGGATCTGAAAACCTGAAAACAAAGGAATCAATGTTTTTGCAGGGTCTGGCAGTAATATATATAAATTACAGTTCTATGCCACTGGTAAGACTAATAACTGAATAGGATGAAGCTATGACTTTTATAGTTACTGTTCTTGGACCACCGCTTAACTTGCTTCGTGCGCCACCTGCGGCCGACAGAAAGAATTACCACAAGCTATATGCAACGTTTTTGAGAACAACACTTGCAGCAATTATTTCGCACGCAGCTAAGTACTCGCAAGCAGACAGTCGGTGACATTTTGCAAGATACCGAAGACATGCGCATATAATCTAGCGAACGTCAAACCTACAACCGCTGTAGAAAACGTGGACACATTAAAAAGAGCTGCAGAGCCAAGCCTTTAGCGACCACCAGAAACTAAAAGCAACAGTATGATTTCAAAACGCAACGTCGCGTCGCCCAATGCGATGTGACCCTAAGTGAGAATCTAAAAGTGAAAAACAGCCTACTGAAGAGAGCATGGTAGATTGCCGATAGGAAACATGTTACATGCTGTTGGTAGTACCTATAAGGAGTATATATACCAACAGGATTTTGAAAGAAGTTGCATGAAGGAGTATTGGGCGCGCAGGTGAGTGTATAGGCCTTTGGCAAAAGTACACTAACGTTTCTAGTAAGTGTATTGGCGAGAAGATGTATAGAGAAGTGGTGCTGGAACTGTGCAACCTGCGCCACCACGAAGGTTCCAACAACGCCAATGCGGGAAGGATGAAGCAGTACAACGTGGGAGATCCATTTTAAAAAATGCTAGTGATTGCGTGATAACTTCCTATGATCAAGTGTTATTCACGAGCAGTTTAATGAAGGCGACCTAGTGTGAATGCATAACCCACAAAGGAGGAAAGGACTATCGCCTAAGTTGTCGCCATCATGGGAAAGAATTGACTAACTAGTACACAGCCCAAGGACAAGAATGTATCGGTTTAGTGAATACCATCTGAAGACTGGAACCGACCAAGACCATCAGTTTCGAAGAAGGAAAACTAGCGCCTACACTGACGAAAGAGCGGTTGCAAGTAGGTTTGTAGTGCTCGAACTTTCTCAAAAGTTCCAAGACAAGCAGATATGGCTGCAGACTATTCTGGACATTTCCTTGTCAAAACCACCGTGAATGTGCACGGGTTAAGTCTAATTGGAATAGGTGTCAATTTAATTAATAGTGCCATAATTTAGTGTACTTTAGCGCCTAGTGTGTGAATAAAGAAAATTAAATCAGAAATCCGCATTTTTTGCCATACATCTTTGCGATGCAATGAGCTGTGTCCCGTATAAATTTATGTTGTCATGTCTAAACCATCTAAATATAGATGCTATAGTATTAAATACCGTATGCAGCCGATGCATACCTTCTCTCATTACTTTTCGAACAACCTGCTTTATTAACTAAGAAATGCTACATTTATGGTAGCAAAGTACATATCTGCTTACTTATTTATAGAATATCTATCATGCACGCTGAACAAATATAACAAGTTCATCGATCTGATGTAGGTATCCCTTTATCTTAATACTTTCAGTGACCCTATCATATAAAACTTTTCACAATGCAAGATTTTTGTACTATTTTTAACCATAAATTGTTTAATATGTACCTCAGAAGGAAAGCAACAGCCCCTTCTTTCAAAGGGTAATTTTCTTATGTCTTCATCAGCTACCACTGTAGTTGGCTCCATTGTAATCTTTAACCGGTACCTGGGCTGAACAAATGCATTGAGCAAATCCATAGATGGAAACACATGACTTTCATGAACACGCAACACCACATCTAACTCTGAAGAAACTGAAGGCATATAATGACTATTATTAACCAAAACTGTCATACTAAGACCTGAAGAAGGTCCCATTCCCCTGCCAATTAACACTTTACTGCTAAAATAATTATTTGGATTCAAATCTATTCGTTAAAAATTTGCAACTACTTATACATACCTGTTAACCGATTTTTGTGCAGTGTAATTGAAAGAGCAGCAATAACCCATGGTGGTTAAGATAAGTTGAAAGATCCTTGAACAGTTATACTCCCTATTAGCCCAGACACAATTTCGTAGCAGACTATCGCAAGGTTGTGCCAGCTGGAAACGATCATTTTACTTATTATCACAAGTATTATATTTAATTTGTTCAGCTTAAGTTAGTCCTTTGAATGTTTTTCGTTTGCAAAGGTTGCTTTTATGCTTTTTATTCGGAATTCACTAGCACGGAACACAACATTCAAGATCATTGCAATGGGGTTGTAGACCATATTTTTTTTATTGCAGAATATGAATCTACATAAAAAATAATAAACCCCAGTTTATTCATTTTTTCCAAATCGCTTAGATAAACGTAATAAAAAATGGTAAATTTTAAATATTTGAATGTGTAACGTAGGTTGACCCTGCCGCTTGTGATTGGCAGCAGCTGTGTGTTGTTGCCAGGGCACAATAATTTTCAGCGCTCCAGTTCCAGTTACGAACGGACGAAGAGCGTCATTCATTACTTCTCAGTAACCCTAGTGTTTTTTGCTTTTGTTTATCGATCACGATTATATCGTTCAAAACGCGGACGAAATAGCTGCTGAAAAGAAATGTTTTGTGCCAACATGCGCAAATACTAGTATTATTGCTCTAGAGAAGAAATTTTTAATTGTACCCGAAGAAAAATCGAGACGAAAATTGTGGTGTGATGCAGTAGGTGCATCACTAACGGCAAGTCGCTTGCGTTAAAGAAAATAAAGGCAAAAACATAAAATATAAATCTTCTCCGCAAAACCAAGCCAAACGCAAATGTAAACAAACAGATCTGTCTATCTGTACAGTGTTGCCACTGGGGCTGATAGAAATACTGCTAGATTGTAGATCCGCTAAAATTTTTAAGACGGGGTAATCTGTTGATATACAAGGGGATTTATTATTTATTTTACATAAATAGTTATTAGTTTCCTACATATTATGGTATAACGTTGTCGAGCTCATCGTGTTCCTTCCAGAAATATGTTTCGTTGCTTTTTACTTGGTTTAAGATAATAATATCTGCATCATCTGACAGTCTGCGTGAGACGTGAGACATTGGTAAAATTTTGGATTGGTAGGTAAAAGAAGCAGGAAATATATTTCCCAGGCAAGGAATACAGTAATCATCGAGTCACCTAACATAAATAAATCGATTGTAGATACTTTATATCTAAGTTTCCCATATTTATACAATAAAGTGAAATAGTTAATATTACTTAAAAACTTTCTTATTCCTTTTAAAATATCCCCTAACCCCTAAAACGTATATTTTTCCGTTGGGCGAAATATTATCCGCTTAATTGGCAACACTGAACAGATCTCTTTCATGAGTCAAACGCGAAATCACGGTAGGTTTACCGTGGTGAAATGCGATCCCACCACACTCCCCACTCTAGCCGGGTCAAGTGACGTTGCTAGCAATATTTGAATTTGGCGGAAAACTTTAGAGGGCGAAAATAAGACAATATAACATCAGAAATATTTTTTGTTGCTAGTATCTCACTACATTGGGTCTAGGAAAACCTACAAATGTGTTGCAATAACGATTTGTGACCGAGGGCTACAACCCCATTGAAGTGTAATAATCTCCTAGTACCTACATGATAAAAGTAGTAATGTTTCGCAATCGGAGAAAGGGACAGCGTCATAAATGCGCAAATTACTGAAATGCGTGCTCTAGCTAGAGGAAGTGTGGTAGGGCAGCTATTGCAGGTTGTGAACGTCAGCTGAATTAGCTGTTGTCACCGGCATTTTCTTTTGCAAATATTAGGTAACATGCCGCACCACCACTGCATTCACCCCGACGCATCGAACGATGACGTAATGTACTCTTCTCCCGAACGCAGGTCAATAAAACATAACGTCATACTGCTCACGCACAATTCTTAAATCCAGAAATGTTCATGTCTACATGCATGTTCGCACACAAAGTGAGTAGGGGTGTGGGGGAGGAGGGTGTGGTTAAAAAGGCGTCGAAAGTCGCATTCACAGTAAAAGTATCCAATATAACGGGTGACAAAAACGTTCTGATATTTTTGTACTATGCTGTTTTCAGTATTGATATAACGATTTTTTTATTTCTGTTGATTTCATTGAATTCCTTGTGTAATTTTAATCTAAAAWGTGTTATAATAATGTGGTCAATTTTAAATTCTGTTTTGGTCATGTCTCGTGAAAGTGAACATGTCACTATCGTCGAGTTGCACAAGGCAGGAATAAAGAGAGCAGACAATTTTCGAACGACTGGGTTCAAATCGGCCAGCATCTATAGAGCTGTGGAACATTTCGAAGAGACCGGCGGGACCGCAGGCCGTCTCTCGAAATGGCCGTCCAACCACTGCAACCATGCAACCGCTCCGGAGAACATCCGGAAGGTTCGGTGTCGAATTCAACGAAATTCGGAGGTGTCGGCGCGCAAAATGGCGAAGAACCTTATTGGTATTAACCAAAAGAGTGTCAGAAACGTCGTTATAAAGAAGCTGAAGCTGCACGGCTACAAGATTGCTCGCCTCCACTTCCTGAAAGAGACGATGAAGGCGAAAAGGCTCGAGAAATCTTGCCTGATGTTACACCTGCTCGCCTGTCGAAGGTGTTCTTCACCGACGAAAAGATTTTCACGCTCCACAACCGTCAAAATCGCAGGCAACTGCTCAAGAAAGGTCAGCAGAAGACCGCTGCGGCGAGAACCATCCGCCGAAGTCATTTTCGGCCCCAGTTATGGTTTGGGCTGAAATCTGCGCCACCGGAAAGAGTCCGCTGGTCTGCATCGAGCGGAACGTCAAGATCAATGTCGCCAATTACCAACAGCAAGTCCTCCACGACGTACTGGATCCGAGAGCGACGTAGCACTTCGGCCCAGCAGAATTTCCTCTCCAACAAGACTGGGCACTGGCGCATTCCGCCAAATGGACAATCGCCGCCTAGGAAGAGCTGTTTCCGGGCTTTTGGGGCAAGGACAACTGCCGCGGAACTCGACGGACCTCAACCCCATGGACTACTCAGTGTGGTCCATCCTGGATCAAAAAATCTCGGCTACCCGCTGCACTACCGTCGAAGCGCTCGAAACGCCTCTAATGCGCGCCTGGGTCGAAATTACAGTGGACCAGTTGTGCGAAAGGGGGCAATTTCGGACATTTATTGGTGTTACAGTTATTGATATAAACGTTATTACTCATGAAGTTGATTGAATTCATTTTTGTATAAGGTATTTCTATACTGTTGAAATATCTGCAAAAATTATCAGAACTTTTTTTTGTCACCCTGTAAAAGTTGTAGATAATGAAAAAATCAACAACTTCTGTCTGATTGCTTTTTAACATAACCTTATAGCTGGCCTAGCTGGTCTAGTGGGTAGCGCGGAAGCGCGATTGCCTATGGCCAGGTAGGCTGCGGGTTCGAATCCCGCGTAAGGCATGGATGTTGTGAATGTTAAATTATGCAATGTATAATATGTAATACAATTTAATACCAATTAAACATAAACCTAATGAGCTGGCTAATTGCCCTAAGATGGCAGGGCCATTAACAAATAAAAAAAAATAACCTTAAAGCCGGCCTAGCTGGTCTAGTGGGTAGCGTGGAAGCGCGACTGCCTATGGCCAGGTAGGCTGCGGGTTCGAATCCCGCATAAGGCATGGATGTTGTAATGTCAAATTATGCAATGTACTAATACAATTTAATTCCAATAAAATATAAACCTAATGAGCTGGCTAATTGCCCTAAGATGGCAGGGCCATTAACAATAAAAAAGAATAATACATAAAGTTTTCGAGAAAAATGTAAAATAGGTATTGACTTTTTCTTTTCCCGTTTTCTATTTTTCATTTCTACAAAAATAATCCAATTTTAATGAAACTTGGTGAAAGTATACTTTTGAGTGCTCGAAATAACCACAGTTGTATCTATTCCAGATCAATCTTGGTCTACGTAAAAAATAAACGTTATTTTCACAACAGAAAAATTCCCACGTAAATCAACGTCTTGCGGTTGCGTAGTCGTGTGATATGTCTCAATTTCAACAATGATGTTTTCAGAGTTAAAGTAGAATATTATAATCAGTCCTGGTAGTTTTAAAATGCAATGGACAACCAATACATTATAAAATAAGTACAAAAGACGCGGTATGCATGTGAAATAAGGTTAACTGTTATACACGTTTATGCGTCACATCAGCTTTCGTTGCTGATTTAAAATGCTTCATTCTAGACATTTTTCAAATGAGCATTATATAATAATTACGTAAGTATAACCCGTGGAGGACGGGACATTTTCAATGGCCATGGCTGTATGACGATCGGACCAACTTTTAACAACTCGTATATCAAGTTTAGCTAAAAAATATTGATAATGCTAACAGCAACTATTATTAATGAAACACATTAACTTTGCATACCCATTTAGCATGTAATGCCACTTAATAAATTAAATATTGATCAACAATCAAATTAATTCAATTTTAATGTAAATTAACTCTCCTGTAAAGGGTTGGTCCTAGTGATAGGTATTTGTTTGCCAAAAGTAAGTAAGAAAGGATGGAAGGAAGCACAAAAAAGCTTTAGCGTTTTAAAATTTGCCTCATCATCGCACGTGGCGATGTGATGTGAAGCATTCAAAGACCTAAAAAATCCCGAACCAAATTTTATAAATACGTCTCCAAATGATCTATATTTTTAACTGTGATACTCTGTATTGTGATTATTATCAACTTTGATACTAAGGTTAATTAGCCTATTTTTATGCAAATACCTTCTGGTTCAAAGAAGAATAGGAGGACAAATGCCCTCAAAGCCATCTAACCGGAACTCTGCGAGCTAGGCGATCTATAACTGTGATAGACACCGACCTAGTGCAGGTTCCTAGCGATGGTATCGGAGAGGCTACTCCGTAAAGCAATGACGATGTAAATCATCATGTAAATCATTATGAATCCCAACAGGGCGAAACTAGTCGTAGGGTGAGAGTGAACTGACCAGGGCAGATGATTTACATCACCTTATGGTTCAGTTTTCCATTCATGATGATTCACACTGAATAAAGGCCTAGTGAAGCTTCCAGAGTGTCATCTAGTGTTGCTCTTGCAAATATGTTGTAAATTGTAGTTTTTACATGTTATAAAATGCAAACTGTAAGGTTAGATAAAATTAAAATAATAAAAGCAATTCATATGTTCGGCCATTTATTATTTGCGCTGAATGACAAGTTGGATTAAATGTGGGTTGTGAACAAATATTTTATTATTATTCAACATTTAGAAACATCAAAGAAATATTTACTCTTCCAAAATTTATGAGTGTTAAATCGCTGCTTACCTTTTTCATCAAATTATTTGTATCATACCCATTACTATTCAAAATACTGACAATGTCTCTATATTTTTCCATTGCTCCACCAGTCCACCCAATATCACGATTATGTATCAAGCCTGGGAGATCATAGAAGAAATCTTTTGTAAGGGAGGCATTGATTCCATACTTTTCACTAAAATAACATAATTACACCTGATGTGCATTAAACTATATCGCAAATAATTTACGACACAAATGTGTAAAGACAATTATGAAAGAGTGTTTCGCGGTAAAGACATCCAGAACTCTTAAACTATGTGTATATAAAACAATAGTATTACCAATTGCACTGTTTGCAAGTGAAGTGTGGACATGTGGAGATGTTCATGGTATGGGGACGGAAAATATTGAGGAAGATCTTTGGCGATAAACAAACTGATGGCATGTGGAAAAGAACAAACATAGAACTCCAGGACTTATGCAGGGAACCAGACATTATACACAAAATAAAAATAAGAAGATTGAGTGGGTTGGGACATGTGGTGAGGATGCCAGAACGCCAGAAGGAAGATTGCCTAAAATGATGACTACAATTCAAATTCGAGGAAAAAGAAGAAGGGGTAGACCAAGGGAGTGGTGGATGAATCAGGTAGAGATGGACCTAAAGTAAATAAACGTCACAGGATGGAGGAGGAGAGCGTTGGAGATATATATGTATACACCTGATGTGTATCCAACTTTATTGCAAATCATTTAGAATAGAATAGAGCAATTACTTTTTTTGGGTTTCGTTCGTCACAGAAGTATCACAAAATGGTTATTACAGTCACGATTTTAAAAAAATAATTATATTTTCTAATACAATGAAACACCTATAAGGTTTTATAATTTGGGTTGTATGTTCGTCAGAAATACATGTTTGTTTTTCTGTATATGTATTGTTTCCAAAAATTGTCCTTTAAGTTTATGTTGTTCTGTAGCTATAATTTTGGTGTTGTCAAAGTCAAAAGTGTGATTAGTCTGTTATTGATGTTCTTTCAAAGATACTGTATGATCATCACCATTGTCACATGACCACTTGATATAATGTCTACTTACAGCAAGTTAAAAAAAGGAATAGCATTTTCACGGAATACTGCCTTCAGACCACAAACAGTAACAGCAGGGAATGGAAACTTCCATATTGGATATGAAGGATTTGCTATTATTGTTACAATGCGTTTGGCCCGATAATCCTCTAACTGCAGATAAATAAGGTAAACGCAAAAAATTGTGCTGAATGCACATAAACACATCCACAGGGCAGCCTTGAGCTTCTTATACTCTGTATTAGAATAAATGTGCTGAAAACCATGCAGACTCGTGTTTTCACAAAAATGTCTGAAAAAGACTGCTATACTTCTCAAAAGAGAAGACATCTTCGGAGAAACTGTTAAAAGTAAAACAACTACCTGTATTTGAAGTATTTTATTGGTGGAAATCCCTTCGGGTCAACAATAAACTTATATGTTAGACATTATGAAGTGTCTAAGTATATAATTAAAAAGAAATTATAAGTTAATTAAGTTGTCTCCATTTCTGGAACTAACTCAATTAGACGCCTTGACCCAAATTTGTGTTTGACTGCAAAAAAAAACAAATAAGACATTAATTGCTGAAAGTAAGATGGGTTATAACACATCAATGAAACAATTTATACTTTACGACAAAAATATTTAATTTTTAATTTAAAAGTGAAGGTGTGCAAGAATGCCTTCGATATGTGGTATATGTCACCGTTCAAACCTCTTAATGGTCAGAAAATTTTACTTTAAAGTGGTTTCTACTTAAAGCATTGTAATATTATTGAACTTCTTAGTTAATTTTACCATAATTTGCATTTAAAACAAACAATACAACCACATACAACACACTGGATGGGTGTGAACAGTGATCAGAAGTAATTCAATTACAAGTAATGAATTACTGTAATTCGGTTACTTTTCTTAGTAATGAGTAAATGTAAAGCATTACTTTTAAAAAACGTAACAAGTAATTCTTAAAGTAATTGTTACGAAATTTTATTACAATACTTTTTATCTTGTAACAGATTTTTCGACAGTTCTTTCATTTGTTACATTTATGGAATTTACTCATCTGAAGCAGCCCGTGATCTTTATTGGTACATGTCCTAAAGTAAGATCTCAAAGCGTAACACAGTGGAAGTTAAATATTTATGGTTTGGAATAACCACAAGTTCTCCATTTAAAAGTAAACAAGGGCTGTTCCCTTTTTTCAAAATTTGTACAATGCACAATCTCCTGAGCGAATTAGGGTAGGTTGATCACGCCATCAGATAACTGTCGCAGTAGCATTAACTAGGTTAAAATGAGAAAAATACGATTAACAAAACAGTTAAATTTATATTCAAGTAATAATGAATACCTTTATTCTGTCTATATCGAACCATCTAATTTAATGAACTCTGTAAATATAACATATTTTTATTTAATAATTTGATTGTATTAGTAGATGTAAGACCTGCAACTTACGCACTAGACTGGACAACATGCATGTAAGTTGAATTAGCGTAAGTTGTACCTATATGATAGCACAAAAATTTTGTTTAACTGAGCCCAAGAGCTAATGATATTTAGAATTAGAACCAAAATATAATATTAAAATAATTTAACACATACACTAATATTATATTCTAGTAATTTATACATTAGCCGTGTGGAAAAACAGTCTGGGTATAGTTACTTACACTCGAGATTGATTCAGCTGATCACATGTAATAACGATATATACCATACCTACTTGTAATAATCGATCTTGTGATTAACTGAATAAATGTTTATTTATTTATTTTATCATTTTCAAGGTGCAAATCAGTCAATTCGTGTAAGTGGTGTTACAGTGATGCCACTTATTTAAAAAAATATGGATGAAAACAAAAAATAAAGTTACATCATGTTGTCTTGTGATTTAGGCAAATATTAATATCATTTCCAACTTTTGCATTATGAAATTGTATGAACTGTTTAAACAGTATAGACACCACAAAATAAGGTAAGTGTAACTCACACAACTATTAACTTAAATAAGTCACACAAATCTGTACTAGAATCAGTTAGTATTTATTTAGTGTTCTTCTGTTAAAATCATCTTAAAAATATGTTTGATGATTGAATTTCAAATTCAGTTTAAACTATCTGTCTACAAGAAAATGTGCATCAATCTGTAAAATCATTAATACTTATTACTTCTACATTACTGAAATGAACCTGTATTTAATACAATTAGTTGCAAATAGACAGTATCATATATCTGCCCATTTTTCGTCTCTTAATACATTTGTAGTATTAGTTTCTACTAATAACTATGAATGTTTTAACCCTAAACGCCAGATGAAACTTGATAGGTTGGCAAAAGGAACATCTTTCTGCCAAAGTTTACAGTACTAAATCTAAATTAATTTTAACAATATGTGAGTCACATGAAGTTCAAAGTGCTCTATACATTTTTGTACTATTAATTATTAAATAAGTTCAATTGTCTACACAAATACTCACCAACATCAATACTCTGCAAATCCAGTACAGTAAAATTGTTATCTTTCTTATCTCCCCCTGCAGCTATAACAAAAGGGCAGTCAGGACACAATTCTAAACAGTGCACTGCACCCATATTAAAATTCTTCTCGTGTACAAGTTCAGGTACAGTATCACTTTCTGCATCCCATATCTTAAGCTGTCCATCTGGGGAAGATGTCACTAATAATCCAGGACACTGTCCGCTTAAAGCGAGACCAGTCACTTCCTTCTCATGAGCTTGAAAATTCCACATTTGACCTATAAATTTTAAATATGTTTTATGTAATGTAAATCATTTATATAACTAATTTCGAATATATGAGATAACAAATAGCAAAAAAGTAAGGAGAATCTTAAACAAGACTTAAATAAAAAAGCCAATATAGAATTAATGTGGCGCTTTTATTCATTGCTTTCAAATGTGACATACATACTGCAGTATTCTTAAGTCACATCAAAGTTGAGTACTTTAATAAATGTAACGTCAAAATTAAACTAAACTAATTAATTTTCTATAGCATTCCATTCTATTGTTTTATCATGCTACTAGAACCCAAACTTTTTAGCCAAGATAGAAAATAGGACATAATCCAGTCAGAGACATAACATAAAAAGATCCACAGCAAAATCTAACATACTGGGACTAGAGTAGTCAATGGTATGTCAGGTTACTACACTTTTTTAAGGGTCCTCAATATAAATAAATAACAAGGTTGTGCGCTGTGTTGTCTACACTAGAAACAATCCAAGGACAGCTGTTTCGATCTATTAGATCTCTTCAGCTTGGCAACACAGCACAGAAGTTTTACTCCATAAGTAGGAGGTCAACGACATAAGGTCAGTAGGCAAAGCCAAACAATCTCAGGGAGCGACACCCACCGGCAAGCCGATGAGCGCCGCCCCAAAGAAACGTCTGGGATCGCTAGTGCGTCTAGAAGGGAACTCCATTGACAAGGTGTTTGAAACGAACACTACCTTGCCGGCAGTTCCCAATGTCGCATTACTGCATAGGTGCAGCACCCATGTAAATAAATAACAAAGGTGTGCGCTGTGTTGTCTACACTAGAAACAATCCGAGGACAGCTGTTTCGATTTATTAGATCTCTTCAGCTCGGCTATAGTCCCAGTATAGACAACACAGCACAGAAGTTTTACTCCATAAGTAGGAGGTCAACGACATAATGTCAGTAGGCAAAGCCAAACAATCTCAGGGAGCGACACCCACCGGCAAGCCGATGAGCGCCGCCCCAACGAAACGTCTGGGATCGCTATTGTGTCTAGAAGGGAACTCCATTGACAAGGTGTTTCAAACGTATGGAGTAAAACTTCTGTGCTGTGTTGTCTACACTGGGACTATAGCCGAGCTGAAGAGATCTAATAGATCGAAACAGCTGTCCTCGGATTGTTTCTAGTGTAGACAACACAGCGCACACCTTTGTTATTTATTTACATGGGTGCTGCACCTATGCAGTAATGCGTCATTAGGAACTGCCGGCAAGGTAGTGTTCGTTTGAAACACCTTGTCAATAGAGTTCCCTTCTAGACGCACTAGTGATCCCAGACGTTTCGTTGGGGCGGCGCTCATCGGCTTGCAAGTGGGTGTCGCTCCCTGAGATTGTTTGGCTTTGCCTACTGTAATTATGTCCTCAATCTGTTAAACTTTATGATGCATCTAGAGGTTTCCTCTGCCATTATAACTTGCAATACTGTTTCTAGCTCATGAATCATACTTGCAGCTCCTTAGTTTTGCCATTATTTAACAAAAAATTATTCTCTTTTTTAAATGTGTATCAAAAGGGTCAAATTTTTTTACTTGTTTAAGTCTGCTAGTAAAAAATGTAAAGAGTTACCCTTTGATTGAAAGTTTACGAGGGTGTATTTTTGTTGTAGTTATCGATAAATCAAATCTGCCCGATAAAAATTCAATTTATTTCTTTCTTATTCCTGCTGCATTTAAAAATTTGATCTAGTAACACTACATCGGGAGTTATAGTGGCAGTGGAAAACCTCTATATGTTTCATAAAATTTAAAAGACTATGGACCCGTAGACATGCTAACCACATACAACAGATTATTCAGTTGTGACATTACAAATTGAAAGACTGGTATTTATTAATATATGAAGAATATAATATAAAAATATAATATTACCCTTTTCTACTATATATTATGTATGTAAGAGAATTAGTTGGCGTATTTCTGAAATGCTTCTCTTGAGCTTTGCAAAAATTTTGACAAGAAAAATTTAGAACATAAACTCTTTAATATATGACTTCAAGTTTGCAGTACTTTTGGAATTATAATCAAGTAAGTAAATGTTTCAATGTAAAGCGCCAAAGCTATGTTACTAATTTTCTCAGACTCATTTGCATCAGAAGACTATAATAGAATCACCCAACAGATGAAGTGATCACGTGTAGTCGACACATCTATCACGTGATCGGAACCCCTTCCATTCCGAAAAGTGTAACTTAAACCGCACAACAAATTTTAACATTTATTTTTTCTGAGGCAATATAACCTCAATTTTTATGGACTTAGCGAACGTTCAGGTTTGGAATTTGCAACAGAAAAGTTTACTCAAAGATGCCCCAAGGCAATTTCTTACAATTAAATTGTCCAGAACATAGTTTTGCAATTTTACTTTAATTTTGGTCGATCGGTAAGGTTGGCTAGTGTGAAACGGGGTTCAAGCAGATCTCCCTCGGTTGCGGAGAACCAATAGGAAAGCTGCGTTTGAAAATCACGTGAAGATCGCGCGTGTTTATTACTCCGTCTGTTGGGTGATCCAACTATAGTAAATAACATTGACATAAACAAATAATTACTCTGTCAGTTTAGATTACCCCCACCTTCACTGTGTTTAGTCCATCATTGTTACGGAACATTATTGTCTTAAAAAAAGCTACATAAGATGATTGTCACATAATTTTCTATCCAGAACGAACATTTTTAAGGCATTTTAAATTTATGTGAACTACAGAAATTTTTCAAATGGAATCATAAAATTGATGCCCATTTACTTTTTAAACATTAAATAAGCATCAATAATTTAAAAAAATCATTCAAAATCAGAAATTTCAGCTGAAAGGTTATTAAAAAGAAATCCCTAAGTAATATGCAACAGCTAATGTAACTAAAGCATTCTAATTATTTTATGTATTAATGGAATAACAACCCAACTTGTCAACAACAAAAAACACAATGGGCAGTGTAAAAAGTATAGAATTTCCTTAATATTCACCACAGTGCTGTCAACTTAATAATTTTTACCCTAACAACGGGGTCGTTCACATCTGTAGAAACAACGTGTATCGACACAAAATTCCAAACCTTCGCATCACCCAACATTTAGTTTTGTATAACTTATTTTTGTTACGTCAAAATAAATTATTAAAATTTAAAATCCTGAAGACGACACGTCATAGTCCGCAAGCCAATCAAAAGCAAGATTGGTTGACGCTAGGAGAAGTTTTAAGTCATCGTGTTGTAATTTTAAACCAGCCCTGAAG
The DNA here is from genome assembly GCA_025024175.1 of Rhyzopertha dominica. Lineage (NCBI taxonomy): Eukaryota > Metazoa > Arthropoda > Insecta > Coleoptera > Bostrichidae > Rhyzopertha > Rhyzopertha dominica. The sequence goes on from QCXZ01000041.1 coordinate 23,824,724, forward strand.
TTCCTGTTCCTATATTCACACAGGAACAATTATTCTTCTGTGCAGTGAAGCCAGTGAGCGTTGTATTGAAGTGTTTCAGTAATTTTTGAACAAAATTTGCATCCATTGTACCAAACGAGCATATCGCAATTTGGTATTTTTTAATAAGAAGCATATTAGTTAAACAGAGCTAGTTATCTCAGATAAATCAGAAATATTATATATTTGAACCATGATACCTTTCACAGTGCACCTTTTGTTCGAAGAGCAGGCAACACTGTTTTTGTTTATTGCGTGCGAGCTTGCCTAACGCCTAACTAGAAATAACTCAAGATGCCGAACAAACGATTCGGGAGCGTCCCTGCCGGTGAATTCAAGTTTTTACGGATTGCCGATAGGTGGCAACCCATGTTAAGTGTTACTGGTTAAAGGTTAAGTTTTATTTTAATTTCAAGTTGTAAAAATACAAATACCAACCATTCAATTTATCGCCATGGGTATAAAATTGCCGTATAATAACAATGCTTATCGTAATTTAACAATTAAGAAGCTATGTACCACCGCACATTTATTCGTTTTTCTGCTCTAAACGACCTTAAATTTCTCCAAATCAAATGATAAACAACGAATTTAGCAAAACTCAAACTATGATAAGCTCAAAAACGCTTAAAAGATAAATGAAACTTGCATGATCATTATAATGTGTTTCATTCTGAATAAGATGATAAACAAATGTAAAAATCATACTTGTAAGTAAGAATTTAGGATGGAATGCCATCTGTCAGCATTACACTGACATGATGACAAAGCCACCTAGCCGCCTTAACGGGTACTACTTCCTAAAGGAAGTGACCTGTAGCCTGACAAATTGGCATGCAACTGCATACCTCAATTTGACAGCAGGCCCCCACGGCACTTTTTGCTAACGGGCAAGAACCAACAAACATTAAAATGCATGTCTATGCTGTGCTGTCTACACCTCAACCAACTGCAGATAGTACTATTTTGCTGTCATTACAGCTCATCAGTGCAGTTTAGGTCTAGTATAGACAACACGGCATAGAACTGGTTTTGCTTATTTACCAAAGCAATGGTATGATGAAAGTAAGAATTTAGGATTCTTATACTTGTAAGTTGCTGCAATCTACCAGTGCCATTTGAAACTTGTATCACCTTCTTTCTAGAAGAGGGCCATTTTTGTAGCATAATCGATGGCAAAGTTCATAATCCTTTTAAGAGGAGTTATCCGTACCTTGAACATAGCATAACCGGTAAGCATTTTGTTGTGTGCCTGTGCTGTGTGCAATTTTTGGTGTAATCTTCTGTATGTTTATATACATAAAGAACGTGTAGCTGACAACACTGCCTTTAACCTCTAAGATGCAAACAATAAATATGGCGCACACTTCAACGTGAAATTGCAGTGGATTAGTGCAAAGCCGCGATACGTGACTGGTAGGGGCTGCGGCATCTGACGTCACGCTCATAAATTCCTAATCTTTAATAATTTTTTTCTGTCTTAATATGCATCMCACMGAAAAAACGAAAAAATATGGGTTCCTTTATTTTCGATGTAAATTGATATTCCGAATTAAAAGAATTTGGGTGAACGACACCATTGGATAATTTGATTGCTAATTAAAACCTGTTAATCAAAACATTCCAGAGATACAACAGCTCACCACCCTTGTTCTGTCAGCCTGTACATTAAGGATTTATAAACAAGCGTACTATTACTAAACAATTTTTACCTTTCCTGCAGTCAAAAGATTGGACTGAACCAGTACTCGTTGCAGCTAGAAAACTAAATGGTTGTAATGGATTCCATATAAGTCTTTCAGCTTCTCCGTTCAGTTGCCATGTTTGATGAGAGTCCGGACTCCGACAGTCAAATACACGAGCAGTGTTATCGCAACCACCTAAATGCATTATAGTATGCAAACACATACTGAGAAATAAACTTTACAGTTACTACCTGCTAACAAAGTCTGTCCTTCAAATTTGTGCCACTGCAGGCACTGCACCTTATCTGAAAATGCAGATATCACAGTACTAGGTACTTGTTTATCGATGTCCCATAAGATGACGCTTTTATCTACAGATGCACTAGCAATTATGTGATGGAACTGTTTGTTCCAGGCTAGATCCAAAACGGCATCTGAATGTCCAACTCTAGGTGTTCCTTTTTTACGGCTTGGTAGTTTACCTAATTTAAATGCGGGTTCTAGGCAGTTCACTATATCCAAGTCCCAAACTTCTATTACCTTAAACAGATTTTCTTATCAAGTCATAAAACAAGAAACTCTGTTTTCAACTAAGTAAAATTAACTACTAAAAATATTATGGGCTACCACTAGATATAGGTTCTTTTTTTATTTGTGTTGTAAATATAGTATGACAAGATGTGAATCGTGTTAAAGATGTCACAGTTACATATTATTCTCGTTTAGCACATAAAAAAAGGAGTGCAGAAAAACTTGCAAATGTGAAATAAAGTTAAGCCTTCTTTGAAAATCGTTTGGCCTCAACTTTTGCATTATGTGCATTTAAAAAATATATCTATCTCTTCTTAAAATTCTGTATAATACTGATTTTACTAACTCTGATTTATGTTACCAGAGTGTGAAGAGAAACGTAAGGGTATATCACTCACCATCAATAAGTGATTTAAGCTACCCGTGCTCATGGTCCAATGATATAGCCGAAAACAATAACTTGATCCCTGCAATATGGGCAATTTTATGCTCATTTCCAGCGAAAATTGAGTTGGTAATTAACATGTCGTTTGTTTATATTACGTCCTAATTTGTTTTGGAGAAAATCGTTAATGTAAAAGGGTGGAATATACCTGTATTCTACTTCTGCCTTTGTATTTAGTGGAACCAAGTTGTCGAAGTTAGAGAATATTGATTTGGTTGTAGTTTATCAACATAATATGTACATCCTACTACGACATTCAAATATCTGGAATATTGGGTCCGTTCCCCTACAGCTTGTAGTTATTACAATCGATAAATATCAATAACCATTGATATATCGATAGTTGCTCCCAGCCCTACAGTATATGTAATGTAAGCATACACAAGCCCACAAGCCAGGTTTTGGAAAGTATGGTATCTATCTTGCTGGAGATGGGATTGTTATGATTATGTTTGTTACTGCTGTTAGTTGCTATTGATATTACCATTTGTTCTTATTCTCATTATTTCCTTAATTACTCTTGTTGCTGTGTATTTTACATGCATTACACAAATGTTGCATACACCATGTGAGTATCAGAAATATATTTTATTTATGGGATGTGCAATGAAAATGCATAACGTGCAGCACAGGTTTACCATAAATACATCAGGCTCGATAGCAATTTTTCGACCACCAGGTTTTCATCCACATAGGAAAGGGCTTCTTCAGGTAGATCTACATTTTATACCAAGACTTAATACAGGTAAAAGGACTGCCGCCCACCAACAGTTCTATGCATATACAATTCTACAGGCGAATATTGAGAAAACTTCTTCAGCAAGATTTTATTTTCCTATGTTATTACAAAACGGTTGGGATATTTAATATGCATGATCTTCACAGCTGGTTAATAGACCATTATGACCTGGTATAATAAATAGAATGTCGATTGGACCAAATGAATTAAATAAAAATGCCCAACAAATTTGGGTGTATTTTAAAAACTTATACAAATAATCTTGGGTATTTAAAGAACATTTGATACAATACTAAATGGTAATTTTGCGGAAAATTAAAAAAAATTAAACTGTAAGGAATTGTATAGGTAATGGGATGTATGATTATAGTGATTGGAAATTAACTAGATACTCTATAAACTGTTTCTCTTTGGATCATCAGTTTTGGGACACTGAATATTTTTTTAAGTTAATTTTTTTATATCACAATTTTCAACAGAATGGGCCTGTTACAATTTTTTTTGTTTTGATAAATGGCCATGGTAAACAAATTTTGCTTTCAAATAAAGTTTCAAAGCACAGAAAAAACAACCAGAATAAAAGAGAACAAAATAATAATTGAAGGCAAATAAGGTTTTTGGCATACTTACTTTATGAATCATGGGCACAGAAAAATATTTTAAGTCTTTTTTACTTAATTATAAGTCTGGAAAATAGGAAAAAGTCATTCAAGCACACTTTAGTTCTGATTGATCTAGTCAAGAATGGTTTGGTTTTTATTAGTTTATAACATTTGTAAAGCAAAACACATTGTTTTCACCTAATTCATGTTGTTTTTTTACCACTTCAGGCATCACTATATAAAAAGAAGGTAAATGAAAAATTGTAAGTTTGTAACTAGCCTTAAATAATAAGGATGTATTTTACTGTTTTTCTTACCGGTGACATAGAACCCACTGCACAGTAACTTCCCTTTGGCTGACCTGGTTCATAATCCAACCATTCAAAGCAAAGTGGAAAAGATGGCAACAAAATATCATGGTGGCAATAGAACGAACCTTCTGGTTCATTGTAAACTAAAACAAAAAATACTCTTGAGTTTTCTATTTTACGAGATGATTGTTATGGTACACACCATAAACCTCAAATAGGCTTGCATCGCCATCAATTCTGCCTACAAGAATTAAATTGTCATCAGGTTTTATTATATCATCTTCCTTTTCAGAATCATCAGAATCTGAAAAATCTCGTTCTACATCATTGGGTAATTCTGCTAGAGATCCAAGTCCTAATGCATTAGCATTATCTTCTGAAATGAAAGAACAGTAGAAAACAAAATTACAAATGTTAAATCACCCTTAATGTACCTTCTTCATTATCATAGTTTTCCAAGTTAAATTCATCACCAACATTATTAACCATAGATCCAGCTTGTGAACTACCATCATCCTCTTCGCCGTCTCGAACACTTAATAAAAAAAATTGAACCTTTAGTTATAGAACATTGATCGTGTCAAACAATACTCACTTTAATTTTCCTCGTGTTTGATTAATTATTTCAATTAATTCATCTTTAGTTAACTGTACCTAATAACAAAACATAACTATTGTTTATTCTTTAATTAATTCTAAATGTTTACCTTTTCTGGTACACTTTTAGAGACTCCTCGTTTAATCCATTTTAAACAAGGAATAAAATTTACTTTACTGCTTTCCAGGTCCATAGTAAAAATTTTAAACAAATGYAGCTGACTAACCAAACATTTATTGACAGACGAGCAGACAAACACGTGCTGCCTGGTACTACTCAACTACTCACATATCAACTGTCAACAAACAGAACTACCAGGTTACCATTGCTGAGAATAAAATATACTAGAAAATTGACACACTTTCCAGGTGGTTAATCTAGTAACATTTTGGTACCTATATTGGCATTAAACCGGCTTCTTTAAAAGACCTGCCGACACTTGACTCATTCGCCTTGACATTGACAGCTTGACATTTATTGTTTGTTGTTTGAAAGTCAATTACCTATATGGAGTAAAATTTGTTAACTAAATCCAAAACGGAGATTTTTTGTGATTAAATATGAATCAAAAGCCAAGTATTGTAATAGTGAGTAGTAGCAGTACGAAACCAAAATCTATCATAAGGCTTTTAACTCATAATGCACATATCCAAGAAGATGAAAATGTATCAGATAAAATTACACACCCATGGAAAATAGATACAAAATATTACGAGGCTGAAGTTAATCTAGTAGGTATAACAGAGAGCTACTTGCGTACACCAGAATTTAATGAAAATGTGGAAGCGCTGATAATTCATATGGACAGTAATAAGGAGTCTGGTCTAGAAGACCTACGAAAATGGGAAGATTTAGAAAATGACTGTGATCCAGAAGTCAAACTGCTTTTATCCAATTACTGCAACAATGAAACAAAGATAACACATGGCAGAGCAACCGAGTGGTGTCTTAAACATGGCTATGAATTAATAGAATTATATCCAACGATTAGTACAGATGATGATTCAGAAGATGAAATTATACAGGAGAAGACAGGGGTTGATAGGGTAATAGAAGCATTAGGAACTCATGTTTGGCCTAATTTGATAATGAAAGATAAAGAAAAAGTAACATCAAAGAAAGCTGAAGAATTGGAGTCTCTGGCTACAGATGATGGATTAGATGAGTTTGCTGACTTATTCCAACGGTTACACGTAATGAAAGAAAGTATTTCGTCTATGCCCATGCAGCAAAGGAAACAATGCGCTGAAGAGATGGTTACTGCATTTTGGAAGGCTATTGGAGGTGATGAAGAAGAGTTGGCTGACTTATAGACTGTGTAATATAAATAACAAATACCTATATCTAACTGTAGTGTAATTTTAGGTATAGTAATAATAAAAAAAGATACCATACACATGTGTTCGTTTTGTATATATCATGTTATTTTTAAGTATCTAGTAGCATACACATATAAACAGTTGTTTTAAGTAAATCTGACTGTAAATTTATCTAAGTTATAGTACACAATTTTCAATAATATATTATTTGTTTATTTTATTTTTAACCTGATTAGTAACTTATCACTGCCATTATGTAAAGTCTTTCTCACTAAATTTTGTTTATTATTTATAAAGTGAATTAATTAGAACAATCTATATAATAAAGGTGTTTACAGTCCTCTGGGGCCTTCACCCTTACCTTAGAGTTACATAATATACAGAATTATTTAAATTCATTGTTTTTTGTCACTGTTAGAAGCTGTAGACTTAATAACAATGGTAATTAAATAAGTTTATGCATGACAACCCTAAAAAATGACAATTATAATCAAATTTCTTTGACGTAATGGTCTTTTTATAGCCTACAAGCATTATTATGAGTATAATATAATATACTCAAGGTAAGTATTACCATATAAAGCTTTTGACTTTTCTGGCAGCAGGCCAGTATTTCTGGCCTTTTCAGCAGCTTCAATTTCTATAGCATATCGACTGAAGCATTTATTAAAAATAGATTCAGGCGAACAGTCATTATTTAATTTAAACTAACATAATACATATTTTTGATAATACACATTACCATAACAACCATATTATACTGTCTTTGACAATTTTAAGTTGTTGTCAAAGTTTCTTAACTTTGAAACAAGTACATTGCTTATTACAAAACACCCTTCCTCAATGAAATTATTTTCTATTATTTTTAGTGTAATTCACAAAACAAAATATTCAACCTTTTAATCCTAATTGTGATCTAAATTTAGTAGACTTCTGTTTACCTAAGGCTTTTGTAAAAATATCGGCAATTTTTTCTTCTGTTATAGTATAAACTAGATCTACAATACCTTCCTCTATTTTCTCCTTAATAAAAAAAATATTAATATCAATGTGCTTTACCCTTATGTTATTTTTAGGGGTTTTTGCAATGTGTATAGTAGATTGATTGTCTTCATTAATAAGATTCTTCAACCAACAAGCTTCACTGCATAACTCAATGCTACATACTCTGATTCTGTAGATGACAAAGCAACACGTTGTTTCTTACTCCACAGTACAATTAAGAAATTTAAACACATAGCCTGAAGTTGATTTTCTGTCATTTAGATCGCCTCCCCAATCTAAATCTACAAATGCTTCGATCCCATCTTGAACTTCATCCCTCTTATAGACTAATTGCAGATCAACAGTTTCTTTAAACAAGCACATGACACATTTAAGCGCTTTATATAAATCATGGCTTGCACAGTTCTGAAATCATCATGTCCAACTAGAGATGTGAGGTGGAGAACGTTCTCATTGTGCTTACAGAGCATTTTCGCGAACGTTCGCGAACGTTCCTGCTACCCTGAGAACGTTCCGTCGGGAACGTTCTCTGTTGTGCTCGAGCACGATGAGCATAAGACCATAAGAGCATAAACAGAAAAATGGCGTGTTGGCAGCGTGTGGTGACGTTAGCGCATGTGCACTTTGTAACCATGACTGCTCGTGCGTTCGTTTTTTGGTTATGTTTTCGTTTCGTAAATTTGTGCGAGTGATAGTAGACAGGCAAAGAGGGTAAATATGAGAGTACGAAAAACTTGCACGTTCCTGCAGTGTCTATAGTAATCCGGCAGCCAGTAGGCAGGTAGTGCTTTACGAAATAAAATGCCGCGACAAAAGTGCGACGTATTTAATTTTTTTTTGGATGCGCATCGAAAAACTCACGAAAATTTTTAAACCGATTGTATATTGGATTACGGTACTCGAAGGCGATAATTTAAAAATTTCTCAGGTAATGGAGGCATTTTGTAACCTTGAGATGACATTTAAAAGCTGCGTTTCCGAACTTCCTGTTAGCAAAAAGGAAGAAGCCGACATCCTAAAGTTTTTAACTCAAAGAAAAGCAAAAATAGTTTCTGAAATTCATTACGCTACGAATATACTAGATCCTACAAGATTAGGAAAGCATTTAACTGCAGCTGAACATATAGAAGGGATGGAATTTATTAACAACATAGCAAGTCAGCACATAAAATTTAAACAAAACTCACAAAATATTGTATTGGAATTGGCACAATATGTTGCGAAAACAGACATGTTTGGAAAACAGTTCGTCTGGAGCAGTGCAGAGAAGATGGATCCGATAACGTGGTGGAAAGGCTTTTATTCTAAATCATCGCTGAAAATGTGGCAGTTGCTCTTCTAAGTTTGCCGCCATCTTCAGCAGCCACTGAACGTACGTTCAGTAAATATAGTTTCATACGTACGAAGAAACGAAATAAACTCACTACGGAACGTGCAGGAAAATTAACATATATTGCATGTAACTTAACTTTGGCAAATCAAAATGAAACGCGTAAGAACCAAGAAACTGTGAACAGTGAAAATCCTGATACTAACGAGAACGATGACAGTGACTGGAGCGAAAGTGAAGAAGTACCAATAATAGACCAAGACGAAAGAGAAAACGAGGAGGGAGCACAAGCAAAAGAAGTCGAAGTTGAGATTGATGAGGAAAACGACAGCGGAGAAAATGGAAATGACTAGGTTTTAACTTTTGAAATCTAAAAGTTTTTTTTTACATTCAAAAATCTCATTTTGTTTGTGTTAGATTTGTGAAGAATGTTATCTGCGGTAGTTTCGTAAAGAATTTTATTTGTGTTAGTTTTTGTAACGAATTTATTTTTTTGTTTTGCGAATGCATATTTCATTTTGTGTAATAGTATTACAGAACATTATATATTATGCCTTTTTCATTCTCCTGTTTCTGTATTTATGTTATTGCTCGTTCATGCTTGTTTATTCTCGTTTTTGCTCCATCGTGCTCGGGGAACGTTCTCCAAAAATGCATGCTCGAGCATTTTACATCACTATGTCCAACTATCAACAAATCATCCACATAATAAAACACACAAATTAAAATATTTCCAGTGAGCCGGCTGTTTAGTGCTGTGTTTTTTAATTCGATAAGTAATCATCCGTTATCTGTGAGCCAGGGGGTGTTTTTCTATTCTGTTCTAACGCAAATAATTCTGTCAAATTCATCCAACAGTAGAAATTTGTTAAGTATTTTTTTTATGTTCACGGGTTGAAAATTTTGGTATTCCAAATTGAGATGTGCACTCTTAGTAAACACAGATTTCAATATGCAAAATACTAAACAATGATCAGATATACAATCTGCCTCTTTCATACCATGATCCTGTATATCCACATTGGCAGATACTAAAATAAAATCTGATTTAATCAATCAATGTCATAGAATGACGTCTAATGTAGGAAAACTTTTGATTTGGGACATATTGAAAACATCAATAGCATTATGAAAAGCTATAGAACTCGCATGTGTGTTTAATAAGTTTATATTGAAATGATTTCCACAGATTATATTATCACAGGCAGGAATAATATTAGAAAGTGTGTCCTCAAACAATTCCAGAAAATCAGTTGAATTCTGCTTAGAAAGCTTAATTGTTTCCACAATTGTTCAAGAACAGCAGTTGAATAAGTATAGTGAAAAAATTATTCAGATAGCTCTACAATAGATTGGATAATAAAATTCTATAACTTAGTAAAAACAAATACCTAACAAAAATATTTTTACTGTATTAAGGACTTTCAGAATTTTTTATTAAATAATTAGTTATAATTTGTAAGGGACCATAGATGGGTTTCCTAAATATGACAAATTACATTTTTTATACAAAGGAAAATACAATGGTTAATTTAATAAAAAGAACTTGTCGATAACAAGAAATAATGTTTACATTGAAAAGGTATCCTTTTTATAGACAATTTTTATACTCAGCAGAAACGTAGGTACATATTCAAAATTTAAAGCAGAAATATTTAATTGTGGATACAGAAAAAATAATAAATTAATAATACCAGTCAAAGCTGTAAACAATAACCCCTTTTTGTGTGTTTAATTATTATATTAGTTAATGGATTTTCAAATAGAAGAATGAATAATTATTTTAGTTGCATTTTTCTATTCGTCCAAATAAAAATTTACATATCCCTCATTTTCAATGATTTGTCCTCACATTCTGGTTTTCCTAATGTGACTCATAGTACAAAATTAAGGAACAAGAAAATTTTGAAAAAATTGGTTAGAAGTGGTCATACTTAAGCTTTTTACTAAAATAAATTAATTTGGGACTGATTAAAATCTACCAACAATCTTATTTATTTTAAGGGGTTGTCATGGTTATTGGGTTAATGTAAACTGTAAAGGCTAATATTAAGCTAAAATCGAGAAGAGAAACACCAATTAATTATAAATGAAGTTTTCCCATTTTTTTAAAAATAAATAGATATATTATAGTGTGTGCCAGGAAAGGAGGCGGACGTGGTGGGATCGACAATTATCATGAGACATTTAAATTATTGGCGTACCCGTTATTATTCGTGGTTGCAATTTCAGGATAGCGCAACAGCGAATTAATTTATTAACTCGGCTCACCCATGCAGTTAACTCCATTCAAAATGTGGACAATGTTACATTCTTAAGGTGCGACTTCTTTTCTGGCACGCACAATATACCTATCAGCTATAAATCTGTTTTTCTAAAACTGCTCACATTGATCACAATGGAAATAAAATCACTAAAAGGATATGTTTAAAAAGTTTTATTTATCAAAATACTCCTCTGTACTTATAAAACCTAATACATAAGGCACTTAATTCAAATAAACGACAGTTCAGACTACACCATGCAAATTTCGTATTTTTAAATTCAACCTTACATATACAAAAAAGCTTAACTGTCACTCTTACATTTAGGCAGCATCTTCAGCTTTTTTGCGATAACCTGCCCCAAAGCGTATGAAGTTTCTTTACTTGGACTGAGCGCCAACCTCCTCCTCAGAGCTGAGCTTAACTCTGACCGTCTTGTGTGCTTCTCTGGTTCCGGGGTGACTTCTCTTGGAGGTCCAAGCACTCTGTCTCGGTCGTAGTCCACCGGCGACCAGGTGACGGGTTTCCTCCTGGGCCCTCTCTGGAGGATCACCATTTCATCAGGACTGGAGTTCTTTGGGGTGTTTGGCTCTTCTGGTACAGTTTCGTTTAATTCTGTGAGGGCGACGCGCCTCAGCGACCGCCTGGGTGCAGCAGGCGAGGGATCGTGGTCTTCCATTGAAGATCGTTATTAAACCACCCTTCAGCCGCGTTCCTTAACGGTTTTTAGGGGTTAGTATTAACGGAAACTAATGTAATGAATGAATATACCTGTAATTATTGGTTTGCAAGCTAGTACATGGCTCCTGCTGCAGTTATGTTGCCAAAATCTTCATGGACTGGTCTGGTTATTGGCGCGAAAACCAGGATAACGTTGCTTACTTGCTATACATTTCCCGCTTAGCCATTAAGCAACAGGCTGTTTGATACCCCCACTACCCAAAATACGTTGTAGCGTAAACCTTTGACAGCTGACTCAACAGGTGATTTTTGTTTACTGGTGACGTCGTACACGTATACAGGGTAGCCATATCTCACAATTTGTTGATGCTATTCATAATTTCAATTCAAGCCGTATAAATTATTGTATTCAGTGAGCATTTAATATTTAATGCTTAACATAAGAGATTCATGTTCAGGGAAGGGTATTCTAAAGTTGTGCAAATTTCAAGAAATTCTGCTTGCTGTCGATATTTTAAATTTAATTAGTAGGTATTTCACTTTTTGTGGGATCTTATCCAGGCACTTACCTGCAGTCTGTTGCAAAAATAGTCTATCTCATACCTATCATGATCCTAGTAATCATTTGCCCCAGTTTTTATGTTTTCGGCACTTAAAGGTAAAACTATTTTGATGCTTCAAACAGTATAATGTGTATCATACAAAATGAACGTTACCTATCTAAATAATACAATGGCTTCCCTCTATTTTATTCTGTCGTTAAAATACTACATTCACTAGCAACATATTCCAGTTATTTCAATAAACTTTTGGTACAACAGGTAGGTATTCACAATTTTGAAACATATTTTGTTTTTAATCAGAATCGTAAAGAATTGCTTAAATAAATAAATGTGTCCATGTTCATTTACTTTTTTTGTTCTTTATTACAGCATAGTTTTTTCCAAAATGCAATGGTCAAGTACCTAGGTATTCTACATACCTACTGTTGCATATGATATTAATATCGATATATCATTTTTTATTAGGTACTTATGTAATTACTTGAACTTGTCCCGTTCTGATTTACTACAGTTTATTGTTCTTCCATTACAAATTTTCTATTTCTTGACAGGACTGTGCATATGGGTGTCCACATTCTGATTTTTTCTGAAAATGGAGCCTAGTGGTTTTTGCACAAAGAAATTATTCGAATTTAATTGGATTTCCTAGATTATTAAAATTTATAACAGTAACTGATTATGTGTGCAGTAGAATGGCCCTATCTGTATCCACTTTATTATTATTTAGTAGATTGTTAGTGTATATCTAGAAATACATGCAGTCTAGTCAACAGAACACAACTGGTCTATAGTTTGAAATATTGGCTTTATTACCTTTTTCATATATCAATATAGAGGCTCTGATATCACCCTAGCAAATGCCTTAACCACCTTTACTGAAATACAGCCTACAGCTGAGGTACAATCATCGATCTAATATCAATTATTTCTCTTTGATCTGTGGGATACAAAAAACATCTGTGTCTGCAAGCTTCCATCTTTTTATTATCATAGATGTTGTTAGGCTGTTTCTTATCTTTACAAATATCAATAAGGTATTCTTTGATATAGGTAGTTCTTGAATCTATACAATCATATTTGCTAATTACTTCCAAGTCTAGGTTCCGTTGCTTCTTGTTATCTGTGACCTGTTTTATCACTGTCCATGTTACTTCGACTTTATGTTGAGTTAATAAAAAACTCTGAATTATGTTGATATTTTGTATTTTTCATTACATTTTTTTACACAATGTCGGAAATTTTTAATAAGAAACATTATCCATTTTTCTTTTTACTATATCATGATACGGTTGTCCCTTTATTTTTATTTCTTGTTTGATTCAAGTTTTCTTCACGTCTTAGTTTTCTCTCTATATATTATGTGTCATATGTGGCATTATGAACTACCAGTGGCATGACCATAGGGGGTTTCCAGGTTAGAAATCCCCCCCAGACCCATAGGAATCATGGTTTGTAAAACGCGAAAACAAAAATTATGTTTTAGCCTTGAATAATAAATGTTATTCTGCTTCGAAAAGGTTATATAGAACCTGTGAACTGCTACCAACAGCTTTAAATATAATTTTATGTGAGTCACTGGTATTTCCAACCACAGACTACTGTTTGACAATGCCCGACTAAAGAAAAATTCAGAATGCTTATGTTAGGTACTGTTTTAACCTGTGTAAGCATGACTATGTGACACTGTATATTGCTAAAGCTCAACATTACAAACAGATTCTACTTCAAAATATTATGTGATTACTGTGGCGACTGTTTTCGAAAATCCAGTTTATATATGAAGTGCGCTCAGTCAATATTAAAAACAGAAATGCTATAGCTATCCTAAAGCACAGTACTGAAAATTTTAATGCTTCTTTCACCTATTTGACTTCAATGTACAATAATATACCCTGCAATGTAAAAACTAGCAGTCTACCTTACAGGCTCGTTCTTAGGGTATATAGTTGCCCATATAGTATTTATTAATTAATTATAAAATGCAAGTGCATTTGTTAGCTTCAATTCTAATAAAAATATATATTATAAATTTAGTATATACACAATATCATATAAGGAATGGGCCATATTGCAATAAGGGTTGGTTATTTGGGTCAAAATCTGACGATTTAATAAAATGTATATTAGTAAAATTTTGCTTCATTAAAAATCTGTTAAGTAAAGTTGGCATAATTTAAATAATATTTATGTCTTGGAACAAAAGGATTTTCGATGTTGCCAATTACGAAAATGTGATCCATTTTGTACTAAATCCAGAAGGCGCCAGTACATCATATTTTTTTTGTTTGGTGGGCTGTAGCTTTTTTTGCATATAAAAATTGTACGAAAAGGGATTAATTTTTTTTAAACCGAATTAAGTTAGCTTTCAAAAAAGGCTTATGTCGAGGGAGGCTAAAATACACCATTTTGGAGATAAATGAGTTTGACATTTTCTCTGCAGATTTAAATTTCAGATATGTCATGTTGAAAAATAAACATGCAAGAAAGTACCCAGGATGGTGGATTCAATACTCACACTTTAATTTAAGAGATTAGGTATACTGGTTTCTTGTGAGACCGTTCATGTTCCACTTTAATATAATTTAAGAATGTATTTTGTTGAAAAACTGCCTTACAAAATGAACAATGTGACTATAGCATTAAATTCGACCCTGTTTTGCATAAGCAATCACACTTACCAAAAGTTACAGTTAAACTGAATTAATTTTAAATTAAAGTGTCAGTATAAATCCAGCAAAAGCCAGATATGAAAACACGCCTTGACAGTGATAAAGTGCACTAAACCTTCCACATGCATATCTGAAATGTAAACTTTCAGAGGAAATAGTACATTTTAACGATCCTCAACAAGTGAGTCTTTTTGAAAGCTAACATAGTGTGCTTTTGAAAAATAAATCGCTTTTCGTAACTTTTTACATGCAAAGACCAAAGTATTTAAATTACACCAACTATTCTTAAAAGTTGATATAGAAAAAGGATTTTCAAAATGCTACATTTTTTTAACGAAGCAAAATTTGACTAAGATAAATTTAGTTGCAATACGGCCCATTCTTTACATGACAACCTGTATACGAAAATATGTCACTTATAGTTTTAATTTTACAGTTTGAAACAATTTTTTTATGCTTTTGCCGGCCCTACTTTTTGGCGCCTGTGTTAGCTGCACGCTTTGCACCCCCGAGTCGGAACGCCACTGCAACCTTTTTTCAAAACACACCTCAAGCAGTACCTACTTCAGGAACAATAGCACTGAAAAAATATGAATTAAATTATGAATTAGACTGTTATGTTGTATTGTGTCGAGTATCTTGTACCACTAGCATAATGCAGTTGCTAATTATAAACAGCTGTGCTGGTTGTGCAAACTTTTTTTGTAACTCACCCCGTACAGATGCAAAAATAAATTAAATTATTCTTATTATGGCAAAAACATCAGAAACATGATTTATATAAATTTAAAATAATAAGAGGATGAATGCATTCAGTATCTATTATATGAGGTACAGTTTTCAGAAAAACACTGTTYATAATTAGTCATAAAAAATTATAGATCGGACGTTTCGGTTACACCTGTAATCTTAGTAAAGAAAAGCTCCAAAAAATGTCTGACCCAAGTTCATATACAATAATCTCATTTCAAAATAATTTCCAACATTTTCTCCTAGTTACTTTCGTTAAACAAAATTTTATTCTCAAAACTCTAGGACTATTGATATTAGATGAAACAAGACTCCACATAGATAAACTTTTCCTCGAATCGCTGTAACCTAGTAATAAATCACACGATAAAAATGGTTTGATGTTTTATTATAATTACTCGCTTTAAGTCTTACAAATTTCATATCCTTTACAATCACACTTAAATACGCTCTAGGAGCATAACATACAACTTTCAGTTTTACTTCAGGCAAAAGTAGAGCAGCATGAATACTAATACAGACTAGAAATGAAGTCTGAGAAGAAAGAATGTTGCAAATTGATATGGCAAAATGCCATATGTATTTTCAAAGGAAAAACAATTTTTGAAAACAATACCTATACGACGAACTGTTGGAAACCTTTGCTGCCATATTCACTGAACAAGCTCAAATCATTTAAGTTAAAACAGAAAATCATTCGTTTCTAAAACACAAAAACATTGCACATAAGCAAGCTTGGCCTCAATCCCACATACTGATTAATGTGAGTAATAAACCCTATAATATAAAGTTTTTGACCTCCAGAGCGAATATGAGTTATCAAATTTCAATAAATAAACACCCTTGCCTGGGCAAGTGTGACATCCAGCATATACTTCAGTGTGACAATCTCTCCTGAAAACTGGTATGATTTGAATGATTAACGGCTTAGAGATGCCGTTTCGTGCCAGCGATCCCGCTTCTAGGTCTCCTGTGTGGATAATTTCATCTTCATCTTCTAAGTCGTCTTCATCCGGATCATCATCTTCACTGTCAGAGACATGTACTGACACCTTTTCAGCGGATGGGTCTCCATGTTCAAAGAAAATACCAAAACCTGGCAATTAAATTGAATACACTTAAAGAAGTACTGATTTAGTATTGTATAATGATATAGTGCACATAGATTTTTTTAAACTACCAGTTCAAAATGAAATGAAATTTATTTACAATCCAAGAATGTGTGAATGTTAGAAAAATATATGACCAAGTTTGTAATCATAAGGTCTAGAATTCAGCTTCAAGTGAAACTATACCCCTTGTGTATACACAAGGCTATAACCAAGATAAAAATTTTCTTTGATGCTATCCGAAGGCCTTGTTTCAATTGTGCATTATAGATCCATAACTTCTATCATGTTGCATATTGCAACATTAGTACATATTAGAAAGTCGATTGTAGAGGTAGGCAAGAACTCATAAAGTGACATTGATAGATCTCTTGACCTTACAATATTGGATGGGACCATATAAATAGTGTACAAGGATTATTACATCAATAATATGGGTTAAGAGCTTAAATTAGAGCTGAAATTCGCAACATTTTGGTACTTACTTTGGATAATTGCATAAATGTTTTAGAAATTGTGAAATGACACCTGCGAACTTTTATGCTACAACACAACTCTTTGTATAAATGTTTCATTTATTGCAAATTCTTCAACTATGCTACTTTTGCATAATACATAGTGATACTTCCAGAATATTTTTACTGTGGAGAGCCATTATACAGGATGTGCCGCATTATGTTGGCAACCTCTCGGAATCTAAAAACTGGTGCAAATAACACTATTTTACAGAATAACTTTTATTGAAATAACGCCCGCCTACTGAGATACTAACTCTGAAACATGGGGAAAGGAAAACAGGTCGATATAATTTCATCAAATTTTGGCTATTATTATTTAAAGTGGAAGCCTTWAAAATGATGCGCACATGTTTTTAATAAATGTTTTGGAGGGGCCGGGAGGGAGCCAATACCCCACATTTTATTGATGACTTAGTTAAGCAGTGAAAATGTGAATACTAATATTCAACTGCAATTTTCTCGGAGAGGGTCATGAACATGAACAAAGAGCATCTTTTTTGTTTTCAAGGCACAAAGATTTAAAAAACATATTTTTGAAAAAGAATACTGCACCGTTTAAAAGTTTAGGGTTAAAATGTGGAAGGTTGGCCCCCTCCCGCCCACCCAATGTTTATTAAAAAAATGTGCGCATCATTTTAACAGCTTAAGCCCGGTTCACATGGATGTAGAATGCGGAGTGCGGAACGAGCAGAAGGCAATGCTCTTACGCACGGAAAATTTCAGAGCGGTTCATATGTTGGGGGCTGGCAGGATGATGTTCCGCACTCCGCATTCCATGTACCTAAAATATGATAAAATTATATCAACCAGTCTAAAAGATATTTTTTTTAAACTGTTTCTCTTCCCATATGTTTAAGAGTGAATATCACTGTAGGCGGGCGTTAAAAAAAAAGTTACTTAGCAGTGCAAAAATAGATTTGGTGCCAACAGAGATGGAACTACAAGAAATCTTCGCTGCTAATTGCACATGCCGCTGTCTACAGTACATCACACGGCCTTCAAATGTCACAAGTCTTTTGTGCCTCCCTGTAACATTTTACTGGATGATGCATCTATTCCTACATTCTTTTACCACAAAAAAGTCTCTATCATGCACTCTTTTAAAGATATCTTAATTTTAGATATGCAATGCTTACATAAAAGCAAACTACACTTTTCGTTTCGTTTTTGGCAATCTGTCATTGTATTTTTTTTTCTTTTTGATTTTTTTTATATTAAAATGGAAAGACAATTTATTTTTTAATTCAGATCTGTAAACATGGTCTATATGTCTACACATATATAAAATTTTATTGAGCGTATACACAGATATATTATCTCTCATTGCCAAGTTTGAAAATAACAAATTATTTACCTAATGTTAGGTACACCCTATAGTTTTACTTATGGCCTACCTTGTATAATAAACATTATAATACAACATTACCAGTTCTAAAATACACAAGGAGAAAAAGGTAAAATGTGTTCAGTTAAAAGAAAGGCGAAAAACTGCATATTTCTTACTATAACATAAAATGAATTAAAATTCAATACTACCTATATCATAATAGTCTGTGGCGAATTCCCAAAACAGCTTCATTCCAGGATGATGGGCAGGTACTCTGACAGTTATAGTTTCTCCATGGCCCACCCTAACCACATTATCTCCTTCAGCCTTTGAAACAATTTGCTTAAAACTATCTATATTTCGATCTGTCCACATATTAGGTTCCTCTATAATTGTTTCCGTAATCATGCTATTTTGTATATGGGATCTGTCATTCTCATTCTAAAAATTTGACATCGGATTATAAAACAAATAGAAATATTTACCTTTCATACCACATCTTTACTATCTGGTATTTTGCTGTTGTCAATTACAGATTTTTGGTTAACCTGCATTTCCTGCATGTATTGAATATAATGTTGTTCTTGAAGTTGGCGTATTAAGACACCTTGCTTCTCTGGTTCACCTGCAATAGATACATCCATTTAATATTTTATGTCTTCATATCCAAACAAGCAAAAGCCTACATTACCATAGATGTTTATCTAAATAAATGAGTGCAACAGATGTTTTAAAGAGGAGTGATCATTACTATAGTATTGCATTACAAACAAGCTGAAATTTTACACACTTCTAGAAAATTGCATCCTAAACACGAAATTGAAATCTGTTTCTTGCCCTCACCTCTAGTTTATGAAAAAAGGACATGTGCATTTGGAACTGTGTATGATGTGCAGTCACATGCTTCTATATATGTGTTTATGTAATGTGCTAAATGAGTGTGTTTTCAAGCAGATTTGGTGTCGTGTTTTATGTAAAAAAAGAACATATACTAAACATGTCAAAAATCACTCGCTTAGGACCACCATGTATAAAACCACATGCCATATGGAGAGACACTGTGTTTTGTAAAACAGTTTTAAATTCAAACAGCCACTGAACAAAAACGATGTGATGACATGAAATTTCAGATATATGTTCAGGAGACCGTTTGCTATGGGTGTGTATTTGCAATTCATTTGGTGATGTGGCATTATAGTAAATAATTACCAAACGGACATATTTGTTTAGCAAATGGTAATACAGGTGATATACATCAATAGACAGAATTACATTATTATTCCAAGGGTGCTAATTGTAACCAGAGGACAAAGCCTGAAAGCTACAATGCACCAATGGAATAATAGCACTTCTCTCTTAAGATGTATATATTATTTATTCACAGCCAAAGTAAGATTGCCATAAAAAAACATGTTTAATATTATCATTTAATTACATGTAACATCATAATCAATATACACTACAAATGAATGATTAAAAATATTTTAGTAACTTTGGAAAGCAGATATATCCACCAGCGTCACGCAGGTTGGCATTCGATAATAATGGAAATCTACATTAAATAATTTGATTGAGAAATAGACAAAATTGCAACTAAAGTTCAACAGGGATCAAATACTGAGAAATACGTTTTGAAACATACTGTTAATTTAATATCAATGTACAAAAAATTATAACTTACTTTGTGCCAAATTCCATTACATTAACTTCTTACAGAAATATGACATATTCAATTTTATGAATAAWTGGATTATTAATAATTAAAAATGTTCCATAATAAAAGAAACTCTAGGGAGTTTTGGAATATTGTGTCCTTATTGAGATATAATTATTCATCATTTCTGTCACTTTTTGCAATTATAATGAAATCAGCTGTGAAAAAAAATAATTTTCAAATATTGACTTGGTTACCTGGATACTGCTGCTCAGCATACTGTTTAAACTGTTCATAACTGTGTTGGTTCAGCACTTCTTGAATATGTTTCTTTAAAGCCTCTTCTTTTTCCTTTTGTTCTAATACTAGCCGTTCTTCCTCTTTCTTCTTAACCAATTCTGCTTCTTCAATCTTCCTCTTTTCCTCTTTTTCCCTACTAAAATTTTTGTAAATTACATTCCTGAATCACTTCAAAATCAACTTACTTTAACCTCTCTTGTTCCTTCTTTTCCATCCAATGTGCTTCGGTATATGCCTTGAATAACGGGCATTTTCTGCTCAGCAACTCTATGAACCCTGCTCGTGCTTGATCAGCAGACAGTTTCCCTAGTTTCTGCCATGCTAATCGCCTATCGCGACCAACTACATCTAATGTACCCAAAGGGGGTAATTTTGATATAGCCTCTGACAATGGTCCATGTAAAACTTGTTGCATGAACGCAACTAGTTGTAGTTTGTCCTCATAACTAAAGTGTACAGCTTTTCCTTCCTTTTCTACAATAAAAAATATTTTTCAAGCAGTTTCAGCAGTTTACCTTGATACTAACCTTTGTAGAAATTACACGCGAGTTTGTATATTTCAGCTAAAGGTAATTCACTCTCAAAATCACCTTTACCGCTAGTGTTTTCTTGTTTACAGTATTCTAAATCAAGAACTGTATCCATTGCAAGTTTGTTTTGTAGCACTTTGCTGGTTGTCAATCGGCCATCACATTTGATAAACGTCACCGCCAAATGTCATCACCTCATCGTTGAAACATGCCAAGTGTTAAACCACGTTGCCAAATTATCTAATAACATTTAAAAGGACTGGCGGGTAATGATTACTGAAATAGTTTTTATCATCTTATTTCGCACTGGACTATTACACCTTGACTCAACACTTAGCACAATTATCATTGCGTAATTAATGCTTAATGTGATCTTTAATGTCGGCAATGTTGGTAGTCGGTACTGTCAATCTGTGTTCTGTGAATGTGAATGTCATTATTATTGTCAAGATGGTATTAACCTCAATTCTTTGTTTTGCTTTCACTGTTGTTCTTGCCGTCACGGTTTGTTTTTGTTGACTGATTAATTTCAGAAATGGTAAGCTACTTACACTATATAAATATTGTAGACGAGCATATTTATTACCTTGTTTTATTTTAGGGCAAACATAAACATAAATCAAAGCATAAGTCAGACAAGAAGAAGCACAAGAAACATAAACGTAGGCTGAGCTCAAGTTCTGATGCTACAACTGAAGATGAATGGGTGGAAAAACCGTCTAGTGTTTCACCTCCTGAACCAAATGCAGCAACAGCTGATGAGTATGGAAGAGAGGATTGGATGTCGCTTCCCACAAGTTTTTTAACGAGTTCAAATCTGGACAGGCGAAAGGAAAGGGAAGAAGCGAAGAGACAGGAAAAGGAAAGAGATAAGTATGATCCAAGAAAAAATATACGTGAACTGAATCCGTATTGGAAAGATGGTGGTGATGGTTTACCCAAATTTAAAAAACCTAGGGAAGCAGATGATGAAAATCAAAGAGATACGTACAAGAGTTCAAGTAACAGAAACAGAGTATCGAACTGGAAAAAGCAGAGTCATACTGTGTCAACCATAACAAAGAAAGATGGACAAAAGGAAGATATAATAGTAAGTAATGTAAATACACAGGAAACAAACAAAAATACAGAAATTATGTCAGAAAAAGATTTAAATGCATTAGCAGCAAAACTTGTTAAAGCAGAAATTATGGGAAATGCAAAATTAATTGCTGAATTAAAAGAAAAACTTGAAAGAGCAAGATCTGCTAAAAACGTCGAGGAGCAGGATCAGCGGGAAGTTTTATTAACACAGACTGATTCCAAAGGTTATTCACAGCCTATCAAACTGCAGTCCCAATATGGTGAACATTCCGGTTCAAAACGCAAAAAACAAAAATTAGAAACTCATGCAGGAGGTGAAAGAGTTCGGTACTTTGCCGATGATGATAAATATTCATTAAAACAGATGTTTGAAAATGAAAAATTCAATTCTGTAGATGACCAAAATAGGGAATTTGCCAAACTCGCTGGAAAAATAGCCAAAAACGATGACTTGGATGATATTTTCACGGACAAAATAAGACGCAAGGAATCAAGTGAGAAGATGGACAAACGCATGAAGGATAGAGCTGTTAGCGAACATCAGAACACAGCACGCACCTTAGACAACTGTGCTTTTTGCTTGCAATCAACAAATATGCCAAAACATTTGATGATATCAATGAATGAGACATTCTATTTGAGTCTGCCGCAACAGGAACCTTTAACAGATGGCCATTGCCTACTGATCCCCATTCGACACATTCCTTGCATAACCCAGTTGGACGAAAATGAATGGAGTGATTTAATGGACTTCAGAAAGGCTTTGACAAAAATGTTCAACTCCCAGGATGAAGACGTAATTTTCTTKGAAACTGCCATGAATCTTAGTCGTTACCCTCATGCAGTTGTTCATTGTGTTCCTTTACCGAAAGAACAAGGAGATTTGGCGCCGATCTATTTTAAAAAAGCAATTGATGAGTCTGAAACTGAATGGTCATCCAATAAAAAATTGGTTTCCTTAAAAGGCAGAGACGTTAGGAAAGCTATTCCTAAAGGTTTGGAGTATTTCAGTGTTTCATTTGGAATGGAGGAAGGATATGCACATGTTATAGAAGATCAGAGGTTATTTCCAGGCAATTTTGCACAAGAAATAATCGGAGGCATGTTAGACTTGCATCATAGTAAATGGAAAAATCCAAAAAGACAGCGTTTCGAAGAGCAAAGCAAAAGGGTTGTAGAATTTAACAAAACATGGAGCAAATTTGACTGTACAACATCGCAATAGTACTTGCAAGTGCATGTTCTTATTGTATAATTAATAAATAAATTAAAACAAACTCAACCTTTATTTACAATTTGGTAGTGATTCCAGCATTCACAATCATTGCCAAGATAAACTAGATGCCTTTGATGAAGTATAATACTTTATTCTTATTTTATCACTAATAACAATGATTGTCAAACTGTTTTGTAAACACAAATAGTAGTTTAAGGAGTACTAATCTTGTAATTCTAGTCATTGTTTCAAGTTTCAAATTTAATACACTCATTGGCATAAAAGGTGATTCACTAACTTTTTGCTTCTAATTTTGTTCCAACTTCATTATTTTGTATGCGTTTTTTGTTTTAATATTGAGGAAGAGAACACCTGCGCTGTTCTTAAACCCATGTGTGTAAAAGTTTGTTAACGCTTTTGAATGGGTGTATTTATGCGTAATGAGCGATTGAACTTCCAGTTAAGAATCTCTTAATAACCACATAGCCTTTATTATTGTGTAAAATCCGTTTCTTTCGTTATTCCAATCTAGGCTACGTAGCGCTGACTTCGTCCATCTTGAAGAAGGGCTATTCGTGGGGGGTTTAATCCACTAATATATATAATACATTTTTTTTTTCTGGTTATTCTGTTTTGATATCATTTGCACTAACTGTAATTCAGAGAATCCGGACATAGTTGTTCAACATGATGCCATGATGTCAACACCAAGAAAACATCCACTCTGCTTAGTATGTATTTTGAAGCAAATCATATTTTAATTTTTAAAGTATCTACATTGCTTTCTTGTTTTGGTGCAAATCCAAAACCGCCAAGCGGCGGATAACATGTATAAGCACGACGATTATTKTTGCGTTGATTTTTGTGTGCTGCACATGTCCAGAACACATTATACAAATATGTTCTTATGGTGCATAGCAAAAATTTTTATTGTGGATCCAKGTTAAAAAAAATGTACAATATAAAAAACAGATGGAACAAAATACAAAGCAAACAGGTAGTGATTTGCTTTTTATGCCGGTAAGTGTACAGAGTGATTCATTGAAGGTACGAAGTGGCTGTGTCTTGAAAAATTCTCGAGCTATCACTTGAGGAAAAATTCGACTTACCTCGTCACCAATTTGTTAAATATGTGGGGGGAAAACAGACTTGAAAGTAATGATGTTTATTATACTTGTAGATTCTTCATATAATCAGGGCATCGGTCAATAATAAATAAATCCTTTTAACTATACGCCAAGCTTTCGGAGGTGTTAGACTCCTTCTTCAGGGCTTCTAGTGATGGATTATTTAGGGCTTAACAGGATCACAGAAACCAAATTTTGCATATTATCTTATTACTTTTTAAATGTAATTTCCCTCAATGTTAGAATTATTTGTTGGTTTTCTGTTACTTTGTGGTTGGTTTCAGTGATCTTGTTAAGCCCCCTTAAATAATCCATCACTAGAAGCCCTGAAGAAGGAGTCAAACACCTCCGAAAGCTTGGCGTATAGTTAAAAGGATTTGTTATTTATTGCAACTGACGCCCTGATTATGTAAAGAATCTACAAGTATAATAATACAACAGTCAATATTTTAAGTCATAATGATGTTTATATTTTATATCTGTATTACAAGAACTGAACTGTATTATTTTTTTAACATGGAAACTCATAGCACTCTGAAAATGGAGCATATATAACAATATCCAAACTGTCTATCATGCTCTTCTCTCTAATTTCTGGCGGGGTGCAATTAAATTTCTGTTTCACTCATTGTTTTTGTGTTCACATAGCAATCTTAAAAACAAAGTCGCTTTCATTCATATATTATTAAGAAATGTATTCAGTTTGTCTTATGATACGTTCAGAACTTTGTCTTAAGTCTTTGGTTCCTACACAAGACGAAACCAGTCACAAAGAAGCGATTTGGACAGAATTACAAGATGATTGAGGTTTTTTGTGTAACATTTGACATTTGCATTACGATAAATTGTTTGACATTTAGGAGTGTTGGCTTAGTCACCAGTCAGGTAAAGAGCCACTTTCTCACGTTGGATGAGTAGGATAAAGTTGTACTTTCGATTGTAGTAGCTGAAAAATATAATTAATTATTGTTTCTTACTTCAAAAGCAAAAAGAAACTTTAGGTCGGTTTCACTGATGATGCMCCTGCTTCACAAGAGCCACTTCTTTTGACTGTATTTTAAATTTGAGAAGTTGATTTATATATACTTTTTTAGTGCATATCAGTGCAGTACAAAATGAAGCTTGGGTACTGTAAATAAGATTTTGAAAAAATATTATCCATTTAAATTTAAACCTTAGGTTTATTTGTTAAGTTACACTTATAATTAGTACATTTCAGCACAAATTAGCTCTTAAATGTTTAAACTATCATCTCTAATTCACGGGCATATTCTACTGCTTGTTCTGCTAATTCAACTGAAGGTATCACAGGTTCCTCGCTCTTTTTAATTTCTGATGTGAAGTGGAAGAAGTTATCCTTGCCCAACTTCCATTTCTTTGTCTAAAACGCATATGTCACTAAAATAATGGATGAATATAATAGTATGACTTACTTTCGTTCCAAAAATTTTTGCTGTTTCTTCATTTGGCAAATACAGCATTCTTGCAGCATCCTTTAAAGAGAGTTTTTCATAAGCTTTTTCCATGCACACGGCGATTTCACCCCTTATCGTGTCTAATAAGATATCCATGAAAAAGTTGTAATTTTTGGCAGGAACATTTCCTTTTGCAAGAAATATCTGAAAACAAAAATGTTGGAAGCTTTCTAATACCACGGTTTCTTTAAAAGATGTCATTCAGAGTGTCTCACTATTCAACAGATGCAGATTAAGGCTTTTTTCATTACCCTGGCATCTTAAGGCAAAGGGGTAGGTATATGACAACTATTTAAATTGAACTTTAGGTCTAATATCTTAATACAAGCATCAGTTATTTTAAAACATAACACACGAATGGTATATTATAACAATTACAAATCTGAGGTGCGATTATTAGGCCGCCTCACTTTAAATAACTTGCTGGATTCGCCCTTCTTTTTAAGTAACCAATTCATATTAAGATGTAGCATGTAAATATCTGTCTATACTGGTTTTCTGTACACTTTGAATATCTAACAACCATCTTTGAGTAACTGTATACTCAAGTAAATACACTGCTAACATTCCAATTATGAATTTTAATTCATAATTTTATAAAAAAAAAAGTAGCGAAAAAGTTAATTATTAATTACATTAATAGAATCTAACAAATTTTTGAAAAATCTGTGGGTTTTCCTAAATAGGCTTCAAAAAATATAATGTGGATCTTAAGGAAATAATAGTTTTTCAGATTCTGAGCAAACTTTAGAACCTTACAATCGCATATAATTAAAAAGAACTTTTCCACATTTGAAAGAAAAAATTTTAAGATAATTAGTTTTTGAAACTTTTGACATAAAACCTCTGGTTCATTTTTGTAACTATTTTTGCTAATTTAATTAACTAATATTAATTACATACAGATTTTATTGTTAATTTATTTGAGTAATGCCCATCGCTATTATTTTAAGTTGAAATCATTTGATGATGTGAGTCAACTTCCTCAGCAAAGGATACCACCTACTATAAAATATCTAGAATACATTTGTACCCATTTCATTTGTTTCAAAGCATAGCCACCTGTAATTTCATAGTTCTATAAAAAGTGAAAAACATTTATTTTTTTACTTTGTAAATAACTTTGTCCTGAAAACCACATCTCTTTATGTGTAATAATATAAAAAAGCTGAAACTATCAATACCTTGAACATAAATATATGCCAAGTTACAGTATTCTTATTTTCTCCCATTATTTTATAGATAGAATAACAAATATATTATTTTACGTTTCCTTAACCCATAACTACATACCTTATTGTAACTTCCCTCCATTAGGTACTGTTCGATGGATAATGGATGCCTGATGTATACATCATTCTGTATATGATCAGCAGGCAACAGCTCCAGTTCGGTGTGAAACTCGGCCACTCTGTTCTGTGATAGCAGAAACAGTAAGTTCAACCCCAATAATTGATACTTAAAAGCTGATTCCGGTAAAAAAGATTTATAGTCGAAATAATAACATTTAAGTTGTGCCATGTAACGTTCAAAGGAGGGAATATCATTGCTTTCAATACTCCACTGCACGCCAATTTCTAAAATATCCCTAGCTAACAGAAGTTCTTGTTTGGATGCAGCGGCGTTAGAGGTAGGTAGAAACATCAGATGTGTTAACTCCAGCTAATTGTAAAAAATGGCAAAATCATTATCTGCAACATAACCTATAAACATAGAACATACCTTTAGGTCGGAAAGTAGTTGACCACACTTGCTCAAATTTGGTTTTGAAGCTCCCCATTCGGCCTTTAAAAGCTTGTACAAAGATGCCACATCATTTACTTTCGACATTGTTTCAAAAGACTTATAAATTAATTTTCTAAAAGGTAAACTGAAGTACAGTACAAAAACAGCAAGATGAAAAGCACTCACAAGTGTCAAACGTCAAAGTCAAAATCAAATGACGAAAACGATCAACATAAAGCCGTCAACGTCAATGCTGCTGATTGCCAGATACAACAAGAATCCAACAGCCAGCTTACAGAGTTTCTACGGAGATATTTCTAGTTTCTACAAATGATTCATGCAACGCGGGCAGCGTTGATTTCTAAATTCTGTGTGCCGTCCTTTTGTAACTGCTGCCAATCTACAAGAAGCACGGCGATCACTCAACATCAATGAGATCAGATCAAGTTACAGTCACAAAACTGACGACTTTATAAAGATTTCCCAACAATTTACCGTTATATTTTTCTTTCAAAGGTAAGAAATATAATGCGGTAATTTTTTAATTTCAAATAACTCTGTTTCTATGATATTATGATATGGTATAAATATGTAAATGACCTGTAAAGGGATTTTTTATAACATTAAAGAAATTAAAAATAAGTTTTACCAGAATAAATAATACGAATGTGGTACAATACAATCGTATATAAAATACAATAAAAATGATCAAAATATGCAATTTTGGAACTAAAACTTGATTCTAAAATTAAGTCTGACTGATTAGAATAGGCATAAAATTTTAAATACAAGAAGACACCTATTATAACATTAAATTATTATGATAAAGTGATAGTGATAAACACAGTAAACAGTATTTCATGTAAACTTTGGCAACTTTGGATGTAGCCAATTTTTTAGTCGGTGAACAGATTTCTGTGGAAACTAGAGCCGTTTGCCATCTAGCGAGAAAAAGGATATATTCCACATAGCAGTACCTAAATGGGGGCGTCGTGTTTGTTTACGATTACGAAGATTCAACCGCAACACAAACGTCTCACACCCCACCCATGTCGCCCAGCCAATCCAGACCTTTGGTTACACCGGCGCATGAGATATAAGCAAACGGCAAACGTGCTGGCCAACATTAAAGAGTTGACAGTTGTTCGAATCGGTGGTGAATTGTGCAACCACGATTTTGAGTTTGTCATTGTTTGTCAGGTGCCTACCTGTAGTGTATTCTTGTTCTCTTATCGTATCATCGAAGAAGTAACTTTGATAATGGCCTTCATGATGCCCGTTGTGAAGAATGATTGGGACATCTACAAGTCCAATCGCTCGAGGCGCGTGTCGGAGTGCTCGAATCCGCGCTCGTGCCGGTCGCGCAAAGTTTCAGAATGCAAATCTGAAGGGCCGAGCCTGTCGACATCGCCTGGTTCAGACTTCATCGTCGGCTCACCGGGCCACAGGAGCGTGCCTAATAACATGTCATCGCGCCAGTACTCCCGCGCCAGCTCCAGGACGTCGCAGAGCAGCCTGCAGAGTCCGTGCAAGAGCGCCTCCTCGTCGCCGCCAAAAAACGGCTCGCAGTCCAGCCTCAACAAGTTCCACAACAGGCYCCTGGATAAACTKAAGCGTTCGCYCAGGAGTAAGGACGACAACGAAAGGACGAGTTCATGAGATGAGGCCGAGGAACCTCCTCAAGGGGCCACATCCTAGTGCAGAGGTCATTGGCTGGGGTACGACCGCGAACCGCAGCGTTCTACTTGTGAAACGCTCTGTGATAATGTTTATGGGATAGCTTTAATGTTTAGGGTAAGCGGTCGTTTGTCGGTTTTGGTTGAAAGACTGATTTCTTCCCTCCGGCTTGGACGGTGACCAAAATTCGTAGTGGAACGACCAAATGCTGAGATTTGTATTTGTACGTCCCACTACTCGATAATATTGCTTCAGTTTGAAGATCACTACTTATAGATTATATTATTTAATCGTTGAAGACTGTTAGGTTGGTTTATTGGAGATTATTTATTCTGAAGGCGTAAGCCGAAATTATATAAATGTTAATGCTTGTAACGTGATGTAAACCCGGGCATAAGCAGTTACTAGAACATCTTGTATGTGCTATTCAGCCCATTAATTTGTGTTCATCAAACGATGTAACATCTTTGGTTGGTTTTTTGAACATAAGCAGTAACATTCCATATGGTGTTAAACATAATCTAGCTTTTGCATTCTGTAATCGAATATACACAATACATTTGTATAAGAGATGTTTTTAAAACTCGAAACTAGCTGAAAATATTTGTATGATGTATCTGTGGTACGTGGTAATGCACTACCTGTAAGTTTTGAATATAAGAGTTTTCAAGATTTGAATATTTATTGTGAACTAATTTGTATTACGAAAATAAAACCATTGTGTTAATATACCTTCCTGTTTTATTTTTTCTCTAAAGCGACCCCCATTACCATTACAATATTAAATGATAAAAACGCACTTCAATACTAGAAATTTATTAAATCGGGTGTCAAAAAAAGCGAGAGTAGGTATAACACTGCCGCATTACAGCTTTTCTCTGCCTTCAATTAATTGTTGATGCACACGTGTAACGGCCCCATAGCTCGTGATGTATCGTCGAGGTCGGCTCGGATTTGTTCATGCACAATTTCTATTTATGCAAGCTCAAGTTGTCAGCTGGGCTAACTGACCGTCTCCAATGTGGCTGGTAATTTTCCATTCCGTTTTAGACGTTACACGGTGTTGCCGGCTATTCAAATATTTGTCGTTGGCTATTTATTTTCTCTAAGGTTTTCGATAATTTTTTTATTTTATTCTGTAGTTTGCTTCATTATAATATGATCCTTTATATTAAAGTACTTTTTGTTGTACACACATACATATACATATATATAAGTATTCATCCCCAATTTTCTTAAAATACATAGACATTTATTACACAGACTGAACACTATTTTTTTATAATTTGCATGCGCACATATTTTTTCTCGTAGCAATTCTCAATTTATTAATTAAAAATTATTTGACAACGTTGTGAATTGCATTTGCTCGTTACGTCCTGTACCGAATGACGCGCACATACCGCGAAGCTGACTGCGTAAAAAAAACAGTTGATGACTAAACAAGTAAACACCTTCTGATGATTAATTTGCTGCTTTCTATGGGCAATTGAAAAGCAACGGTCTAATTTTTATATGGTAAAGTGGAAAGTCAATTAGTGAATGAATTCATCAGTTTGATTTAATCATATTAGATAGGAAACATTCACTACTAATTCGAATTATTTAGGTAACGGTTAACAGGTGGACATATTTGGAGAGAAGTTTTCTTGCGACTCAGTCTCGTCCGTAATTGTATAATAGTTCTCTATGAATGCAAATAAGGCAATAAGGKGTATATATAGTTATCTACGTATACKGCCCGGCTATTGTTAGGAACTAATTTATTTGACGGCTTTACTTTGCGTAGTATAATTACGTTTGTTTTACGCTGATGTCATTTCCATTCGTTTGCAAGATATTTGACGTCACTGTGCTATCGACTACATCTAACAGGAAAAATATTAGTTTATGGTTTGTTACTGCCATATTAACACAATTTATGAATATGCCGCGAGATATCAGCTAGTAACGTCACAATTTATTGTAGTGTGTACCTATCTACGTAACTATCCGTGTGCGTGTTTTGCAGGTGAAATCGCACGTACAACAAATAACTTAAATATAAAGGTTTAATGCACCAACATCGACCATGTGTTTATGCAGAGATGGCTTCTGGAAATCGAGGAGGACAAATATACTGCATAGAGGGTTGCAAAAAGTAAGGTGTCCAGATTTTCAGTATTTAATTCGCGGAAGCATAAAAAGGCATTATGGAGGTGTCTTTATACCCAAAAGAGATAATTTAATTTGTTTTGCCAGCATTTTTAACGTTTCAATATAATATATATTTTCAATACTAACTATATTAAATTTCTTTAAAAAATAAATTTTATTGCCAACCGTCCTGGATTTAGGGAATAATTTTTGTGTTCTTCTGAAGACCCCGGAAGCACGGTATGCCCTAGATTTCATTACAGACATTATTAATTATTACAAGTCCCAGAATATTAAAAATCAGTATTTTTACTCTTCTAACAACGATAGATATAAGGTGTGTGGAGAATCTTCAAATGTATTTCATTTATAAAAAATATCCAAGTACGATCATCGGAAACAGGGGTCACACTAGAAAACAGTTTTCATATTATTCACCACTGTAAAACTGAAATGAGTCTCATTATGTGCATCTGTTTCTAAACTATTATTTAGAAACAAAACCTTTTCATTAAGTGTTACGTAAATGTAAAAATCATGAGCCAGTAGAAGCCGGTTTAAAAGAAACAACTGTTTTCGTAGAAAAATGTAGTAATTAAATAGGTACTTTGAAGGTCGTCACAGTTTTCTGCGAAGGACGGAACTTGTAATGGAAATTTTATACAGTGCCAGTAGATAAGTTTGCGATCGGTGCCATAATATCCAGTGGTTTGTGAGACATACTTATTTAAATGTATAAAATTAAGTGTAGTAGGTCGACAAAAATAAAAAAAAATGTCGGTAGAATTTTTCTTATTACAACTTGTAGAATCAAATCTAGATTATGCATTATGAATGCAGACGCAGCCAAGCTGCAACACGGATTGCTGAGT
Organism: Rhyzopertha dominica; assembly: GCA_025024175.1. Lineage (NCBI taxonomy): Eukaryota > Metazoa > Arthropoda > Insecta > Coleoptera > Bostrichidae > Rhyzopertha > Rhyzopertha dominica. Next base: position 23,856,983 of record QCXZ01000041.1, read on the forward strand.
ATAAACTTTCCTACCTCTAAAATTAATAGCTTAACCGCACTACAACGGACTACAATATCCTAGATTTATACTTCTTTATTTATATGGCACCTAAATTACAAAATGTTTTATACTCATTTGCTCTAAATTATAATAGTTTCTCACTTTCCATATAAATATCTTTCTCTGGCAATTTTTATTACGTTCAGTTCAACCACAGTTCGGCAGCTTTTATGTTTCTAATACCTTTTTGCTTAGCTTTTATTACATGTAGATTGGGATGTGGAGATGCGCAATAATTTTTCAATATTCGTAGCGATTATATAAACTACTGAGATTTTGAGCTCATCATACATAGATTGTGGTTCTAATCGTGGTTGAACACATTAAAGCAGAAACTCCTTAGGGCTTTAGAAAAATTAAACCTTAAAAAATTTCCAATTATAGAATACTTTTATTTGTATTCCTGTGCTAGATTTTTTTTCAAAAGACGACATAATTTTTTTTCCAATTTTGTTATTTGCAAAAGAAGGTACTCCAACTTGCCACGACTGTGTGAAATGAAAACGATATTCTGGAGAAAGATTTTCACTTCTGGTTTACTTGTCAAACGAAATACATCAGAATGGTATTTTTTAAATCACTCTGCTACGTACGCATCATATGCAAGCACAAATATTGTAAATAACTGCATAAATTACTAGGTACCTATAGCAAATAAACTGTAGGTTTATTTGATGGACAAGTAAAAACTACTACCTTCAACAACTTGTCATTGATAAACAGAAAATTTTTGTTTTGCAATATTTTTATTTCAACTTCGTCAAAAAATTGATGAATTTATCAAGATTTCGTAAGTTTCGCTAATTATACTTTTAATTTCCATATTTTCTTTCATCACGAAGCTAAAACAGAACTTTCCTTTGAGATAAGTATAATGATGTATTATTATATTTAAATCAGAAGTGATACTCGTATTTCGTATCTATGAAACTAATTTAAATTTGAGGTTTTTCCGGGTTGTCTGCTAATTATGGTGATGCAGTTCAGGCAGAAAATTAGGGGATTATATGATTTTTGGTGGAGGTCAGATACATACACCGATGAAAGTTAGTCTCGTTTCTAAACATACGTAGTAAACATGCAGGATAATTATGTTTTATCTACAACTGCTACTAAATGAATGTATTACATGCGAATCTGAATAGCAACATAACACAATCCATATTCCACTAGAGAGAATATATTCATATTATAAGGTATTTGTCTATTATACATTCTGTATACAATTGTAGATAAAGTATTGTATTCAATTCGTGTATAATGGAATCGACTTTTTACAATAAGAGTCTACATTATACACTTATTAAATAATATACTATTATTTCAAATCTGGGCGACCTTGCATATCAGTATGTTTGGCAGCTTATTCCTAACAAACCTTGCAAATCTGCAAATTGTTTCGTTCGCTTATGTAGGCCATCGAAACAAAATATCCTGAATATAAAACTTTCAGTTGAGAATGAGTTTGGTCAGGTTTCTATCTAAATGGGACAATGGCTAATTAACACAAGATATTTAGAATGTATCTATGATATAGCACCGTAGAGTGGACTTTCAGGTATATAAAATAAATTATTCATCTTGTAACACCACGACCAAGTTTGGCAACCTGGCACACAGTCCGGCGATACCGCAACGCCAGCAACCAATAGCCGAACGCCCTGCCGAACCACCAATAGGAAGCGTTGAACGCAGAAGCAGTAGAGACGCATCAGATTCCGCGTGTCGGTTGGCTGGTCGTACCGATCTCCCACGAAATACATAACCCTAAATTAAATATCTTATCGTTTAATGTAAGTGTACGTGGAATAAAGTTGCCAAGTGATTTTCGCTTAGAAGCTGTGTATTTGTTGTCATTTCACCGCGTGTGATCCCCCTCAAAATTTCTTTAATAACGCGTACTAACCTACGTGTTACAAAAGTGGCGCTCCAACTCGTGGCCAGCTGTGAAAGACAAAACAACAAACAAACGACGGTGAAAAAAGTGGAATTTCACGACGACTTCCCACAACTACAATCTACGTTCTTCAGCAAGAGCAGAAAAGTCGACAGTGATGGGTGATCCAGTTGTGATGACGCAAGCTCAGCTCCAGCAGCTTATTGCCGGACTGAAGGACGTCATGACCATGGAGCAGCAGCAGTCCCCAGCAGGAGGAACAGCTCAGCAACAGGTCAACGATTCTGGTAACTTTTCGCAGTGTATGTCACGTTTTTCTGGAGAAACTGGTGAGGATATTGAAGCTTTTATTAACGCTATTAGTATTTACAAAGACTGTGTTCGTGTTTCGGATGATAATGCGTTGCGTGGACTACCCATGTTGCTTGATAAAATGGCCGCTAAATGGTGGCAAGGAATTAAATCCTCGATTGCTAACTGGAATGACGCTTTAGTTGCGATTAGACACGCGTTTGGTGTGCGCAAACCTGCTCATAAAATTTTTAAGGAATTATTTTCTAAAGAACAAGCAGAAAATGAGCCAACCGACGTATTTGTAACAAATGCGCGAGCGCTCCTTTCACATTTACCCTCCACTCCTGTGTTGCACGAGCAACATAAGTTAGATATGATATATGGACTTTTAAATCGCAAAATTCGACATCGCCTTTCGCGGGATGACGTCACATCGTTTGATACGCTCATTCAACGCGCGCGATCAATCGAAGATTCTTTTGCAGAAATCGCAAAACCGGCAGAGACTAAACCGCGTATTCGTTGTAACTTTTGCAACAACATTGGACATTCGAAGCAAGAATGCCGCAAGTTTCTTGCTTCGCAACAAAACAGTGGAACGGTTGCGCCTTCAGCGAGTAATAACAGTAAGACTGCGCCTGCGCCAGTTCAAACGGTAAATCGCGTTAACAATGCAATGCCTATACACTGTTTCGGTTGCAGTACTCCCGGATTTGTTCGATCAAACTGTCCAAACTGTAATAAAAAAACAAGTGCCGCTACTCTTGATTTATTACTTACTGAGATAAACAGCCAGGATGAAAGTCGACCACTTATCCAAGTGAGTGTGGCAAATTTAACTGGTTTAGCGTATATAGATACAGGAGCAAAGTGCTCCATTGCAGGACAGCGTTTGTACAATCATTTGTTGAAAAATAATATTCCCTATGTTCAGAAAAACAAACTACTTACCCTTGCAGACGGTGTTACGCGAAACGTAAGCACCCACATATTTGATTGTGATGTACTACTACAGGGACGAAGTATTCGGACTACGTTTATAGCAATACCTGATCACGCAGACAACAAAACACTTTTAGGTGTTGATTTCATCCGTGCAGCTGTCATGTTAATTGATCTTGCGCATATGATATGGAGCTTTGCTGATCAACCAACGAAATATTTTTGCTTTCATAAAGAATCAAAAGCGGAACATGAATGTATCAATATTTTAGAATTAGAATTGCGTTCAGATGAAGGTCCACATCTAACAGAAAATCAACGAAATGAATTAGAACTGCTTCTGAATAAAAACAAAGAAATATTTTCGGAAAATGTGAAACCGACTCCATATGCGGAGCATTCCATTAAACTTACCGATGATACTCCAATTTCGGTACCACCGTATCGTGTATCTCCAAAAAAATCTCAAATAATGAAGGAAGAAATTGAAAAGTTGCTCGAAAGCGGCGTAATAGAAGAATGTGACTCTCCGTTTTCAGCACCAGCTGTATTAGTGCCAAAAAAGAACGGAAGTTTTCGATTATGCGTCGATTACAGACAATTGAACAGTGTCACTGTTCCGGATAGATATCCGCTCCCAAGGTTGGATGACTTGCTCCACGCCACTGGCGCTACAACCTACATGTCTACCTTAGACTTGCGAGCTGGATACCATCAAGTTGCTGTCAAAGAATCAGATAGGGACAAAACGGCTTTCATAACGCCTTTTGGCATTTACAGATTTATACGCATGCCATTTGGGTTGCGTAACGCCCCCTCCACCTTCCAAAGGCTGATAGACCGTCTAAGATCTGGTCTTGCCGACATAACTCTACTAGCGTATCTGGACGACATAATCTTGTTGTCAACGGATTTTAATCAGCACCTTGATGATTTGCAGCGACTGTTTGATAGGATGAAGATGTTTAATCTACATGCCAATCGCGATAAATGCACATTTATTAGTCCACGTGTTAAATATCTCGGTCATGTAATTACTCCAGCAGGAATCGAACCAGATTCGGATAAAATACGTGCGATCATTGAAATGACCCCGCCACGTTCAATAAAACATGCAATGTCGTTCTTACAAACATGTAGCTGGTTCCGTCGCTTTATACCCAATTTTGCAGATGTGTCGCGACCAATTAGTAACTTGTTGCGCAAAAATGCAGTTTTTAAGTGGGGTACAGCAGAGAATCAAAGTTTTGAAACGCTCAAACGATTGTTAACTACAGCTCCTATTCTAAGACAAGCCGATTTAAATCTCCCGTTTGTTCTAAAGACTGATGCCAGCTCTTATGCCATTGGAGCATGTCTGCTCCAGGGGGAGAAAGAAGACGAACGACCTGTCGAGTTTGCCAGTAGACTGCTCACAACAGCCGAGTGTAACTATAGCACAACGGAACGTGAAGCATTAGCGGTTGTATATGCTATAAACAAATTCCGTGGCTATCTAGAAGGATCACCAGTTATAGTTAAGTCTGACCATCAGCCATTAAAGTGGTTAATGTCGCTCAAATCTCCTAGTGGTCGCTTAGCAAGATGGTCATTGATGCTGCAAGGTTTTGATATTCAAATGGAGTACATTCCCGGAAAAAGTAATGTCATAGCCGATACCCTGTCTCGACCGCAGTGTTTTCAGGACACTCAACGTACTTGTGATATTTGCACGGTGGCTGTGACGATGGAAAGCCAATCTGCTAGAGAAATGCGAGCCCAGCAGCTGGCTGATGCAGAAATTCAAAAGATCATCGAATGTTTTGAAATGTCAAATCCAGATCAAGTTAATTTTGCTCGATATACGAATCGTGGATTCATTATGAATCAAGGGATTCTCTACCGATACTCACCTGAATCCGAAAGCGAAGAAGCTCAATTATACTTGCCGAAAACTATGATACCTAAAATACTCTACGAACATCATGATTCACCTGCCGCAGGACATTATGGTGTAGAGAAAACCGTTCGTAAAATTGCTAACCTATATTATTGGCCTACGCTCAGAAGAGATGTAATCGCTCATATAAAAAAATGTGTTGACTGTCAACGATACAAGCCAAACAACCTTAAACCCGCTGGTTTATTACAAACACCTGTGATGGCCCAACGTTTTGAAACTTTGGCTATGGACCTATTTGGACCTCTACCGGAGGCACCGACTGGTGAAAGATGGGTCTTCGCCGTGGAAGATACTGCCACCAAATGGATTGAGTTATTTCCATTACAAAAAGCAACAGCTGAAGCTTGTGCGCGTTGTCTGATTGACGAAATCATTTTACGTTATGGCAGTCCCCGAAGAATTATAAGCGACAACGGTTCACAGTTTGTTGGCGAAATAATGCAAATCGTCACTTATAATTTTGGAATCAAACAGTGCCTTAACCCTAATTATTCTCCACAATCAAATCCGGAAGAAAGACGTAATCGCGATATTAAAACTCAGTTAGCAATACTGGTACGAGATAATCATACCCGATGGAAAGAAATGTTACCGTCCATTCGATTTGCCATGAATAATGCTCCACATCAAACGACCGGATTCACTCCAGCTTATCTGTGTTTCGCCCGTGAAATGCGTGTACCGAGTGACATTACTAACGATTTCCGCCCCATCGCGCAAAATGAAAATATAGTTGATGAGCTCCTACCGTACTTGAAACAAGTGACAATAACTATGCAACGCGTACGCGAAAATAGTGAACGTCGTCAAGATACTTATAAAGAAAACGCCGATAAACGCCGTCGAGCCGTGCCACCATACAAAGTAGGCGATAAGGTGTTGGTAGAAGTACACGCTTTAAGCAATAGTGCCCAACAGTACACTTCAAAATTTGCCCCGCGCCGTGATGGACCATATGAAATAGTGGAACAGTGTTCGCCAACGACATTTCGTATCGCGCATTCCGACGATCCATCACGTATCTTGGGAACGTACCACACGTCTGCCTTACGACATTTTAACTCAAGCGAGGCTGCCGATCCAGAGCCCGTGCGCCCCCTGCGAAAGAAAGGACGCCCCAGAAAATCGCAAGCTCAGTGTCCTGAGGTTGACCCGACTACCGATGAAGAATCATCCCTTGAGACAGAAGACAACAATGACCCCGAGGAGGTTCCTGTAGAACTAATGCAGGGACGACCCCGTCGAACACACCGTCCGAGGATACCATGCTCATCTTCTTGTTGTGTCAAAAATCCAATCACGTTTCTGTGTGTTACAGATCAACAATCCATCAATCGTTGGATTCCAACCGAGGCGGTACTGGAATCCAAAGGGGGAGACTGTAACACCACGACCAAGTTTGGCAACCTGGCACACAGTCCGGCGATACCGCAACGCCAGCAACCAATAGCCGAACGCCCTGCCGAACCACCAATAGGAAGCGTTGAACGCAGAAGCAGTAGAGACGCATCAGATTCCGCGTGTCGGTTGGCTGGTCGTACCGATCTCCCACGAAATACATAACCCTAAATTAAATATCTTATCGTTTAATGTAAGTGTACGTGGAATAAAGTTGCCAAGTGATTTTCGCTTAGAAGCTGTGTATTTGTTGTCATTTCACCGCGTGTGATCCCCCTCAAAATTTCTTTAATAACGCGTACTAACCTACGTGTTACAATCTCTGATTTATTTGTATGAGGGCTAAGTCAATTTATTTATTGGTTAACGTGTTATAGAATAAATAACTAATTTATGTTTATACATCTACTTGTGCGGAAAGATGAATTATTCATTACAAAGTTGGGAAGGTTAACACTTGCAGAACTGATGAATGGGAGGTCATTAACTTCGTCTGGCATTTCTTGCGAGTGCGAACTTGTGTTAAATGTCAATTTTTGTATCTGCGTTATTATTAAAATAAAAGGTGTTTTTGTGCGTTTATTAATTTCTTGCTATGTTTAGAATCGCTGTTAATAGGATAAAAACTAAAATGGAAGCGAATGCGTATGCGTGCGATTAATTGTTTTGGCGAGAAATATCAGAGTCGCGAGGAGATGCAAAAGTAGGCAATGAGTATGGAGGTGTCATTTTTGACAGAGAGAAATATTCTTGATTTTGGCTCAGTGAGAGCGAGGTCTTTGGCCATGATGTGCCTCAGGCAGTTTGAAACCCCTAGCGCAGAGTGCCCGGTTAACAGCCGTGGTTCCTTCGAGTGGAGGACTTGCATTCCGGGGGGTAATGCAGGATATCTCGAATGACATAGTTCTGGTGGAGAGGGTAGCCTTATTAGGTGCCCCCGATCCGGGCTATTGGAATGCGACCCTATAGGCCTTAGGGTGAGCGTTCGGGGAAGCCTCTACTATTTCAGGTTGACACTAGCTAGTTGTTGAAGAGAGAAAACTAACAAGGTATTCATAACCACCATTGACTAATGATGTAATCTCAGGGATGAAGCCATGGACAGTATAAGGATGATGCCCTGGGATGAAAACCCCTCTGTGAGTCTTAAATGTATCTGTTTGAATTTAACGGATGAGTAACTTATGTTTTGTTTTTGCATCTCCCGCGCGTATGTGAAACCGCCTTGTCTGTCCACCGGAGTGACCGCATTGTTATGACCCACGGATGAAGGCGGTGATAATGTAAGTTTTTCTTGATTATTCCCGCATTAGTTTTTCTATGTTTTTCATTCAGGTGTGGGGTCAAACAATCGGTTCACAGATTCGGTGAGATGAATTCAAAAAGTTTACTCACGTTTTATCGCAGCGCAGTGGTTTGACAAATTATAGTTTGTCGTAATTATCATTGGTGGTCAAACAATCGCTTCACTGATTCGATGAGATTAATAATAACGTATCTATTCAACATTCTTAGTACGTTTTGTCGCAGCGCAGTAGTATGACAAGTTATCGTTTGTCGTAATTATAATTAGTGGTTAAGCGGCGGCTGACAGTTTTTGTGCAAAAGACGTTTATTCAGCAAAGTTCTTGGCCTTAACAAGATCTCTTTTGTTTCGGCGTGATTATTGGTAGATCTAATACCTCTATCATACATGTTTTGCATATTCTTCATGTTCATGCACATATGGGTACCCATCATCAACATCATCATCATCATCATCACCATCATTTTCTTTCATTTCTTGATGTTTAATAACATCCTATGATAACATTATACAGGCAGTTGCCCAATCGTGTAATTATCAAGCCCCGAAGCGCTGTTGACCTTTCTGAAATCTTGCGATGAGAATCAACGAAGTACATTTCCTATTTCTTATTTAAAGATAAGGTAATGCACAGCGAGTAGACGTGATCCAGCGATTCTCCGGTTATTTGTGTTTTAAGTGCCCAGTTTATGTGATTTAAATTTTTATTTGGAAGCCATAGATGACTTTCATCGGATGGTAAGTGTGAATACTGGAAGAGATCGATCTAGAATCGTCAGATTCTGCTCAAGGAAGGATAGGCAGCTCATATTTCGCTACAAGAAGTTGTTGAGAGGAACCAATATTTCCATAAGATCATAAGATCTCACGAGGAAGCGCCTAGAATTACTAAAACTCTGTAGCTCTGAATTTGGTGCTTGTAACTTATGGACTTACCAGGGTTACGTCAAAGTAATAGTTAATGGTCGTAAATACTCTGTAAATTCTGTTGACGATGTAGTCAATATACAGAACAGTATTAGTAGCAGTTAATTGGCAACGTTATCCTTTTATTGTGTGGCGCAGATTTGTTGCTAGCGTAAAATGAAATGCTTTTCCGGGAGCTACTGCCGATTGTTAAGTATTAATTTTGCTTTTCTTTAATTTAACAATTAAACAGATTTCAATACAATTTAGTTTAATTAAGTCAGGTTGTATTTGTTCTCATTTAGAGGTAATAGATATCCTGTATAAGTTTAGCTTATAATTTTTATAAAGGTTGCACATCTTAATGTAAGATCGCTCTTAGCACATTTTCAAGATTTTATCAATTTAGTTCAAAGTGCAAACTATGTTGTTTTTATGGTTAGCGAGACATGGTTGTCTAATAATGTAGATCTATCTATTTTAGCAATACCTGGTTACAATCTTCGTTATACGCATCGTGCCGAGGGTCGAAGTGGCGGCATATATCAAATCGACTTTTTGTAACTCCTTAATAGAGTTCGATTTTGAGATTAATTCCTTTGTTGACTGTTTGTTTTTTTCAGCGTAGGAACTGTAAATTATGCATTCGGCGTATGCTATCGTTCGCCTAACTCCAGCTTGGGCAATTTTGTTGAAACCCTTGATAATATATTTGGTTTTGTTTGCGGTATGTATGGATATGTTGTCTATCTGGGTGATTTCAACATTAATTTCCTAAATATTTCTAACCCTGTGTGTGCATGTTTGGAGGCATACAACTTGGTGTAAGTCTTGGATGAACCGAATAGAGTGACTGGTAACTCAAGCTTACTGATTGATCCTTTATTCGTATCGCATTCTCTGAATGTTACAAGATACGGTACGAAGAACTGTGACGATATTTCTGACCACAGATTGGTTTCTTGTGAATTTAGTGCACCTAAGATTAAATGTGAGCCCAAATATGTTACTTATGTGTAGATCTTTCAGACGCTTTGATGTCAGTGAGTTTCGAGAAAGTTTGGAATCTATTGAATGGACTGATGTGATACGTGAAACCAATATTGATAAGAAACTTGATAATTTCAACACCCCAATTATTTCTCTTTCTTACTGGCATGCCTCGGTGGCAACGTTTAGAGTAACAAAGCCCAATGCAATGTGGTGTTGCACTGAACTCAAATGTCTCCTGAGTAAACGTGATGCATCCTTACGTAAATACAAACGAAGTAAACTTCCTGAAAATTTTGCTGTATACAAGAGGTTGAAGAACTTGACTGTGAACTCTGTTAGGATGGAAAAAAGTCATTACATAGGTTCAGTTGCTTCTAGTTGAGATATACACACTACTTGGTTGGCTCTGCGCAAATTAAACATTGGTACTATCAAAGTGAGATCTGAACTGCCTTCTAATCTGTCTAATAGCAATTCTATTAATGCACATATTTTCCAGTTAAAAAAAATGATCTCGTCTCTAATCATAGAATGCAATATTGTGAGAATGCTAGATTCCCATCCCTACAAGAATTTTCTTTAAGAATGGTTACTTTAGAAGAGGTACACTCCGCACTTTTTAACGTAAAAAAGATAATTGTGGCACAAACAACATCTCATTGAAAAGGTTGCACTTATGTAGTTCCATTATTGATTTATACCTATTACACGTCTTCAATTATTGTTGTATGGAAAAAGCTTATTTCCCTACAATGTGGAACAAAGTCATCGCAATACCTCTACTTAAAAAGTCTAACCCTGAAAACTTGTCGGATTTACGTTTGATTAGCATCTTACCTGCAACTTCAAATCTGTTTGAATCTCTAGTCTACGAACAGATATTTGACTTTGTCTTTTCTAGGAAAATCATTCTCGATGCTCAGTGCGGATTCAGACGCGGTCGAAGCACTCCTACTGCACTAGCTTCAGTCATTGATGATCTCATTTCAGCTTATGATAAGGGTTTAGTCAGTGCTTTGGTTTTGCTCGATTTTTCAAAAGCGTTCGATACTATTAATCATGGTCTGTTATGCACCAAACTAAAGTCTTACGGTTTCAGCAGTTTGTAGGTACAGTTTATTAGATCTTATTTGATGGATAGAACCCAAGTGGTAAAATAAATATAGTGTCTCCTCTGAATTATCAGTTAGATCTGGTGTTCCGCAAAGCTCCACATTAGGATCTCTGCTTTTCATAATATGTACGTCTGATATAGCGAACTCAGTTCTTCATTGTAAAGTAATAACTTACGCCGACTATACACAGTTGTATTTTAGTTTCGATAAGCATGATTTCGCAAGGGCTGACAAAATTCTGAACAAAGAACTTGAAAAATTAAGAAAATTGTCTGCTGAACATGGCCTTGAATTGAATTTGTCTAAGTCGTAGCTGATTGTCTTTGGTAATAAAAGTAGTCCGAAATTTCTTAAATAATATTTCAATATTTTTATAGATGGCATAAGATTAAATGTTGTTGATCATACTTTGATCTCATTATGGACACTCAGATCCGGTTTAAGCTGCATGTAACTAAGTTAATACAAAAATCATTTTTAACCTTAAGTTATTTTATGCTTGTAGACATTTTTTACCGTTAATTTGAAAAGGCAATTATGTGATTCACTCGTTCTCGTCCTCTTTAATTGTTGCAATTTTTACATTACCCCTGTTTGAATTCTGTTGATAGAAGAAGGGTTTAGACGGTTCAGAATGCACGCTGTCGCTTGGTTTTTGGCTTGCAACACTGTAAGGCGGTAAGGCTGTAAGGCTGTAAGGCTCACCCTTCGGAGCGAGTTAAAAAAAAACTAAATATTAACAAATTTAAATTTAAACTAAGACAGTTATTTTTCGATCGTCAGATTTCATGATGACCATGACTTACTTCGTTCGTTCGGACTCAATGAGGTTCGTTGACTGCTATTCAACTAATATTCAACTAATAGGTTGTTTAATATCGCTTTTGAACTTGTGCTCTATTTTGTTTATTATTGATTCTATTTTTTTGCTGTCCTAACTAATATAMATAGTTGAGTTTACTCTAAAGATTAAGTAGAATAGCTTCTGCTAGACTTTGCCTTTATTGATCATGTATTACTCTGAGTATCTGCTCTTGTTTTAATAAAATCTATTTATTATTATCAAATCTATTTATTAGATCAGATACTACCGATGAGGACAGTGGCTCAAATGAAGTGCCATTGTCTAATTTATCCGAATCAAGTAGACATATCGAATAATTATGTCGCGAGGACACGACCATGTTAGGTTGGCCGAATGTTAAATGTCAATTTTTGTATCTGCGTTATTATTAAAATAAAAGGTGTTTTTGTGCGTTTATTAATTTCTTGCTATGTTTAGAATCGCTGTTAATAGGATAAAAACTAAAATGGAAGCGAATGCGTATGCGTGCGATTAATTGTTTTGGCGAGAAATATCAGAGTCGCGAGGAGATGCAAAAGTAGGCAATGAGTATGGAGGTGTCATTTTTGACAGAGAGAAATATTCTTGATTTTGGCTCAGTGAGAGCGAGGTCTTTGGCCATGATGTGCCTCAGGCAGTTTGAAACCCCTAGCGCAGAGTGCCCGGTTAACAGCCGTGGTTCCTTCGAGTGGAGGACTTGCATTCCGGGGGTAATGCAGGATATCTCGAATGACATAGTTCTGGTGGAGAGGGTAGCCTTATTAGGTGCCCCCGATCCGGGCTATTGGAATGCGACCCTATAGGCCTTAGGGTGAGCGTTCGGGGAAGCCTCTACTATTTCAGGTTGACACTAGCTAGTTGTTGAAGAGAGAAAACTAACAAGGTATTCATAACCACCATTGACTAATGATGTAATCTCAGGGATGAAGCCATGGACAGTATAAGGATGATGCCCTGGGGTGAAAACCCCTCTGTGAGTCTTAAATGTATCTGTTTGAATTTAACGGATGAGTAACTTATGTTTTGTTTTTGCATCTCCCGCGCGTATGTGAAACCGCCTTGTCTGTCCACCGGAGTGACCGCATTGTTATGACCCACGGATGAAGGCGGTGATAATGTAAGTTTTTCTTGATTATTCCCGCATTAGTTTTTCTATGTTTTTCACTTGTCGATTCCAGGAACATATTCTTTGGTTTCAGGTCAGGCGGACACAAAGAACACGTTGATAGCTTACCTTGATGATATTTCATAGTTGTCTAGTTTTACTATATAAGTATGCCAGGAAGTTGAGGTAGGTACGTTACACGTCACGTTAAACCCCGACCTAATATAACTTTATTTTGTGTAAAATGCATTTACGGTCAACCCCTGAAAATTGTACCGCACTGATTCATATCTTTTTTAATTTCTAAAATGTTGTTAATGATTATCATTAAACACAAAATGTGCAGCTACGTGCCGCTTGAGGTCAAGTATATAACCTAGATGTATTAGAATCGGAAATTATGCTCATACGGCCTATACCTGCTTATACAAAAGTTACTATTTATTCTAACGAACTCGTATGCAGATATTCATTACTTTAAACCTGATATAAAGTTCGACGCCCAAGTATCGATCTAAAATAATTACACTATTTGTTAATAACAATCTTAACTTACTATTTAGCTCTTGTTTTTTTATTCATTCAGTGTATAATGCTTTTTATAACTACTTAGTAAACATTTAAAAGGCAAACACCTCTTACAGTATTTTATTTTAGATTTTGGTTACTTTACTATGCCGTATTAGTCTGAACATTTTGTAAAAAACTAGCGTTATTAGACCACATTAAAAACAAATATTTAAATAATGCAGATGGAATCTCAAAGACGAATGTGTCAATATTCTGCTAGAGGGAAATAAAACAAAGTCTAAAGTGCTTCAATTTTAAAGACGAATTACACATTCTAATATATAGAGCTGGTCAAAAGTATGGAATAATATGATTATTTGTGTAAACATGAACTTCACAGCAAAATGTCCCAAACAAAGGTTCTTTTGCTAATTATATTTAATTTCTTAGCGTACTTTTCGTTTTTGGTATGTCTACGCATTTCCATAGCAGCGAATTCTTTCTTATTTTTTTAATGGCAACCAAATATTTTTTTAAATTATTTAATTCTTGAAATGATACGGTATTTATACTGCATAGTTTGATAACCAAACGACAAAAAGTGTTGTCAAAGTAGGTTCTGCAGTCCTCGAAACTGCATTTTATTAATTTGATGATAATTCTAATGCTCGCAATACTTTTATAACTTAAATAAATATTTACACATCATTACATCAAATTGAATGTTCAAACTGAACAGTTTTCTGAGGATACCGTGTATGATGTTCCATCATTCATCATCCAGTGAGGATTAGCAGCAGTTATCTGGTTACAATCTGTTTAGGCAAAAAGTGGGTTCGTCTAATGATATTGTGCAAAACAAGTTGCCTGGTTGAGGTAGGTGCGAATTATCCAGAGTGCCCACTTTAATGCATCACGAGCGTGACTTCATTTCTAGCCGATTTCTAACGTCTATAACTTGGGATATTTTTCAAATGTCCAATTTTTTTACTGTGGTAACCGTGGATTTGACGACAGGATTTCTCTCCGGATGAATATAAATAAAAACTTGGTATCAACGTTGGCGATCTCAACAACCAACCATCATTAGGATGCCAATTCGTTCAGCTTTACTTTGCTGTGCTAACTTTTTTTGTAGTTTATTTGAAATACGAGTTTTCACGAAAATTTTGTTATCAAACCATGCAAAATGGACATCAGGTCATTTTAAGGATAAAGAAAGCAATACAAAATAAAAAAAAGTACACTGCCATGGAAATACGTTGGCATAAAATAGGTTAAGGATTGGAAAAAACAAGCAAAAAATTATTAAGGACATTTTGGTATAAAGTGCGTATTTTATTTACAGAAATAAACTAGTTAATCCAAACTTCTGACTAATTCTGTATAAATAGATACACCCAGGAGGATTTCGACCATGGCTGCAGTTAAACTTTTTCTCAGCTATGCTAGAGCTCTATCCATGTACTATTTAAAGTAAATAAATCAAGAAAAATCTTGACGCGAGCATACCCTTCGGGTAAACGAAGTTTCATATTAAATATGAAGAAATTCTTCAAAAACAAAGATAACGTAAGTTGTAACTTATGCGTGTTTATAGTAGGTACGGTCTGCTTCACAGACCAAGTGATTCAATAATTTTTTATGAAATATGGCTTCCTTTGCTACGTGAAACCGTCATTGACTTTTGAATCGCCACGAGATCATGGAACGCATCATTAGGAACTGGAACATTGTATTTCAGTTTTACCAACGTGCCTGGTCACTTCAAGTAGGGTAGCCGTGTTCGTAAAGACGACTACCGAGCTCTGGGCAAAAAATTATCTTTTTGGTGTTTTTTTTGTTTTCAGTTGGAACAATGAAAGCAGGCAGGTACGTACTATTTGTAAGACCGTTTAGATACTGAAAGGTTTCTTCACCGGGGATGACGTGATTTTCCACTACACGTTACTACAAAACTACTGGAAAAGCTATTAATAATAATCCAGTATATTTATTATAATTTTGCTTCGGTAGTTATCATTTGTTTAAAGGATTGTGTGTAGCTTCTAATATCCACTAAAGAACTCGCCTACCACATTTTGCTTTACAGATTTCATATATTTTTCACCAAGTTGCACTTTGCTCAAAACGTTTTATTGCTTCTCATTGAGAATAATCCTTTTATCATCCTTTTTAAACTTGTAACCATTTTTAATAACGCTATAAGAATAATTTTTCATTGACAGTCCTGCTTGTTTCTTAGATAAGTATCCTATGAATACTAATAATAAAGAACCTGAAATACTACACGTTTGACACTTGTCGAAGCGAATCTGAAAAATTTTTCGCATCAACATCTGATTCTTGTTCGCTATATGATAAATGTGAAAATTTCCACAGCTAACTTAAGCAAAATGTGCCATTAATAAAAAAAGAATTTTTTGTAGAACAATTTTGAAATATCAAATGAAACCCAAATAAACTACAAAGCTTGTACGTAATTTTGAAATAAGCGATGTATTGACGATGTTGACACAAATACACAACTGACTGAACCATAAACACAACAGCAAAATATTAAGGTCCATATATTTGGTTGTTGCCAGATTTTTGAATTCCCATTTTCCGAGAGCCCGCTTCCAATCCTTCTGAAATATTCTATACCTACATATATTCGCATATACAGGGTCCGCCACTTAAAACTCCCCAGGCTCGTATTTTCGCAATTTTTTTAGGTACAACCTTAAGTTATATATGAAATTGTAGGTCTATTTAAACTCTTTAAAAATAGAATATTGGGTGTCCAAAAATTTTTTTGTTAATTATCATATTTTGCAAAAAAAAGTTAATTTTTGTAAATATTTTTTAACCTTACCCCGTATAATAAATATTGCTTCACAGTTGGATGCCGCCTTTTATTTTCTTCAATTTGTATCTTTACCATGTATGCGTAATTTTTACTCCTTCTTAGTGAAAAACAAGAAAAACTATTCGCCGCCATTTTTGTTAATAGGGTTGTTCAGAATTTTTTAAGTGTTATTTTAGTAGCTTATTACGGTACAAATTATGCCTACATACCCATCGCTGCACACAAAACCCCAAAATTTGGAGTAAGTTTTAAATAAATAAAGTACAAAGTTCGTTCTACAGAGGAAACGAAACCCTGCGATGAGGCTAGTTTGGTTTTCTACATCACTCACTAGCCTCATCGCAGGGTAACACTTAAAAAATTCTGAACAACCCTATTAACAAAAATGGCGGCGTGTAGTTTTTCTAGTTTTTCACTGAGAAGGAGTAAAAATTACGCATACATGGTAAAGACACAAACTGAAGAAAATAAAAGCCGGCATCCAACTATAAGGCAATATTTATTATACGGGGTAAGGTTAAAAAATATTAACAAAAAAAATTTTGGACACCCAATATTCTATTTTTAAAGAGTTTAAAAGGACCTACAATTTGACATATAACTTAGGGTACCTAAAAAATAAAGAAAATACGAGCATGGGGAGTTTAGGTGGCGGACCCTGTATATCAACTTCGTTTACGAAGTTTTTTAGTAATACCAAGGTGGTATATTCTGGTGTTACAGCTCGTCTTAACTACTGACCCCAAAACGCGTGCCCGTTTCAGATGGCGCCAGGTTCGTTGTCTCCCAGGTCGACTTGATTTTGCTGTTGTGTCAGATTGTTGTCTCTGTCAAATTGACAAATAGATTATCACAAAACATTCAAAGAACTATTAATTTGAGTTGTAATTTGTAAGTTATCAGGATGGTATTCAAGAAAATGTATGCACAGCGTTTTTTACCTATGACATTAGCAGTTTGTGTATTATTTGAAACTGGATCAGTTTCAATAACATAGGTTTGTTTGAAGTGATTAATTACCGTATACGTACAATGTACACTACCTTCAAGAAGAAAGGCACACAATAAGGCATTTGACGAGGTCTGCTTAACATGTAGTCTGTAGCTACACTCCACCAAGTTCCTATATATTGATCCTGAACGATAGAAAGCACATCTGAGTTGTCTATGCAAGATACTATGAACTATATTAAAAGCAGGTATATAAAACTACAAAGATATTGTGCAGTAATTAATGCTATTTTTTCAGCATTATTATCTGTTGGTTACAACAAAATGTTGATGAAAGCCAAGACTACAGGGAAATAAACGACAAAAAAGTTAAACTGAACGACTGAAGCTATTGTTATAATAAGTCCACTATAATAGTGGTGCCATTTATAATGCAATGAGAAATTCACTTTACATAAGTATTTTCTGAGCTTATGTGTATATCTACTCAGGATTCCTATAGAACTAGTAGTTGCTGAAGCAAAAATGAAATAGTATTTAAAATGTAAAACGTAACTACAAGGAATATTAATAACAGCTATCATTATTAAAGAAAAACACATGATAATCTATTAAATCCTGTTGATAATTAATCGGAAGACAATAGATACATTATTTTTTATAAATATTAAACWATGTTTCAGAAGTTTGAAATTATATTTATCATGACAGCTTTTGTTATTACATGCTTATTATGTTAAATAAATGTCATACCATATACCTGAGGCTCTTTGTATTTAATTTACTATTTCATGTGCAATGAGGTGATTAGCCCTCCGCAAATTTATGTTTGCAAATAGTAATATTTGTGCTAACTTAAAAATAAAATAAAATATCAATTTATATCAAACGTACTCATTCAAAATACCCACATTTAAGTAAAACGATTAATTCATATTCTTCAGTAGACAAGTCTATTTTATAAGTAAAACGGTGGAAAAACCAAGGTTTATGGACGAAAACCGTCAGCTTTGCTTGATTTTAAATTGCTGGTGTCTGGATGTGAACGTTTACAACTGTGCAATTTTAATTCTGTAGCGGTTGGAAGTAGAATACCTATATAGGTATAGTAAACGAACACCATGTCACATTTATAAAACTGCAGAACTGACCAATTGGTTAAAGCTTTCGCGGCCAGGTGAAGAACTATTTTCTGATTCGCGTCTGTAGGCCGTCGTCAGTTGGAGTTGCTTCCTAACGTTTTGCTAGCACGAGTGGCAAGCTTCTTCAGAGGTCCTTCCATCTCCGGTGCTGGACATAGACAGTTTACGATCAGCACCGGAGACGGAAAGACCTCTGAAGAAGCTTGCCACTCGTGCTAGTGAAATGTTAGGAAGCAACTCTAACCAACGACGGCTTTTATACCCTAACCAGGACAACAGTTCAGATTTCACTGAGTAATATTATAAGAACCATCAGTATTTATCTAAACTTAAATCCAGAGAATAGGATATACATACATGTTGATCATCGTTAGGCCAAATACCTAACCAATGGTTCCGATCCGTTGAGCTGTTCTCGAGTTATAAGTGTGACAGACGGACAATAGCACCTTTTGGAAAATGTGCTAAAAATAATGCATTTGATGAATTAATAAATAAGTTAAAAGAAGTTGGTGGCAACATATTCAGAGATAGTGTGAAGAAAAAATTGATTCTTTACATGAAAAATTCCAAAAGAAATTAAAAAAAGGAAATGCCCATTATGACGGTTTGTGCTTTCTTTCACATTTAACTTTTACTGCAAATGCAGATACCACTATTAGTAAATTACTACCACATTCGACTTTGTATATCTCTACAA
Source organism: Rhyzopertha dominica (assembly GCA_025024175.1). Lineage (NCBI taxonomy): Eukaryota > Metazoa > Arthropoda > Insecta > Coleoptera > Bostrichidae > Rhyzopertha > Rhyzopertha dominica. The sequence goes on from QCXZ01000041.1 coordinate 23,875,921, forward strand.
GTAGAACAAGACTGAAGTCTTCAGTTAGCAATGTGTAGACGCATCCCTTCTTCGTTCCTCTTTGCACAACTTTACCTGTTTAGCTAAAACCGTCCAACACGAACAACGTCTATGTCCACCTTTACGTCAGTTTTAAAACTATATCTTAATCAATATATTAACACTAGTTTATTTTTACTGAGATCAGTACATAAGTTCTGCTACAAAGATTACAAAATATGGTTTTAAATTAATATATGAGTAATATCCTCTGGCTCTGTATGTAAACTGTCAGATCTTTCTAGGCATTTTAGTCTTTTCACCAGCACCTTGAGCTCTGAGACATTTGCTCAGAATATTGGACATCGGACACTTCTACAGCAGACACCACGAAGAATTAGTGCACTGCACTACAACGATATCAATCCCATGGACTCTGCTGGTCAAATACTTTGCAACTATACTCTATTGTGGGTCTAAATTTAATAATGATTCTTTATGAGACTCAGCAAGTACTTTCTAACCATCAGTTACACTTTCGGAGTGGGACAACAGCAAGGCAGCACACTAAAAATAAACAAATCAACGAAATATTTCTCACCTTTTGGTCATGTGCATCACTTTGTATTGATAAATTGTACCTGTAACTGCAATCTGCAAGCCCGTATCCCATTGTTTTAATCTGTCACCATTACCGCCCATACTGATGGTATGTATGTACATGGTATACATTTGTCGTCTTGAAGGTTAAAATCTGCACATTAACATTTATGCAACACTTTTCTTATGCAAAAATTTTAATACTAATGACAAACTCACAATTTGACTATTGCTCGCTGGTTCTGTCACGGTGCTCTGCTTTTGCTATTAATCAGCTTGGCCTGGGAGACAACGAACCTGGCGCCATCTGAAGTGTACTCAGATTTTGGAACAGACATTTGAACTAAAATGGCCAAAGCTGAAACACCAGTAATCTACCACCTTGGTAATACGACATCATGCTTATTATCTCACGTAACTGATTCCTATCTGAAGATATGTCCAGTCCTGGCGACTGCACCAAACTGGCGTCAAGTATAATCGATGAACAACACCATTTGATAAGATGTGCGTTGTAAACAATAACATATCATCGATGTAGTGTTGTTGATAAGGCATGGCTTGCTAAAACATTGCGCTGCGTAAACTTTCCATCTCATGGTACAGGTGCATATACATAGCAAACGTGTATTAGAGCACATGTGGCATTGTTGGACACAATAAAACAAGGGAAAAGGCAAATTTTTAAGGCATGCAGTGTGGTTAAGTAGTTAATGGTTGTCATTTGCAGCATTAACCTACAGCGAATTTTCGAGAAAAAAAACCGCTGTTTGCTAATTATTTATCACGATACAAAGTTATCTATCTGACGCATGACGTTTCGACTACACCTGTAATTTTGGTTAAAGAACAGGACCTCGAAGGAATGTCTGATACAAGATCAAACAAAATTTTTAAAGTAAATAAACAAATCACCAGTGAAGTGAAACGTCATAAAAACAATGCCCCGACTTGATGAAATTCACCTACTAGTATTACATATACACTAAACTACTAAACTATGAAATTGCCTTCAAAACATCACCCAGATCATAGTTTCCGTTATCCCTATTAGTTATTAGTTTTTTTAAAAGAAATTCCTATACCTTTTTTCATAGACTTACGGAATACCTAATATTGTTCTCTTTGTATTTTTTTGTCAAAGGAAATCGTATGTCTAGTTCAGTAGCTGATTTATGCACAGGCGCTTGAGGCCTCCCGATTGAAGGTACCCCTTAATTTCAGGTCTTAAAGAAAAGAGAAATGAAAAACGAAATTGTTTTGTAAATATTAAAATTGCGGTGCATAATGTTTCCAACTGCCTATGTTGTGTTTCTTGGTTTACTATCACAGACGGTTTCTAAGAACATTTTAAAATACATAATTGAAAGTCGTTTATAATGTTATTGTTTACATTTAAACCTATGTCGTAGTTCGCAAGCCACCGCTAGATGACCCATTACCGATTATTGCAAATTGAGTTCCAAAATTCGGGGTAAGACGTGTCCACGTCAAATGTGTCAAATGAGGAGCCCGCTTGGAAGTTGTTAACAACTTCGTTAGTACGTGGCAATTAGGTTTGGTCTTGATAAGTAGAGAGTGTTGGCAAAATGAATTTAGTTTTAAATTATACCATTATAAATTCTAGTTCATGATGAATACTTAGTTGCGCTTGGAGCCTTACAAAGGCTAAATCGGGCACTGTTTAGTTAGATATGAACTTTCAGTTATGGAAAATTTATGTTTGTTGTATCCTAGTAGCACGTAACGCGTATTTTTTTGTCTAACCTAACTTAATATTTGGACATTTGCTGCAAGAATAAGTAATTTTGTAAGCACCTTATATAAGTTATTATATGTACTATCAACAACTAAAATACCATGCTTTCTAAGTACCCGCTTTAATTGCAGTGACTTTTCATCTGAAAATCGTTAAGCAATAACAAATAACGTTGTTGTAAGACCATTCCTTTGTATGGAGGGGGGTGAGATGTGGCGTATAAATATATGTCCCTATGTGTTAGTTTTCTTAAAGCCCTGCTTTATTGGCATATTGGGATATCCAAAATCTAGCATTGCTTTCTAAACTCCATTGTATATTTTATATCAGCAGATTGACTATTCTAATGACTTATAAACCTATACAGTGAGGCCAAATAAGAAAAGCATTATCTACATGCCTATACCAACATTCAGGTTCAAACTAAGTTTGCCATAAACAAATTGGCCCCTACAGGGCAGCATGATTGATACTTTGCCTAAATAGTTTGGATTTGATAATATGAATCGTTTCTTCTATGCCTATGGGTACTTTAAATTAAAAAAAATATATAGAAACCAGGTTAAAATATCCGTTTTAACAGCCCCTGTATTCTAAATAATGGCATTTTGAAAAAAGAGGTGTAGGGTTCTTCATAATTTACTTTTCTACCTGCCTGGAATTCAATTTTGCGAAAGATGCAAAATCATTTTGATATAAAGTGACAATGGCAGTTAGGAAAATACACAGATTGTTGTGTCCAAATTGATTCTGCTAATATGCATCGGTTATTAATTAGTTAAACAATACTTTTGGCATGCGTAACCATCACATCTGGTGTTGCATTCTAAATAACTTGATTCGGAAAACAACCGGTTCAGATTACAGCTGCAACGGGGCAACGTCGCGCCGTAAAAGGTATTCTCAATTGAATTGCGGCATATCGTGAATATGAGCACGGTTTATTACACTGTTAAAACAAGAAGCAGTGCGCGTTATTCACAATCCAGCAAGTGGAAATTTCCGTTCCTACTTTCGCGTTACAAAACGTCGCTATAGGCAGGACCGTAATAGAAATCGATGTGTTGCATATGTAGTTTAATTAATATGATAAACATGCAACATTAAAGATGCAATGTTACTTACAAGTAGCAATAATACCTCGAATATTCATACAGTTTTATTTTTACGTACCGGAAGGATTAAGTTTTTATCGATGTTCTTTCTGCAGGTACTTCTATACAGTAAGTTACAGATGTCAGAACCATTAAAATTGAATCGGGCATGTTATTAAATCAGTATTGCATTGCATGCGTAACCTTATGTGTAATTTATTCCACCTGATCGTAGAAATTCGAAATTAAAATGAAATGCAAATTGGTGAAATTCATTCAAAGTAAAAAGCCGTGCACCAATGAACAAGTTTTTGACCTTTTTCACTGACTACCGCGTTCCTGGTTTTCCATTCTGATATGTACACGAGAAAGCAAATCATTAACTTTCCTATCTTTAGCAGTCGTTTCCTCACATCCTACACTACTAAGCTGCCCACGTTGTAGTAAAGGAAACATTCCAAAATACGCCCCTGCACTGCACGCATGCTAAAACGGACCGGCGTTGCCGGTAATATAATATGTTATTGAAGTAAATTCTGAGTATACATTTTAGCGATTTTAATTTCCTGTACTCATTATTTTTTACATCAAAAATAGAATTTTCGTGTATTTATTCACGAAATATGTAAGAGCACGTATCGCATGGTTGGCCTAGTTCCCACATGTTTATTATAATATCATCACTTAAGCAGAACATTTTCAACTCCTGCACTTGATGGTTCAGTGGTTCATAATAATAGTCACACCAGACAAGAATTTAACAAAAAAATGCTGACTAAATATCAGTTAGTGAGCAAAGTGAGAGATTTTTTTTAATTGTATTGTATAATATTAAGGGATTTAAAATAATAGGTAGGTAAATGCAGAAATATATAAATACCACTTGCTAATATTACAGAAAATAATTGATTGAATGATTAATTGCMCTAGCGTACGGTAGGGATTTCTGCCGCTCCCGGATCTACCGCCTGGCCGCCCATCTACGGGTTGGAATAGTGACACGCTTGTGGCCCCATATGTAGCGCAAGAGCACCCAACCAGTGAATGATTTTCATAGATGTTTCTACGTTTGATGCTTGCTTAGCTGGGCTGCATTATTCTTCCTCGTATGAGCTATGTGTAGATTTAGGACCCGTTCATGCATTGCTTAGACTGCTCTTGCCTGATGGTGTCAACGCTACTTCTTTGGATGGTTTCGTATGTGTTTATTTCGTTCACTTGCTATGGGCAGGTAATGGTGCTCTGTGGGATATTTCTGATCTGTGTGCATTAGTTATTGTTTTTTTATTTAAGGTTCTTCCGACTTTCTGTGGCTGGGCTTGTTTCAATATCTTCCTGKATTCTATACAATACTATAGCGCTGTCGTAGTGATTTCTTACTTCTTCTCGAAGTCTGTAGATAATTAATTTTTTCCTCAATATTCTACGCCATTTCAGTGCTTTCGTACGGTTGGAATGTTATTGTGTCCCCTCATTCCTTGTGGACTACTATTTTTGTGTTGTTGCCGCTACAATTTCTTTCCCTCTCCATTCCGTCGTGATCAAGATCGTTTAGGAGTGCCAAGACTATATGTAGGCCGTTTCTATTGAAATGTATTTCGCTCGTAGTTCTTGAAGAGTTTCTTCCTTTATAATGTTTCAATTTACTTTTAAGATTTCTCTACCGATGTATTTCGGAGTATTTTGTGTCAAGGCTTCGTCTAGTCTGGGTAAAGGCGATTTATACCAGCTTCTACCTTCCTTGGCTTTATGGCATAGATTTGCTATTAAAATTTGCCTTAGCTTTGATGTGTTTATTTTTATAATGCTGATTTTGATTACACAGGAAAAAACTATTGCTAATCATGTGTATGTAACATGTGTAATACTTATATGTTAGTCAAAAATTTTGTTAGTTACTGTTTTATCTTGCATTGGTTTATTGTGTTATTCACTACATCCGGTGCCTCTCAGGTTATGTTCGTATCGTATATAGTGTTGTGTTTTATTTTATATTTCATATAAATAACAATGTAAGGTTGTGAGCGCATCTTTATTGCGTGCATTGACTATGACGGGCGGCAAAGCAAACTTCATCATGATAATGTAAGTATCTGCAGTTGGTTGCGGTGCAGACAGAACAGCATAGATATGCATTTCAACATGATAATATTATAGAAATGAAAAAAAAATCGTTTTCGCGTAACAACTGAACTATAATACTGTTACTGTTACGTTCTACGGGTTCGACGAAATATATATTTCTAACTTAACTTCCTTTATTTAAATATCAGTACTAAAATACACTAAATTAAAACACAACTAGTTGAAAACACCACCATTATAAAACTACTAACTCAGTAAACCATTACTCAGAACACTACAATGCACTTACTAGCATTTAAAACATTTTAATACACCTAGTTCGCTTTTGTTCCCTTGCTTCACCGCTTTTGAAGCCCGCGTACTCTTCGTTGAGCTTAAATGCACTCCTGTGGAAAGTGCTCGATGTTTCCACAGTCTTCTCGCTGTCTAGCATAGCAGTTCCGAGAACACAAAAGAACATGACACAAGACAATTAAGCGAACATGTAGTTCTGGTTCCCTAATCCGCAAGCTTTACACATCGTAACAATACCTACGTAAATACTCGATAAAGTTGACTATAAATTAAAATAAAATTCCTTAAAAATAAAAACAAAATGGAATTAACGGTTTTTCTTAAATGTTTTACAGTTTGATCGTTGCGTAGGCAGATCGATTGAATTTTGAGTCGTATATTGTTGTTTATAATAATATCGTTGCGATGTGAAAATGTAAAAAAACTTACGCCCATCTCTATAAGGCAATACGCGCGCGATGAATACAATATGGTACTAACTAACATCTTTTGAAATTTTAAACTGATATTTACTCTTAAAATCTCGCCGTAATGTTTGTTTTTAATGAAGTTACCAGAAGAAGTGTAAAATCCGCTACAATGTCTTTAAGAGTTATTATTCCAGGTAAGGTATTACTACAGCTTATTCATATTACCACCTACTTCACTATCAGCATTGTTCATTGTCGAAATGTTGTCGCCTACATAAAATCTACGTTCATGTACATTCATCTACAATCCTGCTGCAGTCGTTGATACCTGGCCGATGCCAATCTGTTGGGAAGAGACGGAGGACGATGCGCAGTCTCGTATGCGCGAACCTTAATTTTGTTAAGAGTTGTATAGCTGTTGATGACTCAACTGCGGCATTACCTTGAAATTGCATAACTTTTCCAAATTTTCTATTTGCAGTAACTTTTTGAAATTAAAAAATATATAAATTTAAAGCTTTGACCAGCTCAGAAATTACTTACAGCGTTATCGAAGGGCAGTTTTCTGGTGGTCATTCAACCTGATCGTAACTTGGTACATTTCATTTAGATTTGAATTGGGAGCACCCTGTCGATCTGAGCATTTAATGCAGCCCCAATTTCAGCGAACTAAGCATTTTCATGTAAATTCAGCCCATATAGGAATATAGATGTAGATATGGCAACAATCCGCGAGAACTATCAAACAGCCGAGCCGGTTCAACTCGGAACGGAACCAGTGGAAATTTCCACTCACTGTCTCCGACTATAATAAGCCGATAGCCGGCCTGCCTTCAACGACCAACAGTCGACCAAGCTGAATCGCATACCACGTTGTTACGTAAAAGCCTTACGCCTCGCCTGGTCAACCTGCTGGCGTTAAAAATTCTTTAGAAACGTGCATACGTGGCTGCGGTCAGATTGTATGCTTTTCAGGGTTACTTTTATTGGGGCGACCTTGGTTTTGGTATTGAAGCAAAAAATCGAATGAAGCGCACTGGGTTTGTCCTGCAGGAAGTAAACTGACCTATCTGCCTATTTAATTTGGTTTAGAGCTGGAGCAACGTCGAATCAGGAATCGGAAAAGTTAAGCATACAAATTCTCTCGTGTAAATAATTTATCAGGTAGTTGGGTAAGCAATTCCGAATTATAGAGAATTGCCTAAATCAATAAATTTCTAAGAAGCATGGATGTGGTACCTGTCGCGCAATTCAGCTGTTCATAACGATTAGAACTACCTAGTTGATTAATAGAAACACATACGAAATCGCCGAGCAACATTTATATTCTATCAACTTGGATCAGCAGGAAACAATCCTGCAAGATTAATGAGATAGGGATCCTGCAGCTTATCTCGTATCTCCACACGAACCGATAACTGTATCAACTTAAATTTCAACTTCAACAGCGAAGCAATTTCATTATTGCCGTACTATAATTTACGAGCCATGGAACTTCACAGGCGAAACATCTACTGTCGGAAATGTAGCCTTAAATTAAGTCAATATTTTCAAATGAAGAAAAATGTCGTCAAAAATAATGCTTACGGTTATAAAGTTGGGTGGCGTCACTCCTCTTATGTATATAATTCGACTATAGTGTTTTGTGGATTATTGTCAAGCATTATAATCAGTTACTATAAGTTTAAAATAAAATCAACATTCAGACAAGCCTAGTCATTTATAAAACGCCAATAACGTTCGTCAACCGTAAGCATTTAGGAGTTACAGGTATGAAATGTTTTATTTTCGACATTTATTAAATATAAATACCATAATAAACAATGCAGAGCAAATCATGCTAGAGACTTTTCATATGGCAAACCCTAGACAAAACATAATAAAAAAATGACAACCTTCCATTTGTAATGCCCGAAGGACATTGCGTACTCCTACAAATGCCATTTGGTTTGACAAAGGCACCCGTTGCTTTTAAAATGTAAATTTATTGCGATGCCTCCAAAGTTAAAAAGAAAACATCCTTATGAGGATGTTCTCAATATTAGAATGTTTTCTTTTTAACCTTGAAGGCATTGTAATTACATACAGGTAACCATATCTACTGTTAAAACAAATTACACGACCACATGCTTTGCGGTATATATACGACTCAATTATTACTTCATCCACGTTTAAGAACTTAAAAGGGCTGTTTACACTTTGACCTAACATTTATGTCAAGCATAGTAAAGGAAAGTAAACTTTTGTTGTTACGTTCGCCCACACAAAAATAACTAATTCTATTAGATCGGGCGATCCAGCTGGTGCATTAACAAGACCCCTAGGCTTGATCCTTTGGGTAATTATGAAGTTATGAAGAGGAACTCCATCATATTGTAGCTACATACATTTGCCCAAGAGCGGCAAATTGTTTTTTAAAGCGCTCATCGACAAAACAGCAGCGTGTTTTTGACTTCTTTATATTTAGATGATGTATGTATTTTATATATTTTAAAAGGATTAGGAGTATCACAGGTTAGAATGTTGTTGAAAAACTGAAGCACTCTTATTAGACAAACAAATTGATTGTTCCTAAAATGGCTTAATTTTTTAAAGAACGAATTTATTCAAGCTTTTAAGCTTTAAAGGGTTACTCATTTAGCCATCTTTACACTTTACTATTACACCCACATGCGAAGGTAAATAGAATCGACTGGCCTAAAATATCCCACTTCTGAAACCTTTCAACTCTATTCTTAGCTAACCCTGTTTCGTAGTGGCACGAAAATCATCGACCGGTTTACGGGAAAGGTCAAAGAAATCTACGTACTTCCGAAAGCGCTCGGTTGTTGAGGGGTGAGGGGGTAAGCACAGTTGGTAGACACTCGGATCGATGATTACGCTTCCGTACGTGGAGGGGGACTCAGCAGACAACCTTCGAAGGTCTTTCTGACCTGCGTTTACGATCATGTCTAGCGCACGCCGAGTTGTTACGCAATGTAAGCGCCATCTGGGTCGTAGTTTAATGGGTCTGTCGTATACGTCACTATTTTGATTACAGGGGCACATAAATATGGGAATAGAATGGACGTGTTAAATAAAAAGAATAATGAAATCAATATTCTGGGAATAATTAATAACAGAAGTACTAGAACTTAAAACAGTCACCTAAAGTATGACTTTTAAACCACATTTAGATTCTAGACAAGCAAACTCATAAGAGGCCTTATAAGTAGTGGAAGCAGTAATCATATGTTTTAACGGAGCAATCATTACTTATAATCACAAATAACATACAGGTTTGTAAGAAAAGGTGGGCGGCCTGCAAAGATAGAKTTTTTAAGCATAACAGGAGCAATGACAAGCAAACAGAAAACACCATATACTTAGTGCGGTTGCAGACAGAATACCTATGGTGTATAACCTAGGAAAACCTCTATAAACGAAATAACAACGGGAAAGAAATGCTGCTGAATTGAGTAGACACATTTATTACCGATGAATTCAAAATTTTACGAGGCGTAGGCGCGACCCATTCCGACAAAACATTTTGTGTTCGGTTATGGGACAAGCGTCGATGTTTCAAGCAGAAACCTTCGTGGTAAAATTTTCATTCAGATGCTTGTGGTTAGGGCTACACTGTTTTCAAAAAAATATATAAACCGCGGTTTATAACCGATTACCGGTTTCAACCGGTTAACCGATTCGCAAGTGAACTGGTTTGGATTTTTAATTCAAACCGGTTCATACCGCTTATAAACAGGTTCAGATTGGTCATAAACAGGTTCGACCAGTTACAAACCCGTCCAGATCGGTTTTACACAGGTTTTAAACCGGCTGTTTATAAGACCGGTTTAAACTGGTAAATTCTGACAGTTTAAGGCTAGGTTAAAGGGACAGCCGTACTCAATTTTAGGATGTTGACCATAAAGCTGTCAGCCCGGTCGGCCTGGGGCGTTTATTGCGCTGCTGGTTATGCTGATGCCACAACAAAGAGTATTTTTGATTTACAACATTTTGTGGGTCTATCTGATGCCTGTCGTTTCAAAGATATTTACTTATTACTGAGAATCGGATGTTCGCTTTTCACAGACATATCAGTGACTTTACTCATAAAGTTTTAAACAAACGGTTTTTTTTTATTTCAATATTGCTTTCAAATTTATTATATATAATTTATATAATTATTAAAAATTATTAAAAATGTCAACACCTCATGAAAAAAATATTTTTTTAATAATAGAAAATATAATAAACGTTCAAGAAAAAATACATATATTTACCAAACATCAAAAGTATATAGTTAATGTTCACAATCTATACATAAAATTATCTTTACAGCAAAATTATAAATGTGTGTATTAAAAAAATATGAACAAACATCAACTAGTTCTGGTAAAAGAGAACGGAAATAAAATCTTTAAAGTTTTGGAAGCATTTTTTCACTCCAAAAATGATCTTTTTTCACTATATATAACAATAAACTACTAAACGGATTTTTAGAAAAATTTTTACTTGATGGTGTTTGATAAGAGAACCAATATTTCCCCTGTTTCTTTTTTTTTTGAAGACAAAGTTCTTCCATTACCTTTTCGTCTTGCCATCTTTACTAATTTTCTTTCAGATAACGTAACACTAAAGTCACACAGTCACACAAAATCTCAAACAGCATAAATAGTAGGTTTGAAAAATTCTGAGGCTTTATATTAGTGAAACCCCTCTTTCATTCTATGGGGGCGGTTGCCATGAGTCAGTGGAAAAAGTTTTCAGGTTTAGAGGTACAAACAGTTTCATGCAGATTGTCTTCAATAATACATATTCTGGTCCCAAAAACCGATTATACTTACCTTTCGCAAAACTGATGTTTAGTTGGAATTCCGGATTAGAAATTACAGCAACTCAGACTTTCAGTCGTATTGAAGCGATCATCAACCCTTTACCTGCCAATATACAGTTTCGTCATATTTATTTTGGTCCTAGGTGGTTTTGCAAAATTGATTAAAATTGTTTACGTTACCAGTTACCAGGAAACTGGTGTCCAATTTATCCGACAGTCAGGTGCCTGACAAAACTGTATATTTGCTACCTCGACATGGAAATATATTCTTTAATTTATGAATAAAAGTGTTCCTGACAAATCCGCAAAGGCGGATAGCACATAAGATATAAGAAAAACACTTTGGCAAATTGATTTTTAATAGTTATCATCAAATTATGTTAACTTATTCATATATAGTTCATATATGCATAGCGCAATTAGTGTCGTATTGATTTTAATTGACTTTGTAAATATGAACTTTTGGGACTACACGCCCTGTATGCTTTCTATGTGTCCCAACGACATAAAGTTGCAGAGCAGAACTTAACTCCTTATCTAAATAACTTTCGGCATGAACAAATAACAGTGCATAAATATAAAAGCAGTAGTTCGAAGAATCGTTTCGTCATCCCCAGTACCTGCGTTTTTCTACCATCCATACCTGAGGTTACCCTCCCGCCATAAACTGCAATGGCTGTTTACTCAAGTGCCGTCAATTGGTATGTTGTAAATCAACACTGGGTCGGGGCCGAAAAGTTTAGCAAAAGTATTGAACAGATATTTTCATTATTAGTAACGCTATCAAAAAACTAAAAACAACATCATACTCAGAAGACAAAAATCTATCATTCGGCCGAAAAAAATTTTTCAAATAAGTCATTTTTACGTTTTTGAGCATTTCGCGTTCTTAAACAAATCGTAATTATTTTTGCCGTAAGTTTTTAAAATTTTTGATTCGGCCATTTTGTAGATAATAATTGTCAGATTACACTGGTTTTTGAATAAAATTAATATCTCTTCAAATAACTTAGTTATTTATTCAATACTTTACAATGGAAACCCCATAAGAGAAATTCCTTTAACCTAGCCTTAAGTACAATGTTCACTGCAGGGCTTGGGGACTACAGCCTACAGCAAGTACCGCGATCGTGTGCTATACGACACTGCCTGAAACTGAAACTGAATCATAAACTGGACCGGAAAATATAGGAAACCGAAGCGGAAACAAAAGCGAAACTGGTCCGAAAACCGAACTTCGGTTAACCGGTTAGTGTTAGATAATTTACGTAAACAGTTTATTCAGTTTGTCGGTCAACTAATTTTTGGAACAGCTCTAGTTGCAGCTAGTGGAGGATCTCCGAAGTAACCAATAACTCGTTAGCATTAAAGGTCTTCATAACAATACAATTAACTCGATAATAGTGCAAGAGTGCTCTCAAGAACCGGAAACACTATCATACACTAATAAGACCAAACTTGTCTGCTTCTTCGAGCACTCTCAAGTTTTATGGATCCACAAGGCTAACGTATCTGTAGGTTCCTCATACCAGTTAGTCAAGCAGGAAACTACTTCCCCTACTTGCAACTTTGGAGGTGGTATAAAGAATACTGCCGCAATGTTTTCAAACAGAAGCAATCTAAGGCTATGACGAAGAAGCTTCCAAACAACAAGGCTGAAATCTCAGTCGGCCTAAGCAGAGCAATTATTAGTAACGTATATTCCTGACGGCCTAGTCACGATTTAGTCAAATTTTCGTATCGACCTAGGGACGCCACATTTATTCGATATGTCATCGTAAAAAAATATTATTTTGTTTATTGTACCATGTCTTGAAAATCACTGGCTAAGCAAACATTTCAGCAACATAGGAGCCGTCCATGATCTAACATGTATGAGACGCTTGAAAGAAAAGGAAACTTGACTTCATTTCTTATCATAAATCATAAATGGAAGCAGTATGTACTATCTACATCAGGTCACGTAGACACTAACTCTGAGTTATATACATTTTAATTAATGTAGGTATCTATATGTACAGAGCAATATTCCTTCGCACAGCGCAATAGAAGGTGATATTTTTAGTATTGTGCATTGCTATCCGAGTTTAACTGCTAATTTCTGATTTATTGTCAACTGCAGTATTTATCTTCTGTATGTAAAAATTAAGAACTGTAGTGCTGATTATACTGGTTTGCATTATGCATTTATGTATACATGAAAAGGAAAGTACGTTATAAAGTGTGTTATGTGAAATAAAATAACGTTAACAATCTGCTAATTATTATGGTCGCAAACCACATTCAAGATGACTTTGGCATAATTTAATGTACTAGCAGCAGAACAACAGCTTTCTTTAAAGATCTTATTACCTTTATGAAACCACAATACATTGTTCATATAATGTTCAAGTAACTAAAAGCTTTTGAAATAATAGTATTAAATTGCTTTATGGTAACTAAACTGTATATTGCCGTTAAAATTATTAATTACCTGCCAGAATTAAAATTAATATAAATACAAAATAACTGAATTTTTACTTTTGAAAATGTGAAGATAAACAAATCTGCGCGAAGTACGTGCAAAAGGAGAGTAATATTCAGTTTTTAGCGATCTATCAATGGTTGGACATAAAGTTTCCATTGATAAACTCGCAAAAATAACGCCTGTGGGGGAATCTAAAAATAACAAAAGATACCACCGAAAAGGCACAATTACAACTGAGAAATAAATACTGGAATCGAGTAGGGCATTTAAAGTCCTTAACCCAGCTGCCCAATAATCAAATCTAGAGCAGTTGAGTAGAATGCTATACCTGCAAACTGAAGTTGCATTGGAGAACAGCAGTTTTTGGTCGAGAAATATATACATATCCGATCGATGTTATGAGATAGGTAAGTTGTAACAGTTCTATTTTGCACTCCATTATTTCTAAACCTAAACCTAACTAGCTTTGCATACTTTTTTAAAATAAGTCGTAAAATGATGTCATTGCGAAAAGAAAAGGTTATGAAAAAAAAGAATATWTTTCTCTCAMTTCTTGAACTTGAGTTCTACTGTAGAACTTCTGAGGTGTTGTCGTTTGCCGCCAAGGGAATGCCCAGTTATCTTGAGTATTCAAGCCCTTCAAATATTGTTGGGGATTTTGGGTACTTATGTAATAAATTTTGTAAGTGTAGGAATCCGTTTAGATTACTACAGGTATTTCCATAGAACTCATGTATTTATTAGAGGAGAAAAAACTAAGGGGTTGAAAGTGTAAATTCCTACAGGAGGTTAGTAAAATCATATTTCAATAGATGGTGAAAATCTTCTACAATAGAATCATTAAAAAATTAAAGAAGACTTCTTTTCAAGTAATATATAATTATTTTTTATCTCAGTGGTGGTTACAATAAACGTATGATATCATTAAAATGATATGCTTAAAATTAATTGCATTCGCAAGTTATTATTGGCTACGTTAAATGTGTCATATAAGAAAAATCAGGCCACCTTTCTTTTACATACAACTAGATCAATGCAAATCCGTATAATATCTTTATTGTCCTTCCTTTTAATATTCCTTCAAACTATCGTTGCATTTGACCATAAAACCTTTTGTGCATAAATAATGCACGCGTCTCGTTCATACAGGGTTGGCAGAAATTATCAGAACGGTCTATTATTTCAAAGATACGCAGGAGTTAGCAAAAAATGTTTTATATAAAAGCTGTAAGGCTTTTAAAAATCTATATATGATATATACATATATACATATATACAGGCCCGCGCGAAAAGTTGTGAAGAGTGAAAGTAATATTTTTTAAATGGAACACCCCGAATATGATTACTTATTTTGATCGTTATGTAAATTTTGAACATTTTTGTTAAACATACGTTTCAAATAATAACGTATAACAACGCGATTTTCTAACCTAAGGGAGGGTGAGCCACGATGGGACAAATTCTTTTAGATATGGGCCAGTTAAAGGCATAAAAAAAATTTGCTTCATTGTGGCCCACCTTTCCCTACGTTCAAAATCGCCTTGTTATTCGTTATTAGGTTATTACTTGAAACGCCGATATTTAGCAAACTAATGAATTTAGGTATATAGGTATGGGTAGAATTTACAGAGGGAATAATCCCAGAAATTAAGAGCAAAAAGCTAAACAGGTGTATCAAGATCCAAACAGTCATAGACCTGTGTCAGAGTTAACTGCATTTTCTAAACGACTATTGTTATTAGGAATCTCAATATATTAATTAATTTAATTTATGTGGTTCCATACGAAACCGGGTTTTGAAAGTTTTATGTACTGACTGTTTCAATATTTCCTGAAAAAGAGTTACCATAAAAAACAAACCAAAAACTAGGAAACAAAGACCTAACGATAAAAAGTTGACATTTTTTTACAAAGAAGACATTTCACACTCGGCAATAAAACACTACAAAACTAAACTCAAAAATCAATCTTCCATCACCATAGTGCAGTAGAAATGTATAGTATGTCATATATCATCAAACATTAAAAATAGCTCAGGAACAAGTACGCTCATATTATGCAAGTGCAATCCTATTATTTAATACATAACCATTTATAAATTACAAAGAAGAAGAAGAAACAATATAGTTTCGAAACGTCGCCGTAAAAATTCATTGTGTTTTTGTATCCCACACCCTCAATAACAATTTTTAACGATTTTCAAAGTGGGAGAAAGAAATTCTGTCAGATTATTTAATACCTTATTACCAAGAAAAGGAACCAACACCTTTCATAAATTTAAAATCGTCGCTGAAGAATATTTAGTGTGAACTATTTGTTCATACCAATACTGGATAATATAAAAATTATATTGTGTCGGCGCGGTTTTCTTGTATTTGGTTTAGTTGCCGTTATAAATTAGGTATTTTCTATGTACGTAGATAAGGTTTTTTCCATATTTTGCACTTATAATTAATCTTCACTATGGGTCAATATAACGACTACACTGAAGCAAGATAGTATTATTTGTTATTTGCTTGTTTAAATGAAAACCAACGACTTTGTGTGCACTGTGTACAGCAAACGTAAAACGAAAAAGTAACGGCACAATAATGAAAACAGGGATGTATCCCACAGGAATACCAACTTAACCTATAGGCACTAAAATCGGCACAAAATTTAAATTTGAAATAAGTCACTATAATACAAAGCTTATTTCACTTAATTAAATCGTTAAGAATAAGCTGTTTGATCAGTACGCTGTCCCTTCAACAGTCATGATTTACACCTCTACTTTGTTTGGTGGAGCCAACTGCTCATATTATTCATTCATAGATTTATTGCTAAGAGTTTAAATACGTAAACGTATCTTTTCGCACCGTGTAAAACGGTTGGATAGTAATAAATTTTTACTGCTGTAAGTGGTACTGTTTATTCGTCAGCATCATATTAGGGTCTTTCGATTTTGATTCTGTGTATGGGGTGTCTCGTGTGTTTTCCGGGCTCTCGCGGTAACCATAAGAGATAGGGAAAACTAATAGACATGCTCCCAATCGAATTTTTGAGCACAGTTTACTAGTCAAGATTAGTCAGATTTCATGTACAGATATGACGCTTCGTTTCGGCGATAAAGGCCAAAAGTCAAAATTTTGGAACTATATTAAATCAAATAACTTCATTATTAGGAAAGATACAAAAAAAAGTGCAAAAGCTGTTTTCACACACAATTTCATATTGCATTTGACCAATTAGATAAACAAATAAGAATTTATTTCGGAGGTATGATACGAAGTTATGTGTTTTAAAATAACTTCTGATTGGCTCTCAGAATATATATAGTTTGCTAACAAAATTATGAGAAACAGCTGATTAAGAGTTTTCAATTTTTCAAATTGTCTGGTTTGCCATTATTACCAAAACAAAATTGTAAACGATTTCTTGTTGTGACAGCAAGATCGTGAATAGTGTTTGTTAAACACATCATTATTTACATTCAGCAGAAGTTTAGTTTAGAAGGATGACATTCACCATACAATATAAGTATGACGTGCTTATGATATATATTGATACAGAAAAACTTGGAAGCTACAAGAAACATCTATTTCGATAGATTTCCGGAAAGACATCAACCGGATATCCGAGTGATTCAGAAAATGGATCTGAACATATAACAATTTGGCAGTTTTTGATGCCAAGATCAAAACAATATTCAAAGCCAAACTCGGAAGTAGATGAAGCTATGGCTTCAGTCGCACTAAATCCAAATACGTCTTGCCGCGAGAAATTTCATTGCGAAATCGAAATGTTTGCACAAACACTATTTTAAACCATATAAAGTTAGGAGATATATAACCATAAGACCCAGAACGCCGCATACTGTTCTCCAGGTGGTACCTGCGAAAATGCCGCATCGAAGAAAACTTCTCGATCAGGATTATATGGTCCGCTGCGTTTTACATTTTCAATAGAAATATAGATCCAAACAATACGATCATCTAACAACGGCATTTGTGCAGCAGGAGCGATTTGGCTTTGGGGTTTGTTTTTACTTGTAAAGCCGGTTATTTATCAGCACAGTTTAAATGCTCAAACTTATGTTGAGATGCTGAGACATTAAATTTTTTGACATTAGATGATTTGCCATACTAAAGGCGTTGTCTGAATAATATCATTATTCAGTATTATTCAGACAACGCTAAAGGTTAGAGCAGCTGGCAAGATGACACACCAGCAAGTAACTCTCATTTTGCATGAGCATTATTAAATGAAGAATTTTGTACAGATGGCCCTATTAAATGCCTCGCTAGGATATTTGAAATTTTATAAAACACCTTCAAACACAATAGCAGAATTAGAAAAAATATATCATATTGCGGTAGGAAAAATAACTGGGGTGCATCTTACAAATGCGGTATCAGCGGTGCGTAGATGCTTGAAGTGTATAAATAATGACGGACGACAATTTGCACATTTTTAGTCATTAGTTTTCTATAGTGTTAAAGTTTAAGCCTTTAATAAAGCTAAATTTTAAAATTGCTGTAAGTTGCGATCCATTTTTTGAAATATTCGAAGATCCGGTTGACGCCTTTTTTGAAATCTACTGACATACATGCTTCCTGTAACTTCCACGTCAATAGGCGTATGTCGAAAACATGTCATGCTTCTCTTAAATGCAAAATGCCTTACTTCTAAACCGAACTTCTTTCATTTTGCGTTCGCATGTTTGGATGAACTTAAAATCTACATTAGCAAATGTATTTAATGGTAAAACTTGGATCTTAAACATCGTATGCTCATTTGCGCCATTTCTCTGGTATTTCTTGGCGACTTCCTTTGATAGTTGTTGTGGTAGAAACTGCCAGAAAACACGCTTTCGTGACGATTGCGGCAAGCAGGCGCCTAGGCTTTATCATATTTAGATCGCGCACCTGTGATTCATAAAACACATGTGACGGCACTTTAACAGGTAACCGTAGGTCGTTATCACTCTGTAGTATTGACAGTGGCTTAGGTAGTAAGCACGCATGGGAATATTTAGATTAGATTGTTTATAAACCGAATCTGACGGTGTATCATGAATTGATAATTTAGTGGTGATTAATAAAGATCAACGTTTATCAAAACCGTGAAGGTGGAACTACTAGTATACTGGGTGAATCGGAAGGATCGCACCGAACTCCAGGTCTGCTTTCAGCACATCAAAATAATGAAAACAAAACAAATGTTCTTATTCGATTCTCGTTTGTTTTCAAGTTATAGCGTAATTTAAAAAAATACAATATAACGGTGGTAACATTTGTTTAATAGTTATCACTTTTTTATAAAATGTTCACAAATACCCTAATTGAGTTCTAAACATGCTTTGCTTCGTCTGCGAACAGCGCCTGTCGCTTGTCCTATTTGCTGTTGTTTTTCTTGAAGAACTGCGCCAATATTATTTATTCGTTGAATGGGGTATAAGACACTTTTCTGGAAAAATATGTTTTGTGAAGCTAAAGGTATGCTAATGCTAATTCCAAAATATTTCTTTCGTCTGTGGAGTTTTAATGCCCTAAAAAAATTATTGTAAATTGGCGGGAAACAACGCCCCTTTTTAAACGTGGCCAGTACATACGTCATCATGACGTATGTACTGGTCGAACATTTAACAACAGAGAAAGGCAATCAGCTGACGGACATGCTCGTAACCAATGACAAA
The DNA here is from genome assembly GCA_025024175.1 of Rhyzopertha dominica. NCBI lineage: Eukaryota > Metazoa > Arthropoda > Insecta > Coleoptera > Bostrichidae > Rhyzopertha > Rhyzopertha dominica. The sequence continues at coordinate 23,895,102 of QCXZ01000041.1, forward strand.
TGACAGCATGACAGTGAAAGACGAAAGTGCACGTGTTTGTGTTTGGTTATGTATAGTACTCGCAGATTTTGATATTCGTTATTTGATGTTGTGATCAATACGCGATAAGCTACTCGAATCAGTCTTTATGCTTCCTGATGATATTTTGCCTACAAACTGAGAAATGGTATTAATCCACCTAGTTTTCGACAACTCTAAAGTACCCATTAGTTTAGGTTATGTTTACATAAACATATGATCATGTAAATAAATTTGGCAAGGACATACAATGATGCCAAGTGTGCAACAGACTGAATACGATTGGCTGGAAAGAAGCGCGAATTCGGCAAGTCATTGAAACCAGGACGAACGGACCCTTCAGATTTGTAATTGTTATAAACTATTCGTATGTAATTTTTTTAAATAACTGATGGTTGTATTAGGATAGTAGGGCAAAATAGAAACATTGTAAGTGATTGTCTTGTTCAGTTTCAATAGTTGTCTTATACCCCATTCGTGCCTCTCGACTATTCACTTTAACTTTGTAAACTTCTGCTTTAAACCAACCTTATAAACAATAATCTAGTGGTGTTAGATCTGGACTTCTTCGAGGTCAACTAATTGGACCTCCGCGCCCAATCCAACGCTGTGGAAACATTTCATCCAAGTGTTGCTTGACCACACGAGCGAAACGTGCAGGGACTTATCATGCTGATAGTACATTCGCCTTCTTACGTTTACAGGAACATTCTCTAGCAATCCTGGCAACTCCTTTATTACAAAATTAAGGTAGTGTTCCCCTATGAGGGTCAATTAAATACCCAGCAATCACACCACACCACACATTTACTGAAAACCTGTGCTGAAAATTGGTGTCGACTATTACACGGGGATTTTCGTCAGACCATACGTGAGAGTTGTGCGTATTATTAATGCCGTCACGGGTAAATGTTGCTTCACCAGTAAAAAGTATACGCGATACAACTCGACAATTGTTAGTTATCCACCGACAAAATTCCACACGTTTAGCATAATCTTCCGGGTGCAGAAACTACTTTTTGTAGATGGTATGGGTATAATCATTGCTCGTGAAGTGCGTGTATTACCCGTCTTTATCAAATATCTAATTGAGTAGCGATTCTTCTGGTGCTGGTCGTTGCATCTTCTTCCACTAGATCCAAAATATTTTTTATTTCTTCTAAAGTTTGTCGATCAGCTTTTTCAGATGTTATTGTAGCACTTGGAAAAGCTTCAGTCTCGCAAAGTTTGTTAAAAACTCGAATAAACACGTTTTAATCAGGAGTTCTCTCACGTGGAAAACATCGTCGATATTCTTCTACAGCAGCAATGGCGTTGCCATTACAGAAGCCATAAACAAAAACCGTATTAGCATACTCTAAATTAGAATGAATTTTTGGCATTTAAGAAAAAAAATACCACTGACGTTGACAGTTATATACAAACAGACTTCAGCCTTAAATAAGCATGTTTTGATATGTATAACTATGGAAACAAACTTTGTATCCATATTTTTTCAAAGAAGATTAGATATTCATTTATTTTTTTTAATTTTCGCTATTACTTGAAAACAATTAATAATCGGATAAGAACATTTAATGTTTTTTCATTGTTTGTAGTCTTGGATTTCTGTGCGATTCTTCCGATTCCCCCGGTATATCCTAGTCATCGTTCTTAGATCTCGTACTAACATAAAGGAACAAAATTAAAGGTACTTCAATCATAAGTCTTCAGAACTATAATATAGTCGAAAGATTTACCATGACTTGCAATTTGAAAATTATAAATTGTATCCGCTATCTTGGCGACATAGCCATTCATTAATTCAGTGCGTATAGTAATTGATAACGCCATCATTAATTGCATGAAATTCCTTTGGTGTCTTATGCAATAGTATGCAATGTGATGTATTTAACGTTAGCGTAATATTGAAATGCAACAAAAGAACAGAAAGTAAAATTCCTTTTCTAGGTGTTTATTCTTTATGATCTGTACTAATTATTATCATATCCAAAATAAAAGTAGTGATGTGTTATATCACCTCAATGGCTTTACCACTACATAGTAAGTATTAAAATACAAATAAATCATCCCTTTGTGAGAGAACCATACATGGATGAATAAACGTGTGGTGCTACTCCTCTGGAATCCGATTAAACACATGTAGGCCGCCAATCTGTAACATATTATTATTAGCAGGAACTGGCTCCTCTAGGCCCCATCATTGTTTTCACCAGGCATGACATACATGGGCATGGGCCCACTAGAGGCTAAACCAACTAAAACCCCTGTTAAATTTACGGTACCTGACAGTACGCAGTAGTTTCTGTTCCGTCTGCGAATTGCGAATAACTCCTGACAATGACCTTGTTCAATTTAATCAATATTAAAATTGCGACCGCAACATACCTATAGTAGCAAAGATTAAGCAACTGCTATTGTGAAATGGCAAATCCAATGAACTCCGCGAATGAAAAAATTGTAAAAGTACGTAAAACCGATGGGTTAAAGGTTAATATTACATAGATAATTTACAAAATTCATCTTGGCTTTTTCTGATGGTAATGGGTATGTCCCCAAACCTCATAGACTGTATGAGGATGAATCAAATCCATCAAATTATAATAATTGCTAATTATTCCCATTTTATAGCAATTATGTATGTATTTTCATGCTTTTAACAGTTTAACTGCTTTTGTTTGGGAAGAGAAGAAGAACCAAAAGACAGGAAGTTCTGACATCATCAACGGTCAAAGAGCGCAAAGTCGAGTTAGTAAGGAGGTCGTTTTGAAACATGTTAGTAACGAGAAGGGAAACTAAGAAAGTGGATATGAAATTAGAACATCTGATAGAACTCATACAAATGATGAGTGCAGCAGCCCTAAGAGCCATGGAAATAAGACAATAGGAAATTAATGCCGAAGAAATGAAAACAGTCTAAGAAGAAATGGCAAACGAACTGAGAGCAGCTAAGTAAGAAATGAAAACAAGTTAAAAGCAAATGAAAAAGGACCAGAAGAATTGAAAAGCGAGATAAATGGAATTAAGGCAATACAGAGTGCGACTGACTGAGTCGATCAGATCGAGATACAGATACAGCCGAAGAAGAAGTCGATCATATCGGAGAAAGAATTGATCCCATCGAAGACGAGGACCTGGAAAGACTGAAAACCAATGGATCGATGTTTTTGCCAGGGACTGGAAGTTAATCCACCTTTGTATGATGGTAAGACTTCGTTGTCAAGACATATAAAATGCAGTTAAACCGATTGGTGAGACGAACAAGTGAAGGCTATGGGTTTAGTGTAAGCTCTTCGTGGACCAGTGCTTGACTTGGTTCACAAGCTCCTTGGAGCCGACAGTGAAGGATTACCATAAGCTATGCGCAGCGCTAGGACTTCATTTTGGAGAATAGCGCTTGCAGCAACTGTTTCGCACGCAACTAAAGACTCGCAAACAGAAAGTAGGCGTATTGTCGAGCATAGAGAAGTCAAGAAACATGTACAAAGATGGAATGCGTGGAAGCTACTCTACATAAAGTCTGAAATTCTGAATTCAAAAAGCAGTGAAGCAAGCGAGATCCGAGCGAACAGAAGCAAAACAGTTGTTCAGTATTTTAAGTTCTAGTGAGTACACTATAGTGTTCTGAATAGTGGTTTTCTGAATTAGTAGTGTTATAATAGTAGACAATACATAGTAGTGTTTTGAACTAGTTGTGTTTAAATTTAGTATTTTTGCGTTGAGAAACGTAATTACAGCTCTAATTTCGTAGCATCACAGTTTTCTTGAATATTATAACCGTTCACAGAAACAAAACAGTCAATGCCAGAGAGACGCTACATTGTATGTACACAGGCAGCAGCCATACAACCAAAAGCGTTAGACTTTGTCCAATGGCTACACTACAGTGCCTCTATGAGCTTATACAATCACTGTAGGTTACTCTATTCGCCAGCGCCCCTTAGGGCGCAAATAGGTATTACTTTACGGGTGACCCTAGTAAACATTGTATTTCTTTAATGTGAATAGGCCGTAGTAAAATCCAAGCATTTTCATTTTACTTTACGAGAAAACTTTGCGGTCACACCAACTGAAGGCAGCTAAGCACTTCGCGAGTGTGCTGCTTAACTCTAGCTCATCGGAGATAGCGAGTTACTTGTTCTTTTGACGCCCGAAATGATAAAAAACTTTTCTAATGATAATAAATTACAATTGAAAAACTTAAAGTAATATTTTGATGCCCATTACATTATGGGATTTAACAATTATTTATTATGAAGACGTAATGTAAAGCAGTGTTGGCATGACAAATAGTTTCTTTTTTGTTTTAAACATATTTTTTTTGAAGATAAGTTAACGTGTTTAAAGCTATATAAAATGTTTTGAATAACATATTGGAAATGGTTTTCGCCAGCAAGTTTTAAACGTTTTAGGCATACGCAGTCGTCATAGCACATTACTGAAATTTAGTACCAATGGATAGTGGCACGATGCGTATACCATCCTAGAAATAAGGTTTTTTTTTATAGCTGTGGTATGCGGTGGACAATTTCTTCAGCATTAGGTACACCACGACATTACAACTTACATCTTTGCAATTAAAGGACAAATGTGTGGCCATTTCGGTATAACCTTTTAAAACCTCCAGTGCAGTATAAGCCACGAACCTTTATAGTAAACAAATGTGTTATACATAGGTAACTCAGATCACGCATTTTCACTTTACGTTACGTCATTGCCGTATCACATTTACTACGGAACGGATGTTAGTTCTGCGTCTGCTACGACGCGCAACGCGCATTATTCCTATACGCTTTCCAGTTAGCTCCCAGTTCATGGACGTTTCATGTTTGCCTGCACGTACGCCAAAATCGATGGGGAAAACCGACGTTGCAACACAATTTGAGAGAGGAGCTGCATGGCGCCTGGATATTTTACTACTAACGACCTATTTTCCATTCTAGGTCACTACGCCGCGCGTCGTGTCTGGTAATTAAGGATGAAGGAATAAAAAACTGCATAATATACAAAACTGCCCTTCAAATGAATGTAAGAGGATACATTTTTGATCACTCGTTTGAAGATGATTCTAGGCCATTTCTGAACTGTAGAGTTCTTCTCTCTTTAGATATAAAGTGAAATTTGCCATTACTTACTTATGAATACTAAAGGTGCGTTTATACTGATCAGGACAGAAGCGAACGAAGCATCTGCACATTTACTTCCACATCCAACGGATGGAAAGTACTGTATCGCTAAAAAAATTTTCAAAAAAACAATGCGGGTGGTGAAGGATTATTTCGGGATTTAATAAGTGATACTTTGTGTCAAACAACAAATTTATGTAGCATGTCTAAGAAAGATTTTGAAATTTTGCTTAATATGATTGGACCTATCATATTCATTTCTAAAACAAGATACATCTTTTCGAAAAGCAATTAGTGGTTTCAAATTGCGTAAAGACTGCTGTGAAATAAATTATAAGGAAAGTTGGCATATTTTTTGACGTGGACACGTCTTTCCTGTCGTTTTGGGGCGCATTTTATGCTGTACTACCTTAGAGAGTGCCATCTAGCGGTGCCAATAGGTATTACGTCCAGTAGGCTTTGGCGGTAAAACAAAACTCTGTATACACATACACAGATATATGGAGAACGCATATCGACATATCTACAATTCTCATGCGTAGATTAAAATATAATGGAAAACTCTAACCACAATAATTTAGAACGCCTAAATATAGATTGGCAAAAAACAGCCAAAAAATCGATATTTCCAAGTTCAACCACATAAAAGCAATATAGAGCTGGACATGAAGTAATTTTAATTTGAAAATCAATTCTTGCAATCACAAATAGCATTTAAACGTGATTGTTACTTTTGTTTTAATTTAATAGGAATAGTATTTTCACTACTTCATATTATAATAGCTAAACATTTTTTGAAATATACTATCGCTTTCAGTTAAACCCGCAACACCACGCGAAAGGCGTGTTCTTGTGGGGCCTGAACAGAACCGTTATATATATACTTGTATGTTCGTCGATTTTTCTTAAAATGAATAAATATACTCTCGGAAAGGTGCTCCATAGCCAAACAAAAGAAGTGATAGCGAATGTTTATAGGTATATATTCCTAAACTTTAATAAAATACCGCACGCCTCTGGGTACCAAATCACCCATGTTTTATTACAATTTTACAATTGCTTTCCTCTCACCGCCGCCCTGCTGTTACAGATCCGTTTGTCACACTGTACTTATTTCGTCAGCTAAGCTGTTATCCTCAGTAAAATGAGCGACTTCTTTAAATGTCTGGCTGGATTTAGCCGGAAACGGTCTCTAGAAAATTTAACAGAAGACTAGAGAATTCTCAGATGTGGCATATTGCTGAAATTGGCTTGCGATGGAAATATTGMAAACCAACATTTCGGGAAGGTCACATAACATTCTTGAAAATTCATCCCTTGGAGGAAATAGAATGTCTGGCATTTCTAAAAGATTTAACAGAAAACAAGAGAATTCTCAAGTGCGGCAGTTGCCGAAATCGTTTTGCGAGTGTGCACATTACGGCAGCTGTTTCACGATGGAAAAATCGAAAATTGCCGTCCTGAGAAGCTCATAGAACATTCAGTAGAAACTGGAAGAACTCTCAAGTGTTGCATATTACCGTAACCAACTCGTAGCGGGATGTCGAAATTTGACGTTTCTAGAAATTCACAGAACATTCCGAAACATTCGTCAGCAGATGAATGAACCCCTAAGTTTCGAGAAGGTCATAGGACATTATAGAACATTCAATAGAAGATGTAAGAACTGCTAAGAGTGGCACATAGCCGAAATTGGGTATTTCAGCGTTTTTTTTATTATACATTCCGAACGATCCAATTGAAATAAGACTGCGTTTTTTTTAATTTCTTTCAATATTGCCTAGAACTTGAGATGTTAATTAATATAAATTAAGGAATTCCGATGTTACGTCATAAGTCAACAATCAGGTTGTATCGTGTTGAAAAGAGAGGGATAAACAACAATCGGCGGAGTAAGTAACAACATCTTGTACAGCTGACCACTGACAGTACAGTGACAGCTGAGCTGAATCGTCTGTAAACGCGTTTTTTATGTGTTGTGTTTGTTTTTTTTTGTTTATCATTCATTGTTTTTGCTTTAATTAAGCATCATCAAACACAAACACAACAAACCCAACACCGGCACAAGATGATAGATAACGTTTACAAATCCACGTGTGTTTACAATCGGCTTGTCTGACGCCCGACATCAGACCGTGATTTGACAGACACGAAGGAATGCAAAGTAACACTATTGCCAAGTTGCATATTTCCGTTTTCGGTTAAGTCGTCACATCCTTTGGAGGGCGTTTTAAAATAATTCAACTTTGACTTGAATATTCACGTACTTAAATACATTTTTTATACTAACCAAAATATGGAATTATTTGCATATGTTACAATTAGTAACGAAACTATATTGAATTCAGTAATTTTTACTTCACTGAAATACCCGTCTTGTGACTGCACTTACTTGCTGTGTCAGCGAAGCAGGTCTACGCCAACTAGTTTGAGATTACCTATCATTAAACCAATAATATCCGAGCATTATTGTCATACCTCCTTCTATAGTGTATCAGACGTGTCCATGTTAATAGTTATATTATAATATTATATTATTAATAACAGTTATCGTATATGTGGGACACAACGTGTGGCACCGAGGAACATAAAATGTAACAGATTTTCTTTGTGTTAACGTTAGCAACATTAAAATTAATCGACAGAATTTCTTTCTTCCATTTTGCTAATCGTTAAAAATTGTTGTTGAGGGTGTGGGATACAATAACACAATGAATTTTTACGGCAACGTTTCGAAACTATATTGTTTCTTCTTCAGGCCTTAAATTCTTTGTAATTTATAAATGTTCGTGTTCGTAAAAATTAGATGCGGGCACCTACGGAGCGAGGCCATCACACTGTGATGATGGCGTCGCCCCATAGGTGCCAACATTTATAAATTACAATATAGTTTCGAAACGTTGCCTTAAAAATGCATTATGTTATTGTATCCCACACCCTCAACAATAATTTTTAACGATTAAAATTAATACGTTGTAACAACTAGGAACTGTTTATCATATCATCTGTTGATTTGTACAATAAAGCAGCAAATAAATGGTTGTTCAAGTTTGTAAGGAGCCAGTTTTTGGGATAAGTAACAAATCCTGGCAATGACCATCAAATGCAAAACCATATGTCCTTAAATGAATGTATCATATATCCTAATATATCCTAATCCTGTACGCTTTCAAAGTGACGCTTGCCGATATAATTATTATGGATTCCATACTACAGAGGCATGCGGGATTTTACTTCTAACAATAGAATTAAATAAATTTGGAATTTTGCCGAAGATCTCTTGTATTTCTTAATACAAAGCCTAAAAGATTATCGCAAGGACTAACAAATGCATTTTAAAAGTAAATCTCAATCAACAATCCAAATCCCCTTAATACATTTTGACGAAACAATATACGATCGCCTATACCACAGTCACCAGTCTATGAATAAATATTAAAATAGTGGTGTAGAGTAGATTTTAGATATTCACTCTCTTTTTTAAGAATTTGCTAATGTAAGCATAATAACTTTTCTGATAACCTATGGTTTCCACGTGTCAATTTTTTGCTCGATTGTGCTGTTTATTTCACGCCAAAGTTTGTTGTCCTCCCTAACACTTTGTCATCCTCATACAAACAACCATTGCAAACATGCGGAAGAGCACATCCGCAGAGGAAATAATGTAACTAAATAATAAATAAACAGAAGCTTACGCGATTGGCCGGTTTGTGGGTGTGTTGTGTTTAAAAATAACTTGTTTTGCCTGGTGACCTTCAATTATTTTCAGAATGGCGAAATTTTAGGAATTTGTTTACTGAAGCTTCAGTTAGAGCGCTATGACACTTTGTGATAAATTGCGATATCTGGTTTTACGACAAGGCTGCGAATTTTATATCTAATCAGGTTGGAGGAAAGCAGCTTACAAGCAAGGAAATACTATTTTTGCGACAAGCTAAAAATATACTATTGCAGATACAGATATATACTCCTCTATCCATGCATCGTCTGCATCGGGCTAAAGCAGGCCGGTAACCAGCATTTGATTTCGKAGTGGGCAACAAATAATTTTTATGGGAGATAAAATTATTCTCATTTATGTAACAAGACACAAGAAAATAAAAGGCACAGCAAATATAAACTAAAATAAACTGTCGACACATTGTTATATAAGATAACGTAAGGTAAAGTTTTAATAATTTTATTATGTATTTTCTTTTCACAGAGAAGATAATATATTTTCAGGGTGGGCAATGCCCTCTCTGACCTCTCTCTAGCTACCGGCCTGGGCTAAACGTTATTACATACATACATAATGCTATAATTAAGCGATTTAAGACTAGTAACTGTATGATTAATTTTGCAACACATGCTACAAACGCTTATATGTTTAATGTTTATTAATTTTGTAAGTTTTTTTGTAAACTCTGAAAGCGTACCTAAATGTGTAATTACGTCTATTACAAAAAACTGATTATAAAAATAATAGTATTTTATTTTAAGTCTTTTCCCTTAAATAGACTGAAAACACAGTATAGACGTAAATTTACTATGCTAATAAGAACAAACATTAATTTCAAGGAAAATATTTATATTACGTTGATATAAATTTCATTGATCTACCGGATACTAGGACAGTATACACACGTGAATTATTAAACTATGTAGTTATGTAGATAACAATCAACGAGTTAATTCATGATGTTTTGTATCGAACAAAACACCCTAAATTATTATTCTGTTTGATAAGTAAAGTTAACAGATACACAATAATTATTAAAATATACCATTTATTTATTTATGAGCTACATAATTTGTTTAACATGGTGTAGTGTTAATGATTGAGGACGATATTAAATAACTAACGTTATATAATTATGTTTGAGATCTCTTAAATAAATAATCAAATCAAGCAAAACACACAAAAATATATAACAATAACATTTTATAAGACTATTTTCAAAAACAAAAATTGTGCGCTCTTTGGCGAAATCGCAATGACTGAAGTTTGTATGAAATGTTTTCTTTCATCGCGCATGACGTAAAGGGCGGCCTTTTTATACTTCATAATAGTATATTATCATGGAACATAGCCACATATTAGTTTTTTCTTAATATAAAMTATTTGTGTAGATTTTGGATTAAGTATTTGAAGTACAAATTATTAGGGTAGCAATTTGCCATATTTTCAATATCTKCGGTCAMATTACAATCCGACAAATTCAGTCTCTAGGGAGAGTGCTTAAGGGTTGACCCCCGCACTACAATACTCGCCAAAATAAAAATGGATATAACATTATTGTTGTTATGTTACACCAGTACTGAAATACACTAAATCCAAACTCAATTAGTTCAAAACGTTACTATTATAGTACTACAGATTCAGTAAACCTCTCTTCAGAACAATATAGTGCACTCCCTAGAACTTAAAACACTTTAGAACACTTTGTTCGCTTTTACTAACTCGCTTCGATGCCTTTCAAATCAAAAGTGTTCGCGCGCCTTTAGTCGGACAATATAAATTCCCCGTCGAAAGCTTCTGTTAATTTCCAGAAAAACATGTAGTCGTTATTGAAGTTTTGAGAGCATTCGATGAAAGACTCATATGCTCGAAGGTTATGAGCTTAGGCAACCATACGAACGACAGGTCTAGTTGGTCTAGTTATCTAACCCGCAGGCATTTGTCATGTCCAAATCGTAACAATATGTATATAGCAAACTGGTGATTATGACACATTTTATGCAAGTTAACAATAGCGGATCCAGGGGAGGCTAAGGGGCTAACCCCCCCCCCCCAAAAAAAACCCTGACAAATCTCAACCTTAATATTATATTTCTTTTTCATTACATTACAACTACAGTACAATCTTTATCACCTATCTTTACTTGATCCACTAGTAGATATGGTATTTTTGAACTTTATTTCTATAAGAAGACGTCAAGTTTTTTAACCGCGCGCCACAGACACAGCGCGCGTCTCTTTCCTCTGTAGCGCGTGCTCATGTTCGTGCTGTCGCGTCGTGTCAACTGTCAACAGTTGTTTATTAATTACGAACGCGGTGTGCTTTTGTTTGTTTTTGTAAAATTTGGGTTAAAATGACATCTAAACGTAATCAAGGAGATCTTCGTTCGTTAAGAAAGAAGAGGATGAGACGAGCGAAAATGAACTTGTATCACCTAGAAACAATGTAAGCGACTTATCATCGTTGACTCAAAGTTATTCCGGTAGGTATATCCTTCTGATTATTTTGTATGTAGTTAAGTAACTTCGTAAAAACATAATTAGTCGATTTTGTTATTTTTATTCGGTTGAGTTCGTTAATTTTTCGATCGGTGTTGTATTGGGCGTGGGTGCTGGGTGATGGGTGGCTATAGATTGAACTTTGAGTGTGGGGTGTGGGCTCTCCTACTCTATGATCTCTGCCTGTCCTACAAGGGACAGCGTGAAGTAATTAATATTCAATTACCGAATTACCTACTATTTAAACCAATCATCGCATCGGTTTATTCGGGTTTGAATTTCTTTAAGCTAGATTTCTAGACACGCCCTCTCACCTCCGTGACTGTCATAGTTTTATAGGTACTTACAGCCAGTGGCGTATCTAGAAATTTTGTTTGGGAGGGGTAATGATCAGGTTCAAACAAAAATACCTACCTACTTATGATTTTTATTTAGGAAACTCAAAAAAACCTGTTAGCTTCAAACAAGAATTTTTAATACAAAGGAAGATCGCAAAACAAGGTCTAGCTTTCTACGATTTTTACTTGCAAATCTAACTATTATATGGGAAACATTTGTCTTCACATCCCATGAACATGACTTCCTCACACGTCACGCGTCACTAGGCGAAGATTGAAGCTTTAGATTCAAATATTCAAAGGCGTTCGAAGCTTTTGTTACTCATCAGTACCAGTAATTACCCCCATTACCCCTCCCTTAAATACGCGCCTGCTTACGGCGTTATTTACATAAAATCGGCCAATAATCAGAAAGGGGTTGCAGTACCCACGATAAAAATTTCTTTCACTATGAGTCCAAATTTGATGTTTGAGGCTGTTTCTAGATGTTTTTCGTGACTTTTCCTTCACAATTTTTACTTTGCAAAACAAATAGCACAAAAGTATACTCGGACCAAGATTTTAAGAAAAAAGGCTGTGGATCTTAGACAGACAATAAATAGGTAGATACAGCCTGACCCATCATCAGAGTTTTCTTAATTTCCCGATGCCTGTGATTTACACAGAAAAAAAGATTGAATTGGAGAAGTAATAAGGTCATGACATTATTTCAAAGCAAAATATTTCGTGATAGCACCTTGAAGCAAGAAAATAATAAATAGTATCGCGAATTGAAAGATAATATCGTGAGAGTATCTGAAAGCAAATAATAATTTCGTGATAGTATACTCGTAGAAGTGAAAGTTAATTCCCTTATAGCCTTATCTGAATATTCGGACAATGCGCTATCGGGAAACAAAACGTCATATCGTGGTAGGGCCTCAAAGGATGCTTTAGCTTTGTGATATATCGTGAAATTCGCTTTCTATATGAAATTCGTAATTGTGCTCCTTCTACGGCTTCGTATTTATGCATTTTTTTAAAAATAATATAATAATGTTGCGACATTAATATGTAATATGCTAACATAAACTGATCGGGAAAATTGGTTCTTATTATTTCTAGATGTCTGTTTTTGAAATGTTTGTTTTTTTTTCAGCGGTAAGTCAGTTCTAAAATGCCCTTATATCTTAGCTGTTTTACGGAGCAAAGAACTTCTTTAACAAAATAAATGTTGGCCAATTTGGTCAATTTCAAAAAATGAGCAAGTATAGCGATAAAACAGTTTCGTATTGTACATCATGCAAATGAATATGAACACTATTTATATGTAAAGATGAAGATCTGTACAATTTTTGACACTGAAAAGAATTTATACCTGCATTTATTACCTATATTAAAAATAAAAATATGAATTCCAAAAATAACATCCATAACAATAAAAACACAGTTGTGTGTATGAGTACGCAATGACGAGGCGCGAGGTTACTATTAAATATATTATTTACATTTCTGATAAATATGTTGACAGAGTATTGTGGGTAGGTCGTGTCGCATTTACCATACGAAACGTTGTATAATAAGACCATGTCGATTATGGATAGTGAAAAGTACGTACCTGTTGGTTAACATTTTGAGATATGATTGTTAAAAATTAAAATCTCTATATAGTGAAGGCATCACACTTGAACAAAATAAGAATCACAATTTGTTACGTAATCCAAAGGAAATACATACCGGGTGATTTCGTAAACTTTGCCGTTAGGTGACAAAGCCACCTAGCTGCCTTAACGGGAACTACTTCCTAAAGGAAGTGACCTGTAGCCTGACAAATTGGCATGCAACTGCATACTTCAATTTGACAGCAGGCCCCCACGGCACTTTTTGCTGACGAGCAAGAACCAACATACATTAAAATGCATGTCTATGCTGTGCTGTCTACACCTCAACCAACTGCAGATAGTACTATTTAGTTGGTTGAGGTGTAGACAGCACAGCATAGACATGCATTTTAATTTATTTGATTTTTTTAGTTGCCATGACGTAAACGGAGGGACAGAAGTTTCAAATCTTCAAAATGCCATAACTCAAGTATGGTTTAAGCGCCTTTAACGAATAATTGCTAGTTTTAAAGTAATATTTATAGTTTTCAATATAATTATAAACAATTTGTAATTTATTGCAACTGTCTGACGACGGGCGGCGTTATTTAATCAAGCAAGATGAATTTTAAAACCGGAGGTCGATATCTTTCTTAGTTTCTTGGTTATAGTAAAAAAAACTGCGAACCCGTCCTTAGGTTCGGCTAATTCCTTCCTTAAAATAAAAAACCGCTGCAAATTGAATCAATACTTCCACATCCAATTGTCAAATGACATTTACGTTTTTATTTCTTATATATACTATACGATTGGTAATCAGGTTTTGAGCATTTTTTCTCTCTACACATTTTTTTTCGTTTTTTTTCCAAATAACTTGAAAATTATTAACTTAACAAAAAATTACAAGAGTGCTTTCTGATCAGAAATTTGATTTTCTATATAATACCAAAATTAAAAAAAATCGTACGAGCAGGGTCTAAAATAGGTTTTTTGAAATATTTCGAAAATTTCAAAATTTTTGATAAATTTTCTAAGACACTTTTTGTGCGAAATTGTATTTCCTATCTGATGGTATTTTCATTTTTTGAATATATTAAATATATTCGGAGATATTTAGGAAAAACCGTTTTCTTTAAGTGACGCTTTTTTGCTAATATCTTCTAAACAGTTTGTACACCGAAAATTTATAAGAACGAATAATACTCGCAGTTATGCTACTAATCACATACTAAAACTAAAAAAATAAAAATTTACAAAAAGGGTAGTTACTCCCCAATTTCGCCCCCTTCCTGATACCCTACTTACYCCACAAACAATAGGTCGCTTTGGGTAGTTGAGATTTATACGTTTTCCAAATTTCAAATTTCGAAGGTTATCGTGTCCACAAACAAAAACACAGACACACAGACAAGAAATTTGTTTTTGCTCAAATTTTGTTTTTTTTGCGTTTTCGGCCATTTTAAAGCGAATGAGCAAATAAMAATTTCTGAAAATTTTTTTTCGCGATACAATACTTCCCATCCGTTGGATGTGGAAGTAATTAGGTTATATTAAAAAAAGTCAAACGTTTACTCATAAATTGCGACTTATTAGGTTAGGTTAGATCGGACATTTTGAGGATCATTGATAATTGTAACATTGTTATGTTGTTTTGTACTGTTAGTTTGTTGTTGACTGTCTTCTATCGTTTGATTTTTAGCATAATAGTATAGTAGCTTATTGACCAATACATAGTGCGTCTTGTATTTTATATTAATAACTTGAATAGCTTTTTCATTAGCAACAGATCAGTGACAATCCGAGAATGACAAGTTATTAACTCCTTCCTAGGAAGATACGGTAAGCAAATGTGATATTAGTAGAAACGATACGTTATATAGGATGAAAGTTGTTATTTGATAAGGCTACAAATAACAGGGAACGGTCATGGGCTACTCAGTTACTTAGAAATAAATACCTACAAGACCCATTCAGTACCTAACCTTCGGCTAGCTTCAGTAAAAATTTGGTATATTGTTTTATATTAGACACACCAAAGACAAGTTGTAATTTATGAGTAAACGTGTGACTTTAAAATAACCTAATTTGACTTCAAGGAAAAAAGGCCGGTTTTCAAATTTATCTTGCTTGATGAATGAGCTATAACAGCTACAAGAAAGTGTATAAGGCTGCATTTGATTTATTAAGATATTTGATCAAAATATAATATTTTCTTAAATATAGCTTCCCGTTGTCAAACAGTTGCAATAAATTATAAGTTATTTATGATCATATTGAAAACTATTATATTTATTTATTACTTTAAAACTAGCCATCATTCGTTGAATTCTCTTAAACCATTCTTGAGTTATGATGTTTTGCAGATTTGAAACTTATCTCTCCTGTTGTCGTTGTCATAGCAACCAGAAAAAACCGTTCTAACAAAATTTGTTAAGAAGTAAACATAGATTATAATCAGTCTATTTTAGACCAGTATTGTACTGCAACTTTTTGGAAAAAGAAAAAGATCCTGTGATATATATTGGTTTGAAGACTTCCGTGGTTATCGTCGATGACATGTTGTTTTCCGGGCTGGTTTCGACGCTGGTTATTTGACCTTGACGTTTCGACATTCATATCGATGTCTTCCTCAGAAGTAGCTCTGAAACTGAAGTGTCCTAGTCCGCTCGGGTATTTATACTCGTCTGGTTCACTGATGCGTGGGCGTTGTTACGCATGACCGGTTTCCATATTCCAGGTAGTTCGATGCCTCGGTCTCGGTTATAATTGTGCGGATTCTTCTGGATTTCGATGGCTTCCTTGTACAGTCTCGGCCAGAATCTCGCTTCCCTTGACAACATTTCTGCTTCCTCGAATTTGATTATGTGGCCAGTCTCCATTCGATATTCTGCTACAGCCGACCTATCACCTTGCCGTCTCTGGTGTCCTTCATGTTCTCCTTGATTCTCGTGCTGATGTGCCTTCCGGTTTGACCGATGTAAACCTTCCCACAGCTGCATGGGATGCTATACACACCTTGTGTTTGTAGCTCCTCAGTCGTCGAACGATATTTCGGAAAGGCGTTAGCTATCTTTCCCGGGGCGGTGAAGATGGTGTTTATATGATGTCTTCTCAGCAGCAGTCCGATCTTATCTGTACATCCATTGACGTAGGGTAGGTATGCTGCAGCGATGTGCTGTTCTGGTTCCTTCCTCCGTGGTTACTTGTTGATAGCCTTCTCAATATGTGCCTTAGGATATCCGTTCTTGTGTAGTGCTCTGCGTAGATGTTCTAATTCCATAATCTAGGTGGTCTGGTTCGCTGACTATCTTCGCTCGCTATATCACCGTGTACATGACTCCTTGTTTTTGGGCGGGGTGGTGGTGTGAATCTGCATGCAGGTAGCGATCCGTGTGGGTTGGCTTCCTATAGACCCGATGTCCTAGCGTGCCGTCTTGTTTCCTTGTCACCATCACATCCAGGAAGGGTAGGGCGCCATTGGTCTCCATCTCCATCGTGAATTGTAAGCCGCTGTGGATGCTATTTAGATGGTCCAGGAACTCCTTTATGTTCTGTTCTCCATGCGGCCAGACGGTGAAAGTGTCGTCCACGTATCTAAACCATGCAACACTGAGGTTTAAGCCGTGCCGATGCCAATACAGTTGTCCCGAAGGCTTCCAAGTAACTGTTAGCTATCAGCAGAGAAAGCGGTGACCCCATAGGAGCACCTTCTGTCTGCTCGTAGTATTTCTCCTGGAATTTGAAGAAAGTAGATTTCAGGCAGATATTCGCTAGTTGGACTAGTTCTTCATCCAGGTCTTCTTCTTGTAGACGTTTCTTCAACTCCCTTAAGGCATCGTCCGTGGTATCTTCGTGAAGAGTGAGATGATATCAAAACTTACTAAGATGTCCTCCGGGTCCAGTCTGATCTTCTTCATTTTCTCAATAAGGTCTCCGGCGGTCCTGACGTGGTGCTCTGTCTTTCCTATGAGTCCTTTCAGGGTCCGAGCGATGTAACCAGCTAGAGGGTGGGTGGCAGATCCTGTTGCGCTAACAATCGGTCTCAGTGGTATCTCTGGTTTGTGTATCTATTAGGTAGGCAATATAGTTGTGGCGTCCTTGTATCTGTTTTGTTCATGGCGCGATGTAGCTCTTCTGGTATCTTCGATACCCGTACAGCTGAGTTGATGCGTCTTGCTGGGTTCTTCCTTATCTTCTTGTAGGCTGGGTCCTCGAGTATCTTACTCACTTTTGCTACGTAGTCCGTCGTATCCAAGATAACGGTGGCTTTGCCTTTGTCGGCTGGTAATACTGTCAGGTCCGGGTTGTTCTTTAGACCCCTTATGGCACTCCTTTCTTTACTGTTCAAGCTAGGCTTCGGGGGTTTGGATTTCCTCACTTCTTTGGCTGTGTCTGGTGGTAGGACACTTAAGTTTCAGAGCTACTTCTGAGGAAGACACCGACATGAGTATCGAAACGTCAAGGCCAAGTAACCAACGTGGGAACCAGCCCGGAAAACAACATGTCATCCTGTGATATGTCATATTAAATGCGCCATCTTGCTGTAAAGTTACGTACTTTATAATATTTTAAATGAAATCTCTGTGGCCAAATTTGTTTAGAAAAAATATAGCAAGATTCTAGCACGATTACTATCCAAGATACAGCCGCTATCCAACCTTAACTGATCACCCTGTGTACGGGAAACTGTACAAGAGAATGACGATAAATATAAGTTACTTTTAAAATTGAAGAATGTCTTATTATTTCCAACCTTGCAAATTACTAGGCGTTAAATAAATGACAAACTCTCATGTTTTTTTTTGTATATTTCGGACTCAGGAGAGCTGGCGCCGGTTGTTTTCCATGTCTGTGGACGCACGACGTAGGTATATTTTGGAACCGACATGCAGAACGCGGGCGTTTTAGTACCTAACTCATAAATAGCTGGATGTTTACCTTTAAGTTCGTATTCTATTTAGCTGCACTGGCTCATGCCAAATTTCACTTATGCACCGGTGTTACGTAACCAATCGTATGAAGTGGGGGAAGTCATTTGATATACCTGTATATAGGGTTGAGATTCACTAGCTCACCATCATGAAGAAATTTTACGAGATTTAGTAATACATTAGATTACTAACATACTAAGCAGTATCGGTTTCGATAAAAATGAAAGTATGTATTTATGAATGGCAAGAGGCATTTTATCGATCAATTTACTGATAGATAAAATGTGCGGTAGGATATGTTGCTCATCAAGGGATCTTTTCTTAGTACTATGTGACGTAAACGATTAGTAAGATTAAAGATTAATAAGCGATAAAGATTAAGTGCATGAAATCAAGTGCGAATAAGAAACGCTGGGCTGGTAGGACATAACATGTAAATAATAATCGTTAGTGATTTTTATCGGGTTAACAGGGCTATGAAATGAAAAAGTTGCCGGCTTTGCCTGGGTTAGAACCCGAGACCTTTTGAACACTAGTCAAACGCTCTAACCATTGAGCTATCAAGGCCCTATTCAAAATCGAGGTTCATTAAAAGCGAATTCAGGCAATAATTATCTTTCTCTATATACAAATAATAATAAACCTCATCTCCAAAATATAACAAAATTTTATTTAATAAGGATTATAAACAATAATGGAAAATAACAATGGAAATTAAATAAAAGATAGCTATCCTCAAACAAGGCATGCATTTGCTTTTCTGCTAAAAACCGCTGTATTTTCGGTTTAATTAAAAAGTGGTTGCAAGCGTTTTAAACGAGGGGGTATCAGTACAGACTTGGACTGTTACTTTATAGTTATTTTATATAGATAAGAAAGTCAGAAAGAAAGTTTTTGTAGATTACTTGGGATATCTTTGTGTCCATGCGCTAAAGTATTTTCTAACCAAACAGTTTATATTTATTAAGAATGCATTCTAGTAAGGCAAAGGAACATAAGCAATATTTGCTTGAGCTAGATTGTTTTTGCATTAACACGCCTTCTATTTACCCTATTACCGAGAAGGAATAAAGGCACTTACAAAGCCGCCCAAACACACTGTCAAAATGTGTAAATCTGTAGAAGCTAAGATTTAAAAAACTATAAGTTACAGCAATAAAAAAGTTAATCAAGTAAATTTTGGCTTCTGCAACATCCATAAAGTACGACAACATATCTGTTGATCTTAAATAACATAATATATTAGACCAGAATCCAATTAGTATAAACTTAATTATTTATTTAACATTGATGGAGTACCTTAATATTGGGAATTAATTAGCAAAATTAGACATTAGATCACATTAAGTCACTTAATTAATAAATTAATTCAGTTTCAGGATCGACAAATGTCGTAAAAGCTTATTTACATTGTAAAATTTTGTGTTGCAATAATAATTATCAATTATAACAATATTTTGTTTCCGTTCCGCCTACAACGCAAATAACTAGAAGGGATTGAGCTTCTTGATCAAAATCACGTAATTCAGGTTGCGACTCCTTTAGTCTTGACAAATCTCCCGATATGATACCCTCTTTTAAGGTGCTGCACTGCTTGTCGTTTACAAGGTTTTATTACATCTTTGAGTACAATCGGCTACTTGCACAAAAAATGTTATGTGCTTAATTTAATCGTTATGGTCATATAATTAGGTGTGCCAAGTATTTTTGAATTGTCCTTGTTAATACGCTATTTATTTTGTGTTAAAATTTGAACCCATTATCTGCGCGCCAAAACGAACACTGAATCTCTGTGACGTCAGAATAGACCAAATAAACAAGTTAAAGGGAACGGGGCCGGCGCCCGCCCCTCTGCTTTTAAAGGTGATTGGCACTCGTCACTCGTTTATATGTTTGTGTACGTTTTGCGGGCCTCGAGTATGCGCATGACTGATTCGACTATAGTGACGTGGACATCGTTTTGGTGTCACGTGAAATTTAAAGGGCCAAATGCAATTTTTAATTATAATTTTATGCATTTGCAATTTTTTGCAAGTGCTAACTTTTCGTCTGAAATAAACTTAATGATGACCATTGAATTTTGCCAAATTTATCAAAAAATAAAATTAGTGCAAGTAGCTCATTAAACAAAGTGTGTTCTTGCGTTCTTGATGTGGTTCGTCTTCATCAATTTCGCGAAGCATGCAGCTGACACCATCTATTCGTTTGTATTTTGCCATCGACCAGTCAGTCATCATGTTTGAATAATAGGAGTATGTTAATATCACCATGCTGATGGTAGTAGTAAATAAATATATGAGTCATCTAGCTTCTATTGTCGTAGTAAAACTATTTTCACTTTTGAAAATAGCGCGAAGGGCAAGTATATATAGCCTTAAATGCATATCATGTAAAATTTGCATTATTTTCAAAACACAAAAATTCCCGAGTAACAGCCTTTTGCGGTTGCTTAGTTGTGTGGCGTCATGACTTGTCGTATGTGTCTATAATGGTGTTTTTAGGGTTAATATCTAGGTTATAAGCAGTTCTAAAATAGTTTCAAAATATTGGCAAACTCGTAATTTTGACATGGAGCGCATGGCCGCTGTATTTGCTTCATTTGCACTTGCCTAGCGCCGCCCCTCATGAACTATATAGGAACATAAGAATTCAGATCATGGTTGCCGCTTCCAAAAATAAGTAAATTAATGCCAACTATGAACAAATATGATATAACGATTTTTCTTAATTTTTACGGTTTTACCATATTACCGACAAATGTCAATGGTAAGAAAGCCTAATTTTGCATCTGTAGTATTAGAAATATAGAAACTTTATTCATATAAAAAGTGTAGTCACTATTAAAAAGATGAAGTTTGTATCACCTTCTGCTGATTCTGATGTGGCTAGGCTAGTTGTCGCGTGTGAAACGGATCAGTTGCATGTTCCACCATTTGTACAAGCTTAGTGGACTGTTTCTCCTCCAATAATGTTTTCCCGCAAATGCGCCGTAATAGTGCTGCGATGTGTAATACGCTCGTGATCTTTGATATTGTTTTGTTGAGGTGACAGATATTATCGGACAGCGTAGGCACCGGAAATTCAAACACCTGAACGGTGTTTCGCCGCTTTTACTCACATATGAATATAGACAGAACTTACAGTTGCAGTATCACTGTATAATTTATTCCAAATGAGAAGGTGACTGACGTCACTGCGCAGAACCTGTTTTAGCGACTGAAGTCATCTGTGGCGWTCTKCAGGCGAAGACCAGTGGCGCGTCGGTATTGCAGAACCGATTAAACTGGTTTATTCATTGTTGTTCGTGTGTTCGATGCGATCAGGCTGGTAGACAAATGACCACGTGCAGTGCTTTGTGTTTTGTTTCATCAACATTATGCAGTAATTTTGTGAATCAATACTTTCCCCGCAAGTAATTATTTTCCGTACGCCACTGGTTACGCGATGCATGCGGAGGCAGCCATACTTGCAGCACATATGATGTTAGAATTTGATGACGACATGCAAGATGTATTTGTAGTTTGAAATATGAAGTGTTTCTTATTGAAAGAAGAAGAATTGGAGCTCGACTTAAGCTATACTATAATTTTCTTGTGGTAATAGCGTAAATATGGCAAAGAATTGTAACTACAACGGGAATATTTATAAGTTTGTTAACACTTGATAATGATACACTATTCGAAACAAATTTTAGCTCAGTCCAATACCTAATACCTTAGCTTTGTATTAGGACCTATTTCATTATAGGCAATATTGAATCTTTTAGGATTTGTTGTTTTGAAGCAAGTCACTTACCTGCAAATCGGCAATATCAATACGGTGGAAAATAAGTATAAATTTAACGCGAATATCGATATATTATGTTAAAATTGTTTAAAGAGGTATAGTGCAGACGGCTACAATGTTCTGGCGCTCAAAGAGAGATCCAGAGCCGCAACTTCTACCGCTTCAGTTCTAACAGGATATGAAGATTAGCTTTTTATTGGCTACACACCCTGTCTGACAAAACTTGAGAACCTATTCCAAGACATACCCATGACGTACAATACATTTATATTCGATTCGTTAAATGCATTTGCCGTTACTCTAGCATGCTCTTAATTAAAAAATAAATCCTGGCCGTATCTTTGATCCACCTCTAAGTTTGAGGTGGACATGTCCATATCTTCAATATGCGGCAGAGGAGGTAGTTAACGTAAGCTAAAATGTACAAGATAAAGATTAATGATTCAAAGTAATTTTATTTAACTGAATTCTTTTTTGCTGGGTTTTCCAATGGGTTCAAAAGCTTAATTAGTAATCGGTAATGTATGTCTCTGTATCTACAGACCGCGACCGTACCAACTTACGTCGTAGTTCGTAAAGCCAACGCTAGATGATTCATTACAGTTTTTTTAAATGACCCCGAAAATTGGGGTGCAAGACGTGTTAACGTCATAAATAGATAAATAATTTCAAGTCGTGCTTCATTAGTGTGTACCATGTTTAACTGACACTTTCTAGCTATTATAATATGTCCACTAAATGATTGGTATTTGCTAATGAGTGGAAAACCGTATTGTACTTCTCCTCTTTTGCCCAACATTTTTATCAT
This sequence comes from Rhyzopertha dominica, assembly GCA_025024175.1. Taxonomy (NCBI): domain Eukaryota; kingdom Metazoa; phylum Arthropoda; class Insecta; order Coleoptera; family Bostrichidae; genus Rhyzopertha; species Rhyzopertha dominica. The sequence goes on from QCXZ01000041.1 coordinate 23,917,909, forward strand.
GTTTTATTTACTAATAACTCAACCTAATGCACAAATAATCATTTGTCGAAGAATATTGACAATTATTAGAAAACGTCGTAAAAAATTAGACAGGCTAAAGAATAAATTTGAAACAAGATTTCTCGCTAGCAAATTAAAACGGAAAAGCTTATTGTAAACAGATTTTTAATGGAGTAAAATGTTGTTTAATGCCTGTTCACAAAAAACTAACTACGCCCTGCCCTTCTTTAGGGGTTGAAGTGACACAAATGCGAATTAGGTACATATTTAAGTGTATCCTTTGAATAAAAAATTGAGTTAATATGTCAAAAACACAGGTGGTTTGGCCACTCGGTATAATTTACTCCCGTAAACTTTTCGACTTATGTAGCTAATATGAATTTACGACCATATACTGATAAGATATTAAAAATGTACGTAGGTATGTAAGTATTTAGATAAGTTTTCGTTTTCAAGATAATTTTGTTCTTATTTTAGTATAAAATTCACAGGTAAGTCCTAAGCACAGCATAAGACCATACTTTATTTAGTGCAAATTCCTTGAAGATAAGAGAAATTATTAAGGACAGTAAATTCATAAATAGATCATAACTAAATCTGATTTATTTGAAGGTTAATGACATACTTTACCAACTTCTTGGAACCTGAAATTAACGCAATCAGTMATTTAGTTCTTGAAATGAGCATTCACAACGTAMAACATCGTATTTCTAATAATATTATTTCTAGTTGTTAAAATACCATCACATTTATGTTACAAACAGATTAAACAAAATACGATTACAATAATTTATATATCTAGTGTGACTATGACGCAGAGGAGATTTTAGTGTATCCGTTTTTTTAAAAACAGTGGAAACATTCGGAATTTATAACGATTATAACGAGTACCTACTGTACCTGTAACTTTATCTAAACCCCGAATATTCCGGCTTGTAAACTTTCTCGGAACAAGAAAAACTTATCATTTATACGTATTCAACATTGAGTTTGTTACTCATAACTTTTTCATAGGCAGATAACTCTTGGATAAAGAGGTGGAATAACGCTATGAAAATTAATGTGTTGCTTTTTTGTTTATTACACAATGTTGTATGCATGTGGATCAGCTACGTGTGAAATAAGCAAAAATGCTATCGTTATGTCTTATCATTATGGTATTTAATCACACAGCTACATCGAATGACTTGGCTCTTTAACCAGATATTACCAGTTCTATCCTCGATTGAATGGCTTCAGTTTATAATGCGAACCTTTCAATTAACCGCAATTTATGGCTCCATTTCATTACTTCACTTTGGTTCGTTTAATAAAAGACTGTCCTACGCAACTGTCGTACTTTACGTTAACGAATAAATGGCATCGCAGATTATTTAACTAATTAGAAAACAAACATGTGTCTACGGATTTTACTTATTGTTTACGTATGCTGTGAAATATAACAGGTAATTCTTTCCATTAATGGATATAATCAGTATTCCTCACTATAATTGTATAACCAACTAACCTTGATTTTGTTGTCTACATTTAGCTATTTTTAGCTTTAATGTATGCATATAATGTTACTGTTTTCGTAGCACTTCGGATATAGAAAATAAGAATAAATTGAAACGTATCTATTTTTAGAACTAAGTTCATATACATGCGATTAAATGGTTAGAAAATTACTGCTGTTGGGCGAGTATGGTTAACGTCGCATCCTTTTTAAAGAATTTGGCAGCGTATCTATACAATATTATAGAAAATCTAGTTTCATCAAAAATATTTTTGCAGAAGTGTTTCGATCATCTAAAGATTAGAAGTTGCGTCATTCGAATTTCTCTTTAAGTGATCACTTCATACAATATCTTAATAGGCAATACAAGCTGTTATTGATTATTTATTTGAGTGCAAACAATATACTTGTGACAAAATTTGCCTCTTCAAACTGTCTTCTTAATAGCTTAGCATATGCGTCAAGATTACTTGCAGATGTAAACTTTTTCCTTGGGTCGTTCATGTAGTATATAGTACGTTGTGTTCACCTGTTAAATTACTCCGAGCATTACAATTAAAGATTTAATACTTTAGTAATCCTTGTAATCTGAAAGTAATATTAAATAAACAATTATAAAACATAAACATATATTGGAAGTTGGCCTTATATGAAGGCGATCAGTCGTTCTACAACTCAGCTGACGAGAACTTACGGTTGAGATTTAGGTAAGATGCGTACAAGAACTATTCAGTTCCCGAGTCAAGAATCAAGTTTACAATAGAAACAAGTTTTTCAAAAGGGGGCAAGCCGAAGATGATTGAGAATTTCAGACCTGTCATTGGCGGAAGCAGAAAAGCAATGTAGGTCTATGAAGCCACGGAAGTACCATAGCTTCAATTATGTTGCGCCGGTACACCTGTTGGCTATTTTTGACCCTTTGGTTCACAAAAACGAGAGGTGTTTTGCCATTGGCGTTAATTCCGCCCCAAACCACCACTGCCTGCAAATTTTGGTGGTGCCCAATGACGGTCGACGTGCCGGAATCCATAGCGGACCAATACGTGTCATTTTGACGGCTGTGCACTTGCTCTACCGAGAAAATTCCTAATATGTAAAGATGATCCGCACACACTGCTGATGTGCAGCACGACGATCTAGCTCATAGATAAAGACAAGATAAATAGATTGAAATCTCTCAGTGGGGGGGGGGGGGGGTGACCATATGGATTAGTTGGCCTAGTGACACGGCATAGTCTTGGCGCTAGCATCTTCTTACAATACAGTGACTTTATAAAGTCACTGGACCAGTTTGTCAAGAACGTATATCAGCGCTTAAATATTTCAAATTTAAAATGTAATTATTTGTTGATATTGATAATCACATTTAACTTGCATAAGATATTCTTGAACTGCTGTATGTGTAAACAGTTAGTAATTACAAGTCATTCCTACTACAAAGTGAGTTTTGCCAGTTGCGGGTGAGGAGGTGAGTTCTACTAGATTTTGTAGAAATATATCTACTATATATACTACATAGACTTGTTTCTTGATAAAGTAGTTCACACTTTAAGCGATGTAGGTACACTTGGTGCTCCAAAAGCTTATTATAAATTCTTAACATGTTTAAATGTTCTGCTTCTTTCTTTAGAGTTGAAAAAATGTTAATGTTTAATAGCGAGTCGATTTGCACTTGTATGGATGAGGATCAATTTTATTATATTTGCAAGCATCATTTAACCATGCATTCTAGGATATCTAAATGGTCATAGTAAATCCGCTTTTCACAATCATTTACAGCTTTAAGCAATGTAATTTTATCCACCCACATGCAAATGGGCTCATTTAAATATTTGTAAGGGCAGTTAGAGTCCTAGTAAATAGTAGAATGCTGGAACCGTAAAGTAATTTATTATATCTGAGTAAATTATGATACCTTTAATTCACATGCATTATGCTATCACAGCGGCGTGGGTACCATCATTTATTTATCACATACTATTATAATAATATAACAATATAGGCCCTTTGGAAATATTTTTATTTAATTTGGTCAGTTTAAAAAATGCATGCTTGTTTCAAATGTACCAAATATGACGAAAACGCATTAAAAACTACAAAATAGTTTGGATAAAAAGATAGCTTATCCACGCTATCTGGTTTGTCACAAGCATTATGATGAGTTATTTCGACTACCTGGAGAAAAAAGTCGTCTTGCTCGTCTACCATACTTCTGTTTTATTGATATACATATTTATAAATTGTACATTTATGATCATTATAATTATTTGTGTATACCAATCGGCTTTTGTTTTGTTTATTATTATTTAATTGCAAATTATTCGTACGTAATCTCTTATTTAATTTGCAGGTAGTTTATTCCATGGATGTATAAAAGAGGGGATACCGCATATCATTGACAGAAAGCGCATTGTTGTGAATCCAACATCTAAATGGCGCGAAGTTAGCGCAATAACAAACTTTGTTTTCTTTCCGCGGCATTGGCGTGCCGTATTTTGCATTCTTCAGTATGCTTCGGAAACCTAAAAATAATAGATAGGAAAAAATATTGTAAGAATATGATTTATGCACACATATAAAACTCATTTTTTTCTTATACACTAGTAAACAATTCATCTTTCAGTAGTAGTGTTGTAAAATATCGACGTAATAAGCAATTTAAATACCGCACGCCTATGAATCTTAACCTTAAATACTACTTGGGTGTTACATACCTTTGGAATGAAACATTGGGTTAACGTATATCAATCTTTCTGCACATTTGACACTGCCTGATCATCTTATCACTGCTACCGTTAACAATTATATGGAAATCATTCCCTGCGTCTGGCACATCATAAAACCAAATAAAAACAAACACGCAAACGCCCAAATGGTGTGTGACCGTGAACATGAGGCTTAGTCATTGGACATACACAACTGGTCAACTGGAAGATCCAATGTTTTCTACAAATAAACGCTTAGACTGTGATCAAATGTTGGCATCAGTTTAGAATGTGAAAAGCTGGATCCCCTCTTTTATACATCCATGGTTTATTCCATCGCCATCTGACTTGCATGTTGTTGGTGCACCATTTAAAGCAGTTTCCTATGTTATCGACTTGGCATATTCGTGTGTAGTTTAGCCTAGTGACACTGCAGGCGCTTTATATGAACCTACCCCCACCATTAGAGTTTCCCATCTATTTGTCTTGTCCTTGTCTATGATCAAGCTGGCGGCATCTTTTGGACCGAACGCGTTTGTTTTTGTCCGTGATGAGCTGGATTTTTTGGAGTTTTGTGCACCTAGAATGAGCTCCTTTCTAGCAATTTACTGTTCGTAGTAGACCCTGCAAGTGAACTGAACTTATTGCTTTTTGACGGTCGCACTGTGCCTGGGTGTAGTAACATGCGCTTTTGCCCTTCTCCGGGATGCTGGTGTTCATCATGTCCAAGCTACTTGAACCGCCAAATCTCGTCTCATCTGACACCGACGTTTTAGGAACACCGAGCAGACAAACAGTTTCACACTTAGCATTTCCTTGCCGAAATAGCTCTAAAATTGCACGATGTTGTTTGTTATTTTGAAAACAAGCGATATAAAAGCAAAATTGACATATAGTACAACAAAGAACGGCTACTTTGATAGAGTAATATTCAATAAGCTGCAATAAAATGTTTTCGTAGAAAGACTATATAAAACTTGCACTGGTAATTTTGCAACACCCTGTAATAGTAGTAGTAATAGTGTAGATAATAGGAGAAATTTTAGAAGACGTGTAGTAGAAATAATTGTAAGTCAAGATAATGTAAAGATAGACGGGTCCAAAATRGGTAGTATTAAATTTGGATAGTCATGGCAATTGCAACTGTTTACCTATGAAGTTCTTTTGAAAACTAAATAAACTKAAATCTCCAATTATAGAAAACATTTTCGTTGGTAGCAAACGGAAATACTCGAGCGAATGGAGTTGGGTAAATTGTATTAAAATGCTGAATCTGCATGCATGTAATTTTGAAGTTTGTTTTGGCTGATGTTTATAATATGCCAGTTTTGAACTTCAATACTTGTGACAAAGTATACCTAAGCTGAAGGCGACATTAGATGATTCAGAGAGACAGGAATTTGTTGTGAAACGAGAACAACCCACTGAATACGTATATAACATAGTGGAGAAAGGTAAAAGTAGGTTACGTAGGTATGCAAGACAGTTTCCTATTTCTATGGTTGACTAATTAAATAAAAAATTAAAAACGAAAATGGTTTTTTGAAGTTCTAAATCTAAAGAACGGATTTTGTCATTATCATCTGGATTCTGAAAATAGCAAGTATTGTGCGTTAACAACACCATTAAAAAATACTCACTCACTAGACAGCCTTTTGGTTTAACCATTGGTCCTGAAGTGTTTTACAGGCCGAATGAAAGTTTTTTCGCAGATTTACCTACAGGCATTTACTTTGATGACATTGTAATAGAATCTGAACATGGCATATGAATAGACCACAGCAGTTTGGAATAAACTTTAATAAACAAAACGTTCAGTACAAGTAAAGCAAGTCTGTTATGTAGGGCAAAGATGTGCCCAAACACAAAAATACAAAAAGTATTTGGTATGATTAATTATTAAACAGTATTTACTCCGCATGTCTCAATTCCTACCTCCGCTAAGAAGTCTTTTAAGGATAATAAGGAATTGTTGAGCTGTTACTTAAAAATTAAATACCTTTTTGGTAAAATTTACGCTTTGTAAACATTTGATGGTAATTTACTAACAGAGATTCAAATGAATCGAATACCGTTTACAATAGGAATGTATGTTGCCCTTTGTTACAGAAGTTTAACTCTAACTGAATCTAAATGAGTACAACTTAAAAAGAATACTTAAGCATAGCATTAATCACTTTGTATATTATATAGTCACTAATAATACCAGCCAGGTATATATAAATAAATGATCTTTTCAGTTTCTACAAAAAACCTGAAAACCTGAACCTGAAGCAAAAATATATTTTTGCGTCCTTAGCTACCATAATGGTGCTTGCCATAGCCTGAATCTAAGTATGGCATGCATTATCATACTCAGCTTCAAAAATCACATTCAAGGTCACTAAAGAGGCAATATAGATAGATACAAGTTTTATATTAAAAATGCCCATTTTGTCCTTATCTCAAACCATAAGCTACCATCTAACGGAAACCCAATGTCAATCCGGTGTTTGGAAACCGAGACCTCACTATAAAGGGACGGGCGGACGGAAAATTGAGCATATAAGCGTTACCACATTTGTGGGTTGCCCTAAAAACTATTAAGAATAACCCAAAAAAAGACAGAGGAGGGTGTTGAAATGAAATTGCCTATATCTGGTCAAAGATTATCAGAAATAAAAGTGCGACTCCCTAAATCACATATCAGGTAAGGTGTTGGAGAATTGCAGACAGGGTTTGTCACAATATGTAAAAGAACGTTTAGATTATAAATTACTATCATATTAGAAAGTTAGGGATACTTTACACGTATCAAAGGAGCTTTTATTTAGCCATTATAAACGTGTAATTTGTAACGCCATGCGACAGCTAATTTTACAATTTAATAAAGTCAGCACAAGAAAAATACTTTATTGTCCTGGATGGTCAGGTGACAAACATTTATCTCCAAATGGAATAAACGCATAAAATTTTGTGTAAGTATTCAAAATGGAAGTTTATGGCAACCTAATATGCTTAGAATTATTTCTTTAAGCAGTTAGTAGTACACATTTTCACATATGCAGGAAAAATAATTTCCCTCAAATACAAAAACTGCGCCTGATATGGTACGGTATTCTACGCATGGCATTCCCAATACATTTGTTTCAGATAACATGCTATTTAATAGTAATGAACTTAAAAATTACAGTTCTGGCTAATAAAAGGTTGCCCTTAGTATACCATTTTTAGACAAATCCTACCATTAATAATATCACATGCCGTTGCCAAGCAATGCAGACTGAATATGACGTAGTTGGTGTTTGTTGCCAAAAATCACCCATTCCTCATGATCTAATACTGATTTTTTGGCACTTGGAGCTGTTTAGTTAAATAGAAGGCGTCGATCAAAGGATTGATCTAGCCCGATATGCCGACATGGGGCAATGACGTCAGCAACCTCTGCACGTTGTTTTGCGTCTTGGTTGGTTTACGGCTTGACGCATATCCATTGTGTATAGCGTCGCTCTGCTTTATGGCACAGCCAATTTACAATTCCAGGATATGAATAGCGAATTGACGATAAGACTGCTAATTTTAGAAGTTCCCGGTCAAGGATAAAGGTGTAAACAACTGTAAAAGGCGATTTACCAACATAACAAAATATGCGCTGCGTTTTATCAGGCGCGATATTAGCAGTAAAACCGAAACCAAAGTAGAAGTAATACAAGTTACTACGTAACCAAATGCAATAGTGGATAGGTAATGTAAAGGCGAAGAAGAGTTTTGAAACCTATTATTGTAATTTGAGCAAAATATTCAATATTACCGCCGAACGGAACTATATCGTCCTTTCAGGAGTTGCGTTGTTCCAAAATCATGAAACAGTTCCTGGAGATGTAACAACCATATTGAGGTACGTATGGTAAAAGCAAGAACAAGAGTTGGACAGGCTAAATATACTCTGACCAATATTATCAAGTAAGGTATCATCATTCGTTCAGCTGTAAGGTTCTGCCTAATTAGTAGCAGATTTTCAAGTAGAATAAAGAATAATGCTTGCACAAATGTTTAAATGTTTAAAAATGAAATCAAATGTTTAAAATTAAAATGCATTAGGTTAAGTACTTATATAGGTAATGTTTCCAGGGAAGTAAAATTAGCTGTAAGAATTTAGATGGCAATGCCATCTGTCAGCATTACACTGATATGATGACAAAGCCACCCAGCTGCCATTATGGGTTCTACTTACTAAAGGAAGTGACCTGTAGCCTGGCAAATTGGCATGCACCTGCATACTTCAATTTGACAACAAGCCCCCACGSCACCATTTGCAAGCGGGCAAGAACCGACATACAAAAAATGTATGTCTATGCTGTGCTGTCTGCACCGCAACCAACTGCTGTAGTTCAACTATCTTGATTAAAATCCTCTAAGTGGTCTTGTTGTTTATAATATATTTTTACTTGCGGTGCTAGTGCTGTCGGTGAGCTCCAAGATGGCGGACGACTCACCCGCCTAGCAGTAGCTAAAAAGAGAGGGAAATACCGGATGGTTCCTGTTCCTACCAGGTATGTACTTAATCCAAGGGACCGATGTGTACCTTATACCAGATACCTAGTAGAACATCCGCGTTGCCCTGGATAACTTGTCTAAACAATTGGTGATCGCTTCATTATTGAAATTCACATATTTTACCAACAACAATAACAAAATAACAGCAATAACGTTAGGAAACCGAGAGTATTAAGTTACTGTGGTGCTTCAACTACCTAGGGCTCCCCTATTCAATTTTCTGTCGCCACATATCCCTTTTTATTGAGTAATTATTTCAAAGCTTACAATTTATCTCATCTCCCTGATTGAATGAAAATAACTGATTAGTTTACACTTTTCAGCAACGAAGTGTCATATGAATTATGCAATGGGTCCAAAGTCCAAAGAGCCGGAATGTAATTCGGCAGAAAATATGTTTCTCAAATGTGTGTTGAAATACGTCAGTGGGTCCGATTGGGATAACTTATATTACGAGTGTATCTTTTCCTGTTTCTTTATCCCATGGATAAATAATATAATTGCTACCCATGGCAATATGCATTGCAGACAGTTCAGTTTTAAACTGTCTGCTGACACTTACGTCCGCTATTTTAGGAATAGGCAAAAAAATTTTCACTTATATTCAGGATTCTTGTTCCGGTATTGATAGATAGTGGCCAAATCTCTAGAAAGTTTCATTGAACTACGGTCATTCATAAAGATAAGGAATAAGGTCGTTGAGAGTATTGATCCCTAGGACATTCCGCATGTGAGGTTCCACTTTTTACTGCAGAAAGGATGTTTTCAACCTAATATGTGCACGTTTTCTACCAAATCGCCAACCTTAGTTCCTCATTCATAAAACTGTATCAGTATTAGGCATATATGAGAATATTTGAAAAAAGACAGTAGGGTTATTTTTGTTTAGGCTTTGAATTTTATATCTTTATTCTACTGACAATATTAAAGTTTATTGTTTTTGAAATGCATACATAGTTATTGTATTTTAGTAGAAAATTAGTACCTAACACTGTTTTCCTTTGCTAGTGTATTCCGGTACAGTTATACATAAACTGTTCTGTCCACCATAAATTGCAAAAATTCTCTTTAAAATCGCAGCGATTAACATACGCTCGTTGTTGATGCTATTTACGAGTTTATAATAAGTGTCCCTAATTAAGGGATAGTTCATCTTATAGTTATAGTTGTAAATCTTGCCAACAATGCGGGGTGGGACAGACGAGGATTACTCGGCAATAAAGTGCAAATTTGTATTTGCATTTATATTTCTACCTAGTTGCCCTTACCCCCTTAATCCGTTTGGCAACATCTGTTTTGAAGAATAAGACGAAACAAGCAATCCTTAATTTATTTATTCACCATCTGTCCCACCCCGCACTGATGGCAAGATTTACAACGAAAGTCAAAATTCACTATTTCGGTTGGACGAGTTTACTACGGAATAAATTTTGGGATCTTTATGCCCTATAACAGACCGTGAGTTAATCACTGCGGTTTTGAAGAGGATTTTATATTTTTATGGTAGACAGAACAGTTTATGTAAAACTATAAAAATTCCGGTAAGTCTGCGTTTGGACCTGGGGCAGTATCTCATATGTAGTATTATCTAATAATTTGTATATTGTATAGGTTTACTTGTTGAATAAAATAATTTTGCCTCAACATCAAGTGTGTTTCATTTCACTTAGTGTGAAATGCCAATTTGAAGGTAAACATAATATTACTCTAATGGACAGTTTCCAATTAATTAAATTGCTAAACAAATAAGAACTTTTCTCCTCTGATATCAAACATGGAAACACATTAGTCGATTACCTCCTGTTTGCTCGTAGCTCATCATATACGTGCGTGTGCGTTCATTTAATAAAGTGAAGTTGTGAATGTCCTTCAAAAGGTCATTAAAAGATTTTCATAAGGCATTTTGTTGTTTCATGTATTTAAGTCTTGCGGAGGCAAAATCATCCTTGATTACAAAAAACCATGAATATAGGATGACAGTGTTTTCCTTTCACAACAATTCATTGTTGAAATTTTGGTTTTCTGTAATTGTAAAAATATGGTTTCCTACACTTTTATGCTGCAAATATTTTTATAGCTAATTGCCCTACATATCAATAGCATGACATGTATGTAAATGGTCCAAGCTGGTAAGAAAAAGTGAAAAAGTTAGGTGGATAAAACAAAGAGAAGAAAATGATAAAAAGAAAGAAGGAGAAAAGTAAAAAAGGAAATAGAGTGGGAGAGTGAAGAAAAACATTGATATACACTGTAACTGGTTTTCGGCACTGCTTTGCCAGCGCGAATTCTGTAATATTAATTGAAGGTGCGACAAGACAAAGCATATTCTTTCATCTTCAGCTATCGAGTAACCTCATATTAAAACAATTCCTTGAACATATCTTCGCGAGAGGAGAAAGAGTAGTAACTTTGGTCTAACTGAATGTGAATACAAGGGTTGGATACAAAGTAATGGCAACACTGATATAACTTGAAGAATCTGCGCCGGGCGACACTACTATAATCTGTACCTGACAGTAGAAGTTTTGTTGAAGTAGTACAGTGAGTGGTGATGGTTGTGTTCGACTGAGTTGCATTACGCACCGTCTTGAAGTGTAGAAGCCCAGTCGAAGCGCCCTTACGAAAGAAGACCAATGATCTTGGATAAAAACTAAAGTTGGACGAGGTTGTAGTGCATAAACCTGTTTTTAGAGACTGCGAAAAACATTGAAAACAAATTTTTTGGTATACTACCTTGTGCAACTTCAACCTTCATCCTGGTGCGTTGGTCTTCTTTGGTACACATGTTAGGGCGCTCGAAATGGGCTTCTGCACTTCACGACGATGCAGAATACAGCTCAGTCAAACATAACCATCACCACTCAAACTCAACTGAACTTCTGATTCTGACCTCTAGTTGTGCCTCCACTCACCAGCACATCTTTCAAGTTACAGCATTGTTACCATTACTTTGTAACCAACCCTTGTACTTAGCAAAAGTCAAAAGGCAGACTGTACCTTATGACAGTGAATAAGTTGTTATTCAACTTATGTGAAGTTTGGAAGTGTCGCATATGAAAGCATTGAGTAAAATAATTCAATTCAATAATTCAAAAATTTGATTTGATCGCATCAAGGGAGTCTCGTCATCGGAAGAAACGCGCTTGAATTTATTTTCGCGCGCGTTAATTTTTTGCGGTAACTCCTAAGATATTAATTTAAATTAGATGGTGTAAAAGATTATAATAATGTGCATGAAATGCTTAAGGTAACTAACGCGTTTAAGTTTAAGGATTAATACTGTATCCGTTTAAATAGCTTTTCAATTATCGCATTGCATGTGACCATTTTTTAGGAAATACATTAGGTATACTAAAGTATACTTAAAAGATAGGTATATGCGATCGGAATTTTTTGTAGGTCTATAAAGGAGGAATATCCCACCATGCATTGTTTTGTTATATCTCAAAGGGATTAGGCAGCGTTTTCGATGATAGCTCCCAGGCGGCTTGACTTCCAACAATTATAATTATATTTCAACCAATGTACATAAAATCTTGACAAATTATAAACCTAAACTTTCCACATGAATCACTCTATCTATTGGTGAAAACGGAATGAAATCCGTTTTTGAGTTTATCGCGAACAGACAGACGCGGCGGAGGACTGTTTTATAATAGCGACAAGAATCCCATAAATTGTTTGCTACGCGGACTAGCCACACACAAATGTAGTGACAGACAATTTATTACCTCTACCTGATAATTAAGGCAAAATTTGTTAAAAACAATGCAATAAATCTATTGACTGTACTACTGTAGTAATATTAACAATGTAAAGAATAGGTACCACTAAGCATGTGTTCTGTACTTTTACCACGAATCTATTTTTTAGTTTGTATATTGTGGAGTATATAATCACTGTTGAAATTTTTATAAAACAGTGTCGTGATTTTAAGATTCAACAAATTAAGTGCGATCATTAAAGAGAAAATATTAGTTACCTACATACAAAAAAATCTACTATATTTACCTAATTACTCTATAAGCGATTAAATAGGAATTCCATGGAAACTCCAAGAGCCGTCACTAATGAAAGAGGTGTTTGCTTGCAGTTTATATTATATATCCATAATCAATCGTTGCAAGTGTCTATCGTTTATAATGTGTTACAAAAAAATCCAAATCTGGAAGATTGCCCTCACTCGTGATATAATTTTGCTGTTAGAATTGACAAGACTTTATTCGAAGATGCCATCCAAAAGCTATAATATATTTTCGAATCAGGAATGTGGGTAATAAAGACATATCTTGGTAATCGCAACGATTTCATCCTATTTTAACAGGCAAGTTCATTACTACTTACGTTGTCCTTTCGTTAAATTAGCTTCACATATACAGAGGTATCACTACTTTAGGAGCAACTGATTACCTACTACCTCAGTAAGCTATCGCAAGGGTTCATAAATCGAAGATGCATCTTCAACTTCAACTAAAGATGCTTGATGATTTGTCAAGATGTCAAAGTTAATAAGAGAGATGCATGAAATGTAACAACTTCTCACGAGTACAGTGTCAAGAGGTTTGGCGATATTTTTGCACGAAGTTTTTTTAAAGCGGTTGTATAAGCATCCGAAGTTACCTAAAACGTCCCTTTTCTACTAAATGAGACTAGAACGCAACTAAATAATTTCTACTAGCAGCTTGGTCTTATTATTACATTATTCATTTCAAATAACCCAGTTAACTTCAACTTACTGGTAGATCACTGCAGTGCATTGTTCACTTACCTGAGATTTTAATATCGATAGCTATACCCACCTCTAACAAGTTTATGCTATTTAGCTGGCGAACAGTGCAGTGAGGTAACAGAATAAATTGCATTTGTTAGGTACTTAAGTGACTTATTTAAAAGAAATAAAGTGTTTTGACGCAGTCTGTTTAAACAGGCGCGTGTAACAATATTAATGCCGCGCACGTGTTAATCTTGCATTTCTTGGCAACGAGCGTGATATAAATTAAAAATAAGATATCGGCATTAGAGCTTCCCAGATTGCAACTGCTTGTTTGCTATCATTTTGTATTATTACTCTTAAATTATGCCGATATTTTTTGAATAAGCACTACATACATCCACATTTGAAAAAAGGATGTATTAATTATTAAAGATTATCTAGAAACCATAATATGTTTTTCTCTGTGGAAAGATATTTTTAGAATATCGATTTTAATTATCTATAAAAGACGCTTGTTTATTAATTCGTTTTAATAACAAGTCCACAGAGGTCTCCCCTTATCATGTTGTGGTGTTAATTTTGAAAAATATCAGTATTTACTAACGCTGAATTTAAAACTGCACGAGTTCATTAAACGCTACTGTGATAATTGCAGATTGGTAGGTGTTTAAGGAGAGTATCTTTGAAACAGAAACCTTACAAATTGTGTAAACCGACGGGCGGACGAAGATCATGTATACCTAATAATAGCGAAGGATAAACACTCCCCTTAAAGAAAGATTCTTAATTTAACTAAATTCACATTTTTGTGATTTCACAAAATAATGTGGTGTAGTGTTTTTCAATCAAAAAATCAATTTTTAGTTACGAATGAATCGTTTTACGGCAAACTTCAAAAAGACATCTTTTATTACAGATTACAAAACTGTATTAGTTTTGTCTAAAAATCCACAGACCTAAAAGTTCTATTAAAAATGATGGTTTGCATTACTCCAGCGTACACTACTGGTGCTGTAGAAACCCCCCCGATTCCTTTTTTTTTATTGTATCTTATGCCGTTATGATTCCCACCAAATTTAAAATTGATATCTTTTATAATTCAGATATAGTCTTAAAAATCATTTTTTTAAATTCAATTTCAACACCTTGTATATAAAAAATAAAGCATTTTCGAAAATATTTTTATTCCAAAAGTTTTTAAAATTGCATTTTCAGTCAAACGTTATCGGTGTATTTCGAGGGCACCCAGTATATAAGTGTATTAAAGGCGTTCGATAAGGTTGGTCATGCCTTGCTGAAAGCAAAACTCACAGCAATAGGGTTTGGGGACGGAGTAGTGTCTTGGTTAGGTAGCTTCCTGGAGGGTAGAACACAATATGTAAAGTTAAATCAATATGTTTCTAGGGGTATAGATGTGACCTCTGGAGTGCCACAGGGGTCTCATTGTGGTCCAATTTTGTTTGACCTCTTTGTGAATGATTTGCATACCGTGGTGATGTACTGTAATTTCTTAATGTTTGCGGATGATATAAAATTTTTTATGGCATGCAATTCTGTAATTGATCAGTGTAGGCTTCAGGATGATCTCAATAGTTTTTTTGAATGAACTAGGACTAATGGCCTGGTTCTGAATACAGATAAGTGCTATGTGATTACGTTCTCAAGACTTTTATATCGTATATTATTTGAGTATTCTGTTAATGGTGCATTGGTTGGTAGAGTTGAGGTCATTAGGGACCTTGGTGTTTATTTTGATAGCAAGTTGACTTTTAAGACACATTTAATGAAAATATGTTCAACGGGATATAGAAATCTTGGTTTCCTTTTTAGGAATTCAGCTGATTTCTCGATAGGATCTTTTAGGACGCTCTTCTGTTCACTGATTCGTCCTGGCCTTGAATATGCTAGTGTGGTTTGGTCGCCATATTATGATTGTGATATTGATGTGCTGGAGCAGGTGCAGAGGAGATTCTTGAGACAGTGTGGTTTCAGGCTCTCGATCGCGCGTGAAACATTTCATTATCCAGCTGTGATGAATATTTTAAACATACAATTACTAAAGCATAAAAGATTTGTTGCTGGGATTTCTTTTTTGTGCAGATTGATTATTGGTGCTGTTGACTGTCCAGAACTACTGTTTTGTATCGACTTCTCCACTTATCACAGGTCACGCTCATTTCATTTGTTTCGTATTGGACATCACTCTACGAACTACTCTTTTTTGCTCCCTTGTCCCGCTTACCACGTGATTACAAATCTGTACAATTCTTCCATCAGTCCCTTTTTGCTATCAGGAGGCAGCTTGTACCTCGCATGTAGCTTGTACATGTAGTTTTTTTTTTATTTGTTGGTTTCTTTGATGTTCAGTTGGGATTGGATTAGAATGTATCGCATGTACCATTTTGTATACTACATACTGTATGATTTATTCTTTTGTAAAATGGTTAACCGTTAATAAACTACTTACTTACTTACTTAAAGAAGTTCTAATGGCCTACATAATATTTTTAGAACAAGGCTTTCTTAATATATTAAGGTTATCGAAAAAGTACAATTGGATTTCCGATGGGAACCAATGTCCAATGCATTATTAGGTCTTTTTATCTTGCAGTAGTGTACCACCTAATTACGTTAATTTTATTGTTATAACTCGTCTTAGGATTTTTAGTTTAATAGCGATTTTGTGAACAAAATTTGATTTGCTTAGGGTACATATAGTTTCCTCCAGATTATCTCTTATAATCCTTTGGTCCGAAATGCTGCTTATATGTGCCAGTACGCAGTTTCGTCCGAGGACAAATTTTATTACTGTACAACTTATACCTGAAGCACTTCCAAAGGGTATCCGAAAATGGTTAACGGTTAACAAAATACAAGCACATACAGCAAGTATACTTTAACAAACTCTAGACATCTATCACAATTGCTTTATACCTATACAAACGACAATTATTTAAAAAAAAATCAAATAATAGAATAATACGTATTTCAAAAAGTCAGTGATGACATCATTAGTGGAAGCAAACGAACGGAAAATTCCAATATACCTTTTTTTCGAAATATTTAATGTTTTCAAAATTTTAGAAAAATTAAAAGTTTAACGAACAGCGGATCCGTTTAGGTATATCGATAATAATACAAAATACACAGAACATATTTACACTTAAAGACTAAATCTAATAACCAGAAAATTTTTATAATTAGTTAGATATGTACATACTAAATAATATAATAGAAACTATAATAAATTACATTAATTTAATATACTGCGATCTAGTAATTTGTTTATTATGTAACTGCCAATTCTTTTTGTTTTTTCGTTTCTGTGTTCTGATATTAGGTTTTGACCTTTTTTGAGCACTTTGAATTTGTATATGTAACCTTCATATTGATAATTGTGAATAACATTCAAGAACACAAATTATTTGCACATTTATTTAAATGCACATAAAGAGATTCGCCTGCGTTGGTGGTTCTTGTGCTGCTAGCTGATTTGAATTTGGTTGGCTTGCTATCTTTGGAGGAAAACGTACTGTTTAATTTGGCATAAAAGGACTACGGACGAAACTGCAATCCTCCGGTTTATTGAATCATCTAAATTTATTTCATTAATAAATTTTTTTACCCATACCTACCTGAGATTTACAATTTCTGAAACACTTTGTATAGGTAATTAAAAGTAAACGGCTTCTTAAACAATGACCAAACTGATCTTACGGCATATCTAACAGTCAAGATAGTTGCACAACGCAAAAACCGAGACCTATCCTACGATTCCAAATGTTGACTGCTGTTAGGGTGCTAGGGATAGGGCCGAATCAATATTGTCAAGGTTAGCTTTTTGCGTAGTTGTTGTCGTTTAATTCAGTAATACAATGTTAAAGGCCGAAGCATAGCTACCACTTAATGAGTAACAAATAGGTAATAAATAGGTATCACATTAAAATAGTATGTGTAGCTATTGAAACTATATTTAAATAATTAAACGATTGTGCGGATATTTAGATGCATAGGTACTAAGTACTAGAAGAAAATAAGCGGTAGACGTCGGTATCGAAAAATAGTTGACAGCACACCTTTATTGCAACTTTGCATTAGTTACCTTATCACAAAAATAACAAACGAGCGCATTTGAGTATTATCACATCACGACATCAACTTAATACCCATTACCATTAAATGTTCTAGTATATGAAAATGTCTTTAACATACATCAGAATTTTTTTTGTCTTCTAAGAGTTTAGATTATCTAATTAATTTTTTATGTTGCGCAATATTATTTATTTATCAACTGTTTCCTTACTTCGTACATCTACTGGGCCTATCAGCTCTCGAAATTTTAAATGGAACCGGCGACTAAACAATGCTGATAACTATTAAGAGGCTCCAAAAAATGTGTACGCATTTGGGTTTCACAGAGGTAAAATTTGAAATATTGAAATCAAACCACGAGTGAGAATATTTGCGGTTGCATCATTCGCATAATGTTGATCACCGTCACCAACAGTGTTTATACATGCTTTAATTTTTAGGGTCAATTTCAGGAAACTCGTTTGTATAATTGCTTACACAATAAATAAAACAGGTGTTAATAATTAAATTAACGTTTCTCCGACGAAAGAATGTTTTAACGTTATCTCATGAATGTTTTTATCATTATCACGATAATTAGTAGTTTTGCTAACGGCACATGACTGGTTTCATTCATAGTATGATGTTACGTTACTAACCCGCTTGGTTAAGCTTCTTGAAATTGTACTAGGAAATCGATTGGGGTCGCGTGACGTCACAAATATGCGTGACGTAATTGCTGGCGAGTGGAAATTTTACAGCTACTGCCATCTGAACACCAAAAGTGGTTTTACCGCGTGTATGATTATAGAAAATTGTGAAAAGAAAGCAATCTGATATGATGCAAACAAAAAACATCTCATAGATTTAGAAAACCTTATTGTGTATTACTACGTTTTATATACATTTATTATTCGGAATTCGGACTACGAAAGTGTTAAGTGATTCTTATAATTCATCTAAGTCTACATTTTATACCTACCACCATCTGAACATCAAAAGTGCTTTTACCGCGTATCGGAAAATTATAGAAAATTGTAAAAAAGTAAGCAATCTAACACGTGATCAAATACCAAGAAACGCAAATAAATTAAAAAAAAAATCTTTATTTTATATTTCTAAATTTAATATACATTTATTATTTCAGACTACGAAGGTGTTAAGTGATCTGGTAACCTTTGTAATTCAACCTGCAAATTACAACAATTATTTACAATAATTTACCACCCATGTTCTTATTACTTACCTTAGTTGTCTTTAATGCAACGCCTTCTGGCAAGTTTCTTTCTACATATTCAAGCAACGTGTCAGCTGTTGAGCCAGTGACATGCTTGTACTGTATAAATGTAAAATATGTTCTTACTTCATACTGAACCATGTGCTTCTTATATATGTGGACTGACTTGAGGACAGTGTATCGTTCTTTTGATGACTTTCTAAGACTCCAGCTGAAACAGATATTATACATCTTTATCCTGAACCATAACATAGTATTACCCTATTACCTCTTGCTCTCTAAGCCTAAGTGGTTGCCAGCAGTAGTTGCAAATTTTGTAAAACTGTTAAGCACAGCAGGTTCATTGCCCCTCAATTCTAATTCAACTATTTTGAAAAGCTTATCAGGTTCTGAACTTGGTGGAGACTGTTCAATTGTAGCTACTGGAGAAGCAACAGAAAAAAATTTGCAACATAAGGAAGGGTTTAGCCCTTGATGGGCTTTTAAATTCCGTAACACCGATCGTAATATACTCTAAAATGCATCATTCATTAAAAATTTGGTCATTATTGCGAATATTACTTGCCATTTCAGCTACAAAGAAATAAAAGTATAGATCACATATACTTTAGTAACAAGGTTAACTTTTGTTATAAGTGACAGAGTGACAGCAACCGCTGGTGACAACTTGCCGGCAGTCAAACGTCAAACTGTAAAACCTAAATCAAGGAGGAAGAATATTCTTCCTCCTTGACCTAAATAACCGAAGTACCGAAGCAAGGTTGTCAGCTTGCAACGAGCTTTCATAAAAAAGCTGATCTAGTAAGAAAACCGTCGTTTATTGCACTGCTTATAAAGTTAAAATAATACCCTATTATTGTTACCTGTGACTTATTTGGGCTTGGTGGATACTGCAAAACATTTATACATCGCAAAATACGCTATGCATAACCACAATTTGAGTGTAAAAATTGGAAATGAAGCTGGTTTGACAAGTGACAGACGTGACAGTCCCGTTTGTTGCACCTACGGAGAACTGTACTTAAAAGGATAACGATCTGACATGCTACAACAAGGGTCTCGTTTTATAGAGGTTTTAAGTTTTAAGATGGCGGCAAATTACAAGTGTAAGATTTTTTTTACATTTTTTTCTGTTTTTTTTAATCAGCTTGTACAGAGTGAAATACATTTTAATTTTTTAATAATCATGTAATAGTAGGAATATTTGTATGAGAATATGTAATATAAACTTTTAATATGCTCTGAGCAGTTACAACCTTCGATCATATATATCATTTAAATGTCTTTGGTTACAACACAGATAAAGTTGACAATATAATAATAATAATAAAAATAATAATTTTATACTCATGACGATAATCTGAATGGTTGGCATTTGTAGTTGTATAACTTGAAATGAAAATGAAACTTAACCTTTACCCAGTAAAAAATAAATTGTGTCACATTATACACATGACAGGGGGTGCCACTTATCGGTAATCCGTAAAAGCTTGAATTCGCCGGCAAAAACAGGGACGCTAGAGATTTGCTTGTGAATTGTGATACTGTGAACTGTGATTTACGCTTATGTACTAACGCACTTCACTTGAATGGGGTTACAACACTGATCTCTAAATAACTGGATGCCGCTTACATACCAAAATGCATGTAAATTATTTGTGATAGATTTACGCCACTTTAGCGCCTAGCCGCTGGTCCTTGTACTAAAATTTTGACAAAGGTTCGCTTCTGCGGTAAATAAAATTTGAACGCGCCGTTAAATTGATAGTACGAGTACCAGCGGCATGGTGGCTACTTATCACAGTTTTGAATGACTTATGCGACATCCAGTCAATTAATTAGAGATCAGTGGGTTACAATGTAGCGGCATTACGATTTGAAATGTCAAATAAAAGGTAAAAGGCAGTATTTTACTTTATTATACTAAGATGGAGATTGATGTACTTTCCATTCGGCAACACTGTTTCCTACAAACCATCAAAACATCAAATGCTATCAAATGCAAAAGAAAAGCAAGGTTAAGAATAACCAACGTGTGTTTTATAGTTCCAAGTTACAGCTAATTGTGTGATTGTAGGAGTTGCCAGTCAGTATGGGGAGTAAGTAAGGCAAGTAACAATAAAGGAAGTATTACACTTTTAACATATTTTGTAGAGCCGAAGAAACCAGAGACAATAGAAAAACTGCGATTAAAAAAGAAAGAAAGCAAACAGAAACTTAAGGAGAAACGGGCTAGGCTTGTTGTTCGCAACCTTCCTTTCACATCAACTGAACAGAACCTTCGAGAACACTTTGAAAAATTTGGCGATGTAGAGGATGTCACGTTACTGAAGAAGTCTGATGATAAATTAGTTGGTGTAGCCTTTATTCAATTTAAAACAGTTCAGCAAGCCCATAAGGCTCAACACTACACTAATGGCAAAGAATTTTTGGGACGAACAATTATATGTGAATCAGCTTTGTCTAAAAATAAATATGAAGAAATCAAAATTAAAAAGGAAGAAGAAATAAAAAAAGAGGTAGTTGAAATTAAAGAGGAACCCCCAGATACATATGAAGTGGATACCAGCATAATGGAAGGGTATGGACATAATGTATTTTGTTTTAATTTTGTATAAAAAGCCACATCTATCTCTGTTGAATATGATCAAAGCAGATACTAACAAAATTACACGAAGGTGTCAGTAATGTACGTGCAAGGAAAGAAGGCAGACGTTGTGGGGATGAAAACTGTAGCAAGACATTTAAATCATTGGTATGCCTGCCATTATTCATGATCGCAATTTCAGGCTAGGGCATCAAATAAATTTATTAACCCAGCCCACCCATGCGGTTCGCTGTATTCAAATTGTGGACGATGTTACATTCCTCAGGTGCGACTTCTTTCCTGGCATGTATTTTACTTCTATATGGAGTTATATACAKTGAAACCTCATATTCATCATAAAAATATTCTGATTTCACCAATCTTACCTTAGTCCAAAAGTTAATATTAACAAAGATACAGGGTGTTAAAGTTGAAATTTTGTTTTCAATATTCTTTAATAACTTACAAGGATTGAAATATTTGAATGAAATTTGGTATGCTAAAGTTTTTTGAGCCAAGAAATTCAAATATTCAATTGATTGATATTTGCATGGTGTGTCATCTACGGTAACTCTGGAAAACCTTTTTGCCTCTCACTGTATCTACTTTTTTGGACTACATATCAGTTTCTTTATCCTTTTTCCACCAAAAATATATATCCTGCCGAAGTCACTGCCGTTAACCATTTTCAAGATATTAGCATCCTAGTAATGCAATGTTCATCAATTATTTGATTAATTACCAACTTTTGAAGTAATTGTAAACAACTACTGCAAAAGAATTTAAAAAAAAGAAGTCTCCTCTTAGTAAAAGATGCTCATTGATTTCCATTTATTTCAAAGCACTTATGAATGAAAATGCGTATTTAAGCAGTTTTTTATTGGCCTAGATTAATGTGCTGGAGCACCATTTGCACAAAGAACATATCCCGCCATACATTTAAGGGTAGGTCTACATCTTGAAAATGTGGATTTTTTGTTTAAGAAAGTGAATTTATTGAATTCATTAGTAAAATATCTGTATTATTGAATCTAACCTTTGTCGGAAGCCATCTTTCAGGCAGCTTTTGATTATGTTCATAAAAAGAATACTGGTCTTTTGATGCAGTCCAAGAATTGATGAAATTTTAAACTCCATCAACTGGATGCATACATGTAGCCGTCAGAATGTGTGCCATCGAGCGAAACAAGTAGTAGTCTGATGGAGCAACATCGGGAGAGTAAAGCAGATGTTCTAACTCTTTCCATTCAAATGATTTTAATTTTTGCTTGACCGATTTTTCTTTATTTGGCTGAGTATTATCATAGAAAGTCCACATTACTAAGTTGTAGACCTTATAAATAATCCAGAAGCTTATTTTGAAGAAAATGTAGGTATGAATCACCATTATTTGGTAATGCTCTAGAGACTAATCGCCTGGAACTTATTTCGGGATTTTCAGCCACACACTCTTCTTCAGGAGCAATCATTTTTAAGCGTTCTAAGATGTCTGTATGCAGAATCACTTTCTCCCATTCAAGTATCATAAAGACACTTAAATACTTTGAAATCCTGCTATCTTCTATTTGGATTTTCACAATATCAGTGATGAGCTCTACGCATATTAAAATTTTCTTGAATGTATACACAAACCATATTGCTTATCTCCAAATAAATCATATCTTGGCATTTTAATTTCCAATACATGATAGAAACAAAAAGCAGTAACAGGAACACGAATCACTAATAATCCTCAAAAAAATTTAATTAAAATTACATTTCTGGCTTAACCAACTTTCTTAGTTTGAAAATCCCTAACACCTTTTCAACAAAATCTGATAGAGAGTGCCAAGTGCTTTTAAGATATGTACCGTAAATCACCTTTTCACTGAACCATAAAAATAGTGATTTTTCAAAAGCTTCTAGTATGTATTTTGTAATTTTCACCTAAAATGCCGCCATAAAGCATTAATTTAGCTCACTTGCAGCTTTTTAAAACCACCGTAAGATAAGAATGAGTGAAATATCAAAGTTCGAATTATTCCCTTAAAAGTGTTGTTTTCATTTCATGGCTTGCCTTAGTAAAATACCCAAAATTCCTACTAGAAATATTTGAAAAACAATTTTTGTTAAGATTTGAGTTAAAGGTGACTTCTTATAGTTCTAATTCTAATCTAAGAATATTACAGTTTAGAATTCTATAATGAAGGCATAAAAATTAAAATTGAAGAAGATGCTATTAATGATTCAGAAAATAAACCAGAAACACAGAGTGTAGATTTAAATCAGTCCGTTGTAATGAAAGATAGTAGTAATGAAGAAGAAGACAATAATTTAAAGGATCAAAGTGAAGATGAATCAAAGGATGTTGAAGTTAGTGAAGATGACGCTAATGATGAAACAGATAGTGAAAGTTCTGTAACAGATACTAAAAGTTCTGCAACAGATAGTGAAAGTTCTGCATCTGATGGAGATGATGACGTTAAAGAAGTTGAGGTTGTTGATACATCCAACAAAAAGCCACACATGATATCAAATGACGTAACAGAAGGTAAAACGATTTTCATTAAGAATGTGCCGTTTTCTGCTACAAATGATGACTTGAAACAATGTTTATCACAATTTGGCTCACTGTACTATGCACTGATTTGCATTGATAAGTTTACAGAACATTCCAAAGGTACTGCATTTGTTAAGTTTAGGGTAAGTAGCTATACTCATTCAAAGGTTATCTTGAAAGACTTACTTATTTAAATGTATTCTGTAGAACAAGGAAGATGCTGACAAATGCTTACAAGCAGGAACGGAACTCACTTTGATGGGAAATGTGTTAGACTGCCATCCGGCATTGAGTAAAGATGACATTCAAAACAAGTCCAAGGAAAAACAGAAACAGAAAGAGCAGAAAGATTCAAGAAATCTGTATTTGGTGAAGGAAGGAGGTATGTATAACTTTCATTAAGAAGCACTACTATTTTCAAAATATCAATAGAATGCATATTCCAGTGTCATTTAAGTTAATCAGAGGCTGATATCAACTAATCCAATATCAGAATTGACTATTTAAATAGGTGCCTCAAATCAAGTACCCTATTATGTCCTTTTAATTATGTCAAATAATTAAAAATGTCAGAGACAAAAAGATCCAGTTGATTCGGTAACGTCTCTGATGAAACAACTGACAGTGTATTCTAAAATTTGATTCAGGAAATAATCCTAACAAATACAACTCGATCTTGATAAATTAGCTACTATATACATTGTCTCAATTTTTCCTGAGTGCAGTGCTCCAAAATTTGACTCGACCAAATTGGCATTAATAATTTTTGACAGAAGCCTCAGGCACTTGTCAAATTATTAATGCCAGTTTGGTCTCGTCAAATTGATAGTCACGCACTCTCGAAAAATTGATGACGATTTGCCAGTTTCTCTTCTCTTTGTTAAAGTTGTTGTTAGCTAAAATCAACCCTGTAACCATGGCAATATCTTAAATGGAGATATGTGATTGGTTTAGATTTACTACAGAGTTGATTTTAGCTTAAAATATAGAAGAGAAATTTGCCAATGTAAATATTCGACTATTTATCAAGATCTTGTGATATTACCGTTGAGATAAATATGTTATTAACTTGTTACTTTTGGTAAACTCCCAGTATTTTTTGCTAGTTATTAGAACTTTATTGACATTTTGAAATTGAATAGGTGCTGTCTGATTTCATTCTTCAATAACTGATTTCAATATGGTGAATCTTGTAAAATGCATTAAAGTTTGAAGAATTATTTTCATTATAAGGATCGCGGTAATGTATAATACGATTCTGTCAATATTCTTTTTCCTGTGGTGGCACCATCTCTTGATATAAAGTGTTATTACTTACTCAAAACACTGCTCTCCTCTTACACTGTAATCCTTCCCATTTTTAGAGTTTTCTTGATTCTTATTTATACAATTTGAGTGTACCATTTCCATTCTCATCTTGAGCTGTGTTGGATTCTATATTCCACTTCTTTAAAAAAACCCACTTCTGACACCAATTGTTACCGGTACTGGTTCGAAATACTTTGGAATTTTTGTCACTCTGATACAATTAATTGTAATTCAACTCAACTCAGTGTAAGCCAATCCAAAAACAGTATTAATTGCTAATATGACAAGCGCTATAGCATTTATATGGCTCGGAAACCAGACTACACTTTGCATCATCATCTATCATATAGGTAGATGCTCACATAACCTTTAGGGAAACCTTGAGACTAGACAACCATGTCTCTGTACAGTATATACTAGTATAAAGTAACTGTACTTCTCAGGCGGTATTATGTCTAAACATTGCCTAAGTACTCATACTCAGGCAACAGTTTAAATTCATTATATAACAAAAATTTAGTTAGTGTGTTTGATATATGTACATGTCTTTGCAGTTATCCTAGCTGGAACAAAAGCTGCTCAAGGTGTCTCTGCCACAGATATGGCCAAGCGTTTGCAGTTGGAACAATACAAAACACAAATGTTGAGAAATTTGAATATGTTTGTATCAAGAGAACGTCTGATTATTCACAACTTGCCACCATCATGGAATGATGCCAAGTTGAGGATGTTAATGGAGAGACATGCAGGTCTCAATGCTATGATCAGGGAAGCCAAGGTTATGCGTGATCTCAGAAACGTGGATAGCCAGGGCATAGGAAAGTCAAAAGAATATGGTTTTGTTACTTTTACCAAACACGAGCATGCTTTGAATGCACTGAGATCACTGAATAATAATCCTAATATTTTCTCAGTTAGCAAGAGACCTATAGTTGCCTTCTCAATAGAAAATCGTAAGATGGTGAAGGCAAAGGAAAAGAGGTTACTAAACTCACGATTAAATAACCCTACATGTAAAGATTATAAAGGGACATCTGGAAATAACAAAAAAGGCATAAAACGAAAATTGCCAGAGAGTAGTGAACAGAATGAGGTAGAAAGTTATGCTGGTGTAACAGCAAAACCTGGTGTTAATAAAATGCGTAGCAAATTTAATTTGAAAACCCAGGCTAGATTACATCATGAGCACTTAAAACAGGAGAAGAAAAAAAGGAAATTTAGTAAAAAGACAGTGGCAGAGAAGACGAGAGACTCCGTTAAACAACCAAAACAGAAAGTTAAAAAGAAATTTACCCAAAAAGGAGGCGATAATTTCTCTAAACTAGTGAAGAGTTATAAGGAAAAATTATCGGGCATTGATGTTACTAAAAAGTCAAAATGGTATGAATAAATGTTGTTTTGTTGACACTTGTATTTTTTTATTTCAATGTTTGTGGTTTATATCACACCAGCATAGAAAAAATTATATACATATATTACGTTTTAGTATTCTTTTGTCTTTTAAAAATGAAAAGAACACTCATAAAAGTCAATTAGAATTCTAGCTTTTTTTGCATAATAAGTAGCTCTAAGTATGTATATGCGCTTTCGACTAACATAAAGCATCTTCAGTAAAATTTTTCAACTGATAATGCCAAAATGTGATATTAGCCGAAATCGTTTTACCAAATACTTAAAAATAAAGTGGTTACATACATGGAGCACCACTTATATTAGAAAAGCTATAATCATTAATATCTACTTCAAGATCAATGGATCAGTTTTTTTATTTCAAATAAAGCTAGTGGAACTGTACTGATCAAGAAATAACTAAATAAAACTCTCATTGGGCTACTTGCACAAAAAGAAATTATGTACTTAAATAAATTAATTTAATCATTATGGTCATATAATTATGTGTGCAAAGTATTTTTGAATTGTCTTTGTTAATACGCTAATTATTTTGTGTTAAAATTTGAACACATCGTCTGCGCACCAAAACGATCACTGAATCACTTTGACGTCAGAATAGTCCAAATAAACAAGTTTTAAAGGGAATGGCGCGCATCCCTCTGCTTTTAGAGGTTATTGCCACTCGTCATTCGTTGTTATACATTTATTTACATTTTGCGGGCGTCGAGTATGCATAACTGACTCGACTATAGTGACGTGGCCATCGTTTTGATGTCACGTGAAATTTAAAGAGCCAAGTGCAATTTTTATTTAATAATTTTATGCATTTGCAATTTTTTGCAAGTGCTAACTTTTCGTCTGTAAAAGAAACTTAATAATGACCATTGAAGATTGCCAGATTTATTAAAAAATAAAATTAGTTCAAGTAGCCCATTATTATGTACCCATCCCTTCTTTATTATTAGCTGAACACTGATAGCGATTTAATTCCTAAACTGGAGGTCAATTCGTAGATTTTAAATTTTAGAATTTATACTCATGTAACATGCTAATTTAGTTTTTCACTGCCACCAGAGACACTTTCAAGATGGTAGTGTCTCAAATCATTATACAGCATATATAATTACTTTTACTGATAATAATGTTTCGTAAGTAGCATTACTGTGAGGTGTGAGAAAATTGCTTTTAGAAAGTAATCAGTTAATTTTATATAATAAACACAAAATTTTATAAACTCAAAAGTTTTTGATATTTATAAACTGAAACAACTAATTACTAACAATGGAAAATTAAAGAGCAACAAATTTAAGTGAGCGACATTAGGATATCTAAAGTAACGACTTTTGCTTCTGACCTGTGATGTTTGATGAGCGACTTTTTAATAGTAAAAAATTTGTTTCGTATGAACAATATGTTGAACGGGTAGCATTTCCCGTCAACTTAGGCTGGACAATGTGCGTTACCATAATATGTCGATAATTTTGATGAAACTGTGGGTTGTTACCTGCTCCTGTTTTTTGAACGGATGTGTTAAACCAACGAATTTGTTTTAAAAAATTTGGGTTATCACAAAATAAATAAACACCCTGCTTTGACAAAACTTTAATTTCTTTTTAAAATATTGAGGTATGTTATGTAATATTATTTTGATATTAACCTATATAAATAAGACAGCCCAGTCGTTGAATTTGTCCTAATGCCGTCCTGATATTGTGTTTCGCAGGAGAGGGCGGCGTAAGTGATGAGAGATCTTACCACAGTTGTGTACAGCCAGTACGCGGCCTGTGGTTGAAGTCCCCAACTGTTTCCTCAAAGACGTCTGCACACCCACAGTGTTGCACACGCCTTTCAAGTGATTTCGTTAACATGATCCGTCCAAACAAGTTTGAAATCCAGGGTTACACCTAGACACCTCAGCGTCGGTACCGGACTCAATGTTACTTTTCGCAAAGGCCATCGAATGGATCCCCGTTTGTGTTTATTTGTGAACACTAAGASKTCCATCTTTGCCGGATTAACCGACAAGCCTCTTCACACCATCTGCTGGTCCTGTTTAGAGGAATTTGCATCAGCTCTGAAACCGGCCCCAGAAATTTACCTGAAATAATAATAATAAGCCTGCGCATAGTATCCGTTTTTGTTAAGGTCAACAAGGAGAGTGTCCACAAGAGGGGAGATAATACCCCTCCCTGCGGACAGCCTCGCACTGCGGACGCTTCCACCCTAGTTTCCTCGAAAGCTAGCTTTAAGCGACGGCAACGGAGCATTGACTCGATCCATTTTACAATGGTTCGATTAGCGCCCGTGCTTGCTACCGCAGAACAAAGAGCCTCGAATGAAGGATTGTTAAAGGCTCCTTCAATATCCAGAAAGGCAGCTAGAGCACATTCCTTTTTGGATAGCTCATCCTCAACTCGGCAGGTAAGCTGATGGAGTGCTGTTTCCGTAGACATGCCTGATCTGTAGGCATGCTGATTTGGGTGTAGAGGGGTGTCAACCAACACCCGATCCCTTAGATAATGCTCAACCAGCCTTTCACTCGCCTTTAGCAAAAACGAGGTCAGACTGATCGGTCGAAAATCCTTAGGCTGATCATAGTGAACTCGACCAGCTTTTGGTATATAAACACAACGCGACACCGCCTCCAGGACATCGGTATATGTCCCAAAGCTAATGTCGCTTTAATTATGCGATAAAGCGGTCCTACGATGATACCCGCCTCCCCGAGAAGCGCGGAAAAGATACCTTCAGGTTCCGCCGACTTAAATGGGTCAAAGGAGTTAATTGTCCATCGTAGTTTGTCAAAAGTCACGACATCCGTGGCCACGTCCCAGGCTTTCTCAGCCCTGGTTCCTTTGGCCACATTGTCGTCCAAACCAGTATTGGATCCCGGAAAGTGAGTCTGCAACAGACATTCTAGTGCGGCGCCTCGAGTTTCCGTATAGGAACCATCCGGCAGCTGCAGAGCGCCAACTTTCACCCCACTCTGCCCAAGAACTTTTCTAAGTCTGCAGACAGTTGGAAGCTGTTCTATGCCGGAGTAAAACTTCTTCCAACAGTCTTTTTTCCTCTTTTTAATGAGACGCTTAAACCTTATTTGTGTTTCCTTATAAGATTCCCATTCGGAAGGCTCATTTAGTCGCATAGCCCGGTTGAACCTTTGACGAGTTTCTCTTCGCAGCGACTCTAATTCACCGTTCCACCACGGTGCTTTTTTGTTTTGCATAACCCTTTTAAAGAGAAGTTTTCCTCAAAGCAAGTGATTATGCTCCCTGTTAACTTTTCAGCGACCAGGTCCAGTTCTCTACTAGTTTGAGGTCTAGGTCGATACATCGAGATTTTAGCCGACAGGTCCTTCCGATATGAGTCCCAGTCGGTTTGTCTCGGATTTCTGAAGATATATTTTGCCCCTTTCGCATCGATTTTTAGCTTGAATTGGACGTATCTGTGGTCCGACCAACTTGGTTTCCTCATTATCCTCCAATCATAAAAATATCTTACCCCGGCTGTAGAGCAGCCTCCCTTCTGGCACTGGTTACAAACACAAACGTTGGTTCTGACCCAACATTCATCACCTCGAGCCAAGAAGTGGCTACATATTCTAAAATCGCCCGTCCCCTCTGGTTCGTGTCGCTGGTGCCCCACATAATGTGATGAGCATTTGCATCACACCCCAGAATAACTGGCAGAATGTTGTTTCTACTCCACTCAACCAAGTCAAAAAATTTTTGTGAGGGCGATAGAGTAGGCGAGTCATAAGGTAGGTAGGCCAAGGCCACGACAATGTCCTGTAAGCCTGATCCATCTCTTATTTGACATATTATCGCTACAAGGTCTCTTCCGATGAAGTTCCTTAAGAATCGCATGCGCAGGCTTTTGGTAGCGAGCAAGCAAGCTCTCGGTCTTTCATCCGACAGTACCTGAAAAACAGAAGTTTTCGCAGTTAAAGCCTCCCACTGAGCCTTGATAAACCCAAGGCTCTTGAATAAGAGCAAAAGTTGTATGCATTGCAGCCAGATGCCGTCCTAAAAGACTGGACGCCTCATAACTGCGATGCAAGTTAATCTGTAGAAATTGCAAGGCTTTTCCTTCCATTTTGAAAAGAAGGCTCGCACATCTACTTGTCAGTCGGTCCAGGTCCGCAGTCCGGGGTTCCTCCACTACCAACCTTGGAGCTTCTGAAGTGCTGGCATGTGGTTTCTGCCCAGACTCCAGGTTCCAGAATTGGACCCTGTGTACCCCGGCATACGCCACCCAGCCATTGGTGGAGAGCACTCGAAAAGACTCCTCATCAATTCCCATGATAAGCCCCATTTTCTTCCCAGATGAGCCATATGAGAGCGGTTGCCGACCCTAATTCCAGCAGACTGGATTTAATCCAGTCTTGGGTTTCCTGGTCCGCGCAGGTTATCAGGATGACACCCTGTTCAGACCACTTAAACTCGTCGAATCGTGGCATCCTAGTGCCCTCAGAAAGAGCATCGATCTTCCTTTCCATCGCCAGTTCGATGCCGGCCGCCTGCTTGGCTGATAAGAGTTCAGCTGGAAAGTTTTCCCAGCTATTGCCCCCATCAGCTTCGCATTCGTCTCTTGCGCAAAGGATCGAGGATTAAGCGCTTCCCACTTCGCCCTCTTCCTTTCGTTATTTGGAGACGGTGTGCTTGTTGAAGGCAAGCGTCGTTTTGCAGCCCCCCCCTTCCTTCAAGCTTTTCCGTCTTCTTACGTGTGTCCAGATTTCGCTCTGGTGCGCTGGCCTCTGCCACGGCAGATTCCTTCGCCCCAGAGGTCTCCATGGACTTTCGGAGTTTCCACCTTTGCGCTCCGCTTAGGCGTTTTATCCCCCGTGGAGCGTTAACGTCGCCCTGCCCCGGTTCCGCCTAAGCGGCCCCAGGGTCAGGGGTGCGAGTTCCAGTTGCCTGGCCCTCTAAATCATTAGTTTTTTAATTTTGGGGTTCCCACGATTACCCAGGAAATAAAAGGTCCACCCTACGAGAGCCTGGAGTGGCAGGGTAAGGCTAATACTACAAGGGGTCGCCTTGTACCTTGAAGGCTCCGTTAAAGACACTGCTCCCCAGTGCCACACAGTCCTCGGCCCGGATAGCATTATACCTTGGTTTGGGGGTTTGGTTCACGGCGATGGCTTTTGGTCTGCCCAAGGGGTGTTTAGGTCCCTGTCGGACCTTATAMCCACCACTAGCCAGAAAGATATGGCAATCAGCGAGATACCTCTGACCACTCCCCTATCCATCACCCGGGGACGCGCTCGGATACGCTCTTAACCCCCGAGGATCGTCTCGATCAGTTCCATTCCTAGAAATCTTTGTGGTAGGTACTCAACTATTCAAGTGTTCCGCCATCTTTGATCTTGGGCTGCGTTGGATTCTATAATATATGTCGTTAATTATTTTCACTACCTATTTTCCCAAGATGGCGATAACTTGCCGAAAGCTCCTCCCTTCTATGTGGGTTATGGTGCCACACTAGATATTTATTAAACTGTCTGTGTTTAGCCCTTTCATCATAGCGAGCTTTCGCGCGATAACCGACAATCTTAATTTTCTGTGTGACCAATCAATTACTCTCCCTTTCAGGCTTGGTCTTGGTTGACCCAAATTTCACAGTAACCTCAGCTCGCTTACAAATACTATCCTTACATGTGTTTTTCTCGTGGGTTTATGGATCACAGTCCTGTACACCAACAGAAACAATCGATTTATTCTCGTTCTACAACTTTTGGGAGCAACTGTTCCATCGTTCGGTTTAACCGCTCGACCATTCCATCTGATTGCGAAATAAGAGGGTTGGTTGATCTTGTTTCAATAATTCCCAGCAAGCGAAAGAATTCCTGCAATACCATTGACTCGAAATTTTGTGCCTTGATCGGAATGCAGTCTAATGCACTCCAACGCTCAACATTCTGATCTAACACTACCTAGACCAATTTTTAGGTGGTGTTGCAACAACTCATGGCACCTTATTTTTGCATACCTTTTCCAACACCCGCGGTGCGTATTCCTTGGGTACTACTAGCTGCACGTGGCATTCTTCCAGCAGCGTTCTCCAACGCTCCTTCAGCAGACCGTTTTCAAGTCGCAAAGATCCCCTCTGGGCTTACATGACTTTTAGGAGCGGACTTTCCAGCAACACCTCCCATCAAGGTCATGGTCTGTTACATTCTTTCTACTGAACGAGAGGACCAACTTGGCTATTTTCTTGCTGAGCCTACCTGACGTTCTCAGCAGCACAATCCTCGCTTTGTTCGACCGTGCCTTCACGCTCGTCTACCCGTTACAATTTTCGTCTATAAAGGTACTTATGTAAATGGCCTGTGGACTTTACTATCAAAGCATGTTTGTATTTATAAATAAACTCTTTATTGAACCAACGATCCAAAAGGTGGGAGTTCAATATGAACTGCTCTTCCTCTCCTACCTACAAGAAATATAAAATACATAAATTATTTATATTTAGA
This sequence comes from Rhyzopertha dominica, assembly GCA_025024175.1. NCBI lineage: Eukaryota > Metazoa > Arthropoda > Insecta > Coleoptera > Bostrichidae > Rhyzopertha > Rhyzopertha dominica. The sequence continues at coordinate 23,950,965 of QCXZ01000041.1, forward strand.
TAACAAATTATTTTTTATCTTGTTCTTAAAGGTACGTACGCTTGGATTCTATGAAGTAAACATAAGTCATTTAACATGTGAGCGCAACATATTCAAAGGCAGACTTGAAATATAACGTTCTGTGGCAAGGAATATTATACAGACGTGCAGAACGAACATTGATATTATGGATTTGAGATCTTTGTTTTATCAGATCATATACATAAGAAGGGGTACAAGTATGCAGTGCTGCAAAAATCAGAACAGTGATTTGTACTATATAAATGTCACATATTTTAAGAATGTTATTTCTTACATAAGTCACATGCTGTCTCTTGCCTACTCCAAAGCTAAATCTTAAACAAACATTTTAAAATTTTTGAATTTCATCCTTATAACTGCCTGTAAGATAGAGGTAGTAGACACACAATCCATACAAAAGGAGCTTAATATCAGAGTTTGACACAAGGACCATTTTACATGTGGATCTAGACAATTTTTGAATTTATAAAATAATTTAAGTTTTATATATGCATTTTGCAACCATTTGTTGACATGATTTTCAAAGTTCGGATACGAGCCCATCCAATAAATACCAAGGTTTTTAACTGAATCACATATGGAAATCTTAGAATTATCCACAAGTATATCACAGATTATATATTTGATTAATTGCACGATCACGTAGCACCCTTGAATCAATGCACAAGACCTCGTATTTCCGACGGTTAAGAAGATCATGTGAGTTCCACCATTTAGCAATGTTAGCCAAGTTACTATTTAACATTTGTATTTCACTGTTAATGTCACTGGGGTAGCAGGATCGGTAAATCAGTATGCCATCTGCGTACAGATGATGCGATCTTCGATGATCTTCCAAGATTTCCGGTAGATCTGACGTGTATATTGTGAAAAGGATTGGGCCAAGGATTCTTCCCCTTAGAGTTATATCGTCCGAAAGCCTGTCATGCATACTAACACAGTGGGTTCTTTCTTTCAAATAGTCACTGAACCATTCCAATGTGTTTAAGTGAAATCCAAAATAGTAGAACTTAACAACAAGTAGATGATGAGAAATAGTGTTGAATGCCCTGCCGTAGTCCAGAAACACACCTAAAATTACTTGTGTATTATCGACTGCACGACTCTCAATAAGGTAGAACTTGTGCTAAAGTTGGTTCTAAAGCCAGACTGTGTGCGCCGCAGTTGCTGACCAACCATTTTTTCCAATATTTTTGAACATGGGATCAAGCTGATGGGCTTAAGAGCCGAAGGACCCTGCTGATCCCTAACTTTGGCAGAGGGGGACTATCAGTGATTTTTTCCATATAGAGGGAATTTGAGCTGTACTTAAGAATGATTTACTATATGCGTTAGAGCATATGCATATGGAATCACCTTTTTAAGCATATCTGAGTTAATACTGTCAGCTTCTTCTGCTTTGGATCTTAACGAGAAAACAGCCTCACATTACATCTTGTTCGGAAGCTATTTCTAGTTTAAACTGTTAATGCCATGTTTCGTATCATGTTGGTAGAATTGGCAGAGGTCCACGTCGACCGCAGGAGTATGGAACCCATCCGAGCAGTACCTATTATATGTATTGAGGTCAATTAGGTTTAAAGGGACTTCAGGATATGTCTTGTAATAAATATCCAAATTATTTCCAACTATTTCCATCGTTCACTAGTACTGACTGACGGTTGCTTAATTTTGTAGCGTATGTATGCTCGTTTTTCTTTTTCTATTGCCGATGAGACATAGTTCTTTAACTGCTTGTAGTATGCATGGTCTGATTTCAGTTTAGATTTGATGATGAATTTCCTGCGTGCTCTATTGCGCAGTTTCATCATTTCACGTATTGTTGGAGTAATGTATGCATGACCTTTATTTCTGATGGTAATTTTTTTCAGCGGAGCATGGATATCAGTGATTAATATAGATTCATTAAAGAAAGACTTTATCATTAATTGCCTCAAGATTATGTATGTATGCAGGTCAATACGACCTGCGTCTCTAGCAAATAGTGCTCCATCAAAACCACTGAAGTCTCGAATACGTAGTTTTTTCAGTGGCTTATCCACAAGCACTTTTGTCAGCTCACAGCTGATTAGCAGATGATCAGATAGATAAACATCTATTGTATCTACATTTTGTGTGACCATATCATCAGATAGACAAATGATGTCAATAAGGCTACTGGTATGTTATGTAATTCTTGTAGGGGAGGATACAATCTGCTTTAATTATACGTTTGCAGAAGGTTCATAAGTTGCTTGCTATGTGTTGTCTTCTGAAGTTGGTCAACATTCAGGTCTCCCACAAGGAGCAACTTATCCGTTTCAAGATTGTAACGGCACAGAATAGGCTCTAATGCTGTTTTCTATCGGTCGTGTGGAGGACGGTACACTACTCCTCCTGCCAGACTCTGTTTGAATAGATTTAACCTAATCCGTATAGTTGTTCAGTTTTGCTTCCATCTGTCATACATGTAGGCTCTTTGAGTATGGAGAATCTGTGTCGACAGCGTATATACCAGCAAACACTACCGCCTCTTGAGGGTCTGTCTTACGCACTAAAGAGTAGCTCGGAATCGAATACAGTGCATCTGGCATCTCCGAGCTCAGCCATGTCTCTATGATCCCAACTATGTCGAAAACATTATTGCTTATGAAGAGACTAAGGTCCTGGAAGCAGGAATTATGCACCGAACATTTAGATGGCATAGCTTAACAGGTGATTTTGATATATGTGATATTTCATGTTGCCAACACCTTGGGGCATTTGATGGAAAAACTGGTAGTGATGATAAATGTATAAGCGTTAAATGAATTGGCTCGATGCTACCTGTTTTTTTTTGATAAAAAATGTCTGCCTCTGTTAAAGTTGAATCTGGCAAAGTATACACCTTTGGGCCTTAGCTGCTTGTCATAAATCCTATCCTTAAAAGTTGTGTTACACCTTATAAGGAAGCACTTACTGTCGTGATGATCAGATCTCGTTTCAAGTAGTTGGACAGAGATTTCAGTATTGTTTAATTTCCTAGAAAGATAGTCCTTTATCATTGTTTCACGTGTGATACAAACAGCCACAAATTTTTATCTTCCTCTCGTTTATCATTCCTCCTAGAGAAACCTCGAACTTCAGTTCATACGCCGTTTCTGCTTCACCTAGGCCCACTGACATTATTTTTTTTGTTTGTTCTTCCACTGGATTCAACTGGTTTCGATTTGTCAACGATTCGAGCTTTGGATGCACTAATATTACCTGATTCTGCATTTATCTTATTTGTATGAAGTGTCATATGTGCGACTTCACAAGCTTGCTTCACGTGTTCACTTGTAATAACTGTAGATGCATCTGAAACATTGTTGGGTTGGGTTGTCTTGCACACAGCACCTGCACATGATTGCATGACCCGAGACATGACCTCAGTTATCCCATTAGAAAGTTCTTCAATTTGCATCTCCATTTGTTGGATGGGTAAAATTTGCATCTGGATTAACGATTCCTTATCTGATGTATTTTTGTCTTCAATTGTTGCTTTTAATAGTTATACAACTTCGTCACGATCATTGGAGGTTATGTTTACTTCTTGTTTCTGATGGCTAACATCACTGCAACATATAATTTAATTTTTAGATAGTACTGTTGTTGCATTCTTAAGCCTTTCAGAGCAGCTAGGGCGATAAAACCCACCACAATTTTGGAAAATAACTAACGATATCGGCGATTGTTTGCAGCACTTGTAAAACAGCACATGCTGATCCGCCATTACACATTTTCATCTTTTTTGTACACTTTCTTTTTTATCTACCTAAGCTTTTTGTTTGTCTGAAAGGATAGCGCAGACTCGACAACTCGTGCGACATAATATAGGTATGTTGGCACTGTTATTGCACTATGTCGCCAATTTTCGCTCTGATCACCATTTTTATATCTACATTCCTAACATCACGTCAAATTTTATGGCATATCGAACATTTTCCGATTGTCCTGGTCCTGGTTTCTAGATCTTGCTAGATACATGCTTTGTTAATTTACAAGTGTGCCGCAATCAACCGAGCAGATACTTGAAGGGCTGCGGCTGTAACACTTTAGTGTCTTAGTTCTGTTCGTCCCCATAAGTGTCACCAGTAGTATAGGTAGACCGATTCTGGGCCAAACCACCACCACCACAACCACCACAACCGATTCTAGGCCCACCACCACCACAGGTAGACCGATTCTGGGCCAAACCACCACCACCAACCACCACCACCACCACCACCACCACCACCACAACCGATTCTCGGCCATCCACCACAGGTACACCGAACTTGGGCCCCAACACCAAAAGTATGGGAACACCAAAACTGATTTACATCTTCCTAATAAACAGGGGTCATTAAACCTATCTTGACTGATCGTTACTAGAGCGTAAACATTTGCGAGATGCAACCTGATGCCATACCTGACCGCGTGACATTAGACGGGTAATCGCGATATCTGTAATGCGATATCGTACGTGACTTCGTGACTACAGGCATGAAATCGCGAAACCTATAATTTGACATCGTACGCGACTTCGTGACTTTAGCCTTGAAACCATGAAACCTGTAAACTAATGATGCTGCGTGATTGTGTGACATTTATTTAATCTAAGCGGTATCTAGTATGCGAACTATTTGTGTGTTCAACAAATACACTAAAATTGCAATACTCGGTAGTTTTGACATGTCTACAAAGTGATGTATGACTTTTAATAAGGCTTTTGCTATTTTACATTATTTAGAATTTAGTGCTACATTTTGTGATTTAAGGGTACAAATTTAGGTGCTGTTAATAGAATAAGACTGAGCACTACTTTTTGTTTAGTATTTATTGCACATTTCTAGATCGTACACAATTTTATTCTTATTCAATAATATCATTTCTAACATACATATTTTGTTAGCATTCAAAGGAGATAAATTAAGATACAACTCTATTTCTTTTTCAATTTCCTGGCTCCTTAATTTTTTTACTTTGTTTAGTACTGAAGTATAAAAACATTGAAAATCTTGGCGCATCAGATACTCTAGCTTACAATCTACAATATGTGTTATTTGAAATAAATTTTTGGTTGTTTCATACCCCAAGAATATCTCGCTGTAAGGGCCGATTATTCTGAGCACCTTCACTTTCTTATACTCCTCTAAATGAATGTTGTAGTTAGTGAACTTATACACAGTGTCAGCAGCAGTTTGATTTTCGAAGTAGTCCATGATGGGATTCCTATGCTGTAAAAACTCGTTCCACTCGACCAATCCAAACGCAACTGCATTACGTGCTGATACTATCCGAACAGATGGAAGAAGATCTACTGGTGAAATTCCTACTTCCAAAGTTTTGGTGTTGCTCTTATTCAGCACATAATGTGTAGATCCAACGAATGGTCCATCTTGGATAGCACCTTCTCTTTCCATGGCTCGTCAGCTTTTTCTATTTGCTGTTTAACAAAGACTGTTAAATTCGTGAAGCGCTCATATAGCTATGTATCATATTATTCTTAAAATCTAGAATACATACCACTAAAGGATATGAAATAGTATTATGCCACTATCACACGATCACGTCTCACCACTAAAACACTGAACAGTGCACAGAAGACTGATGGTACTGTAACTGACAGTGCTTCATTAACCACTTGAATATATACCGCAGAAACATGTTCTAGAACGTTCTCGAAATGCTGACAGCAGAAATATTGAACAATTATGGGTTTATATTTCGCTTACTAAGCACATAGCTCTACAATTCCCTTGTATTATATTTCGCTGACTACTCTCCTTTACACATTTATAGTGGAATATGACAAGTTCTAACAAGTCGATTCCAGGAATATATTACTCCTTTTATAAGAATTTCAGTTGTCTAGAAAATTCTACCTGTTCATACTTGCAACAAACCAGATCACTAGAAAGAGGTGTCGAGATTAACGAGGGATAGCGTTCTATCGTCGTTGAATTCTGTTACACCTCCAATCTTCTAACTATTTGTAATTTATTATTTTTTCTGTTCCTCTGAAACCCTAGTACTACATATCTAGGTTTCTCCAAGTTTGAAGAGGACCGGACTTGCCATACATCTAATTTTGTAGGTTTCAAGGCAGGTAATTCATAAATTTCCCAACGCCGAAAGGCCATTGTTATAAGAGCATCCTGATTAACTTGCTTTAGCAATTCAAGCCGTATAGCGTCATTTACTGTTACGTGTGGAACCCGCCATTCAATCCTTGAGATATCGATAGACGCTTCGGTATCTACACTAACATAGCAGTTCTCATCTCTTCCACTACGTATTAGAATTAATTCCTGTCTTACGTTCATTAACACCTTCTTATAATCGCGAGCAAAACCAAGTAAAAATTCAAGTGGAATTAGTACACAAAAAGTACCATCATCATTAATTTCATTATATACACCAATTCCAGACCACCCTGCCACACTGAGACCTCTGCACTCTGCAGAATTATACAATAATAACCCCAAAATACTTGATGTTATACCTGGTTCTTTACAAAAATCTACTACAACACCGTTAATCTCAAACCTAATTTCTTTAAATAAAAACGCGAATGCATTGTTGGTAATATGCGCTCCTTTACTAACGTCTTCCTTTGATAGTTTCCCTTCTATGTAGATATGGCTAGCGTATGTTGCTGTAATTAGGTCCTGGCATTGTATGGCTATCCGTATTTCATCTGATTTCTGGTATTGACTTGATCCGTAAGGAAGGTAGGTGTGGAGTTCTTCTCGAATTATGGATTCGTCGAATCCTATTCCTTGGAAAACTTCTAGATTGCTCATTGCGAACTTTGGAGACCGATAGATAACAGAAAGTTTATATCTTCAGGTGTTAACTCACCAACATCTGAATAGTAAATGGTGGTATTTGATCGATTATTACAGCTTATATTACTGTAATCAATTCCCATATTTTTTTAATTCTAGTCTTATCGTAACTAATTCTTGACCAAAATCGATAGATTCACCGTCTTGATTGGTAAGTTTCAACGCAATATTGTCTACACAGCGTGTTGTGATTGGTAAATATAGGATATTTTGTGGTTCCTTTATTATTCTTTCCCCCGGTTCCACATCTAATGCGAATTCAAATAATGTGTGAACGGCTGCACCATTGCAATATGCTCCGGAAGTAATATTGCACTCTACACGAATGCTAGTGGCTGGCGAGATACGTACATCCAAGTCGGATTCGTGATTTTCATTAGCATTTAGTATCCGTGGAGAGTAACCTAGCATGCGACCTATAGAATCCGAAGGCCGAAAATCTATCGTATAAGTGCTATACAGTAAACACTTCAGTGTATTAATATTAGGAGTCAGTGAAAATGAATTGCTTCCTAGAGACAACTGTTTATTTATATATTCGTTAAGTGCAGTTATTTCATAGGCACCGTCAGGTATTGTTAGTACATTTTCAGATCCGTAATATATTTTATTGTTACCCTCGCATATATTACGTAATGCATTGCAACTATAAAATGCAACTAGCCCAATACTATATTGACACGTTGGATTCAGCTCAATTGGTGGAAAATATGAAGCGCTAAGACAGTTTCCAGCACCTGTAAGCGTAAACGTAACGGACATGACTGATACATTTCCACGCTTACGGTGCTATTTATATAAAAACTTTAAACACAAATGCCCACAGTTATAAGTGCCATAATTTTGGTATCTGTCATAGTTGTAAGAGATTTTGCTGTTACATCCGAAATATTCTTGAAATTCTAACGGTGGTCGCAGATCACCAAAGCTATCAAAATATTCAACTTGATTGCCCTTTTTCCTGTATGCCACCCAATGGGTACCTGGACCATTGCAGTCATCTAAATTGACTATACCGCTTTCCCATTTATACGGAGCTGTGGGCAACTGATTCCGCATAAATACACCTCTAAAATTGGATATTCCTTTTGAAAAGTTGATGATATCAATTTCTGTTAGGGGTCGCTGTGGTAACAGCTTCATAATTAGTTTTTTGACGGTTGAATGTAAAGCCCTAAACCTGTTTTATGAGGTCCTAAGTACAATCCTTTTCCTTTTTGGCCTAATGCTATACATTCCATTGCTTTGTTGTGCCGTTTAGCTTCAATCATTTGCTCATTTGCAGCCTTCGAGTCTTTCACAGCTCTTGCGATTTGGCTAGCTCCACCAGCTAAAGCTCAAGAGCTGTCAACCCTCCAAAGATGGCAGGAAGCAACGGCAGGAAACCTCCTGATTTAGGTATTGGTATAACTCTCGGCGTTGATATGGTTCTCTTACCCCCAGCTGCTTTTACAATATTTCGGGCACAGGCTAGAGCTATTTTAGCTGAATCTTCTACTGACAATGGGCCTAGCCTCTTTAACTGCTTCGTAGTCTCTTTAACGATCGATCCGAATGTCTTTTTCCCAACCTTCTTTAGACCTCTCCCTATTTTAGCTTTTGTTGTTTTCTTTAGACCCATTCCCAATTTTCTCTTAACTTTCATGGCATTGGTGACAAGCCATGCAGCAGTTTTTTCACCCATGCTGGAGTCGTTAGCCTGTACTCTCCGCCAAGCTTCCTGTTCTAACACAGCGTCTGCTTCGTGTCTCTTTGCTATGTCTCTATGAATCGAGTATGCTATATTCGTGGGTCTTACAGGCTGCATCTAAAGGATTGATGCCTTGGTCACCACGTCTCAGACGATCGTGTAATTTGGTACCTGCACCACAATACTGATAATAAGGCGTAATATGGCACTCGAACGGTAATTTATTTATAACGTCGTTGAGAATGCCGTTTCCTCGATGGTTGGTACACATTTGAGAAGTAAATCGCTTTTCCACTCTATATATAGCCGCAGGACGATAGAAAAGCGTCAGAAGCATGAGAGTTGTCAAACAGAAGCAAACTATTCCAGTGGAGAACTGGGATATAATTGCATCTAATCCCCATAAAGCTCACAGTCCGTTATTACCAAGCTCAATCAGAGCTGTAATATGCGGTCCTTCGAATTGTGGTAAAACGAATGCAATGTTGAGTCTTCTTATAAATCCATATGGATTAAAATTTGAAAATATTTATATATATTCTAAGTCTCTCCACCAACCTAAATATCAAATACTGGCAGAAATTCTCAAACCTATAAATGAGCTCGGATATTACACTTTTGACACTCATGAGGAGGTAATTGACCCTTCTAACGCAAAGCCAAATTCAATTTTTGTATTTGATGACGTCATATGTGAAAAGCAGGAGCGCGTTCGAGATTATTTTAGCAGAGGGAGGCACAATGCGGTTGACTGCTTTTATCTTTCACAAACATATACTCGTATACCGAAACACCTTATTCGTGACAATGTTAATTTCTTGATCCTGTTTAAGCAGGATGATCTCAATTTGAAACATGTTTATGATGACCATGTCACAACTGACATGACATATCAGAAATTTAAAACAATATGTAAGGAGTGTTGGAAAGACAAATATGGCTTCTTAACAATAGACAAAGACAACTCTGGTGTAGGCCGATACCGTAAGGGATTTGATACATTCATTCATTTATTGTAATTAGCTCTGAACTGCTTTTCAACTGCTCTCAAACCGCCCCTGAACCGTTCCCGAACCGCTCCTGAACCGCTCACGAACCGCTCAGAACCGCTCCTGAACCGCTTACGAACCGCTCTGAACCGCTCCTGAACCGCTTACGAACCGCTCTGAACCGCTCCTGAACCGCTCTGAACCGCACCTGAAACCGCTCCTGAACCGCTCTGAACCGCTCACAAACCGCTCCTGAACCGCTCACGAACCGCTCAGAACCGCTCCTGAACCGCTCTGAACCGCTCCTGAACCGTCTGACCCAAACCGCTCCTGAACCGCTCACGAACCGCTCAGAACCGCTCCTGAACCGCTCTGAACCGCTCCTGAACCGCTCTGAACCGCTCCTGAACCGCTCCTGAACCGCTCCTGAACTGCTCCGAACCGCTCACAAACCGCTCTGAACCGCTCCTGAACCGCTCTGAACCGCTCCTGAACCGCTCCTGAACCGCTCCTGAACCGCTCCGAACCGCTCACAAACCGCTCTGACCGCTCCTGAACCGCTCACGAACCGCTCTGAACCGCTCCTGAACCGCTCACGAACCGCTCTGAACCGCTCACGAACCGTTCCCGTTCTGTACCGTTACTGAATCGGTCTGAAGCGCGCTCGAAGGCTTCTACTTTTAGCGATATAAATATAATTACATACTACCGTTATTAACAGACTGTTTGGTACAATCATGGATAGCGAATCACTAAAGAAAGCTCTCATTAAAGCAACTCAGTCAGTTAGGAATAAGTATCGCGCTTTACGTAAAGATAGATACAATGAAGAAATCAAGTTAGAGAAAACGTATAAGCCGATCGTAGAGCCAATTAAAGAATTTGCTAATAAAATTATTAAGACTGAACCTGTAAAAGTTGAGCAATGCGTTCCTAAAGAAGAACCTGCAGTTACGCAAATATCACCGTATAGAAAGAAACTGACTTCTACACCGAGAACGCCCATCTTTCTTAACGTAGAGGAAATAGCCAGTGCAGAGCCAGAAAATGACGGAAGTGTACAAAATGAAAGCGTAACACAGTTGAGAGATGCTTTGGCAAATGCCCCTGAGGAAGTGGAGGAGTTTTTTATCCCATTACGATCCGTTACCTAGAAGATATTTAGAATTAATGATACGAGGCACACAGGATGTAATTGACACTCAGTATGGTGTTCACTATGATGTAGATACATCCACTTGGCGGATTGGAAGCACTGAATTACAGTTGGATGGCGCAGATTTGTTATTAGGTGGGCGCGAGTATAAGGGAACTCCTGGCCTTTATGAGTTAATATTTAAAAAATGTCCACGTAATTACACTGATCAAGATAAACAAATGTATGGTGAAATCCTAGATTTCACAAATTCATATAGAAAGAATTGCAATCCCAAGGGACAGATTATAGGTAACAAGGGTTATAAATATCTCAATATAATAAAACCGTTATTATGGGAACGTACTCAGTCAAGAAAACGGATTCATAGCGTTGGATCGAATCCTACGGGTCGTAAAGGTTATGGAATTTCCAAACAAATTACAAACAAACCTATTGAATACATTTACTGGAATACACCTCATGAACTGGTGGAGCGCTTACGATTGCTTTATGCATCAAAAATAGCTGGCAACACTGGTAATGATAACGAAATTGTTTCCATTATAGAAGAACTCAGAGAAGAAGGTATAATTGAGTAACACCATATCTAGTTAATTTCAAATCAAACATGCCTGTCAACAAGTTCGGACGCAGTTCTCCCAATCGCAAAGTAGTAAGAGGGCCTCCAGGTGTAGGATTTTCTTTAACAACAGGAGGCGACTTTGATATCGGAAATAAGAGATTATGCCATGTAGCTGATGCAATTGATGATGACGATGTCGTCAACAAAAGATATCTCCATATGTTCCAACTAAAAGTATTACCAAAGATTGTGAGAGATGTGTACAGTGAATCCGTTTCTGATTTAAATAATCGCACAATGCAAAGCATTAAAGTTGCGATAAACAACCTTCGTCAGGATATAGAATCTAAATTGTTTATGATTGAGAGAAAAATGGAAGACATACAAGGAAGTCTCCAAGTTTCCTTACAGCCGGAAGTATGGCAACACCCTACACTTCAACAAATGAAATAAAAAAAGAATACGAAAACGGGCAATTTACTAGAGAGGGAGAAAGCAATGCGTCATGATTGGAGTCAAAGAGCAAGTTGTTCTTGAGCTGCATAAACCAGCTCGTCGCAATTTCAGCGGCGACATACCCTGATTAAAGGATTTTGATGACCTTTGGCAAGGCTGATTTAATGGAACTACTACTTATGCTAAAATAAATAAAGGATATAAATATGTTTTGGTAGTTATTGACTGTTATTCAAAATTTGTGTGGACCCGTCCTCTAAAAACCCAAAACTGGAATCGAAACATCTAAAGCAGTTGAGGATATATTCAAACAGGGTCGCGTTCCAAAAACTTGGCAGACAGATAGAGCAAAGAATCTATAACGTACACTGGAGCAAATCATGAACGCTTACAAAGAGTTAATTCACTAACTTCAACAAGTATAGTCTGAAAAAAAGGACAGCAATAGCTGAAACGCGTAATACGAAACCCTGAAAAACATCTACTGTACCGCGCATTTAGTCTGCGAGGTAAGCATTTGTGGATGGATATTCTCAATGAAGTAACGAATACTTACAATAACCGCATTCACTCCACTACTAAAATGAAACCGTCAGATGTGAGACCTGAAACCAACTTAGGGTGTTTTAGTCACCACAAGATCATGGATAAGCAAAAATATAAAGAAGGAGATGTAGTCCGTATCTCTAAATATAAATCACAATTTGCTAAAGGCTATACACCTAATTGGAGTAGCGAATTGTTTAAGATTTATAAAGTGCAGCTAACCAACCCAACTACTTACCTTTTAAAAGACATGAGCGGACAACCAATCCTTGGAGCATTTTACACACAGGAACTACAAATGCTAAGTATTCGGACGTCTATTTAGTGGAAAAGTTTTGAAAAGAAACAAGCGCAATTTGTATGTGAAGTGGTTAGGTTTAGACAATTCGCAACAGCTGGATAAACAAACACAATGTTTTTAGTTAGTTAGTATATATTGTATAAATAAATACATGATAAATACAATAAATTGATACATTACAGCTACTGTATTAACATATTATATAAATAATACAATAATTATTTACACAGGGCCATTTTTAACATTCCCTATTATTCACGTTCCAAAAATCTAATAATCGATGTAGTTCAATGTCATTTTGATATGTAAATTTATGTCTTTATGACCCCAAGCTAAAGTTTCAATACTGCCGAAGTATATACCTCTTATCGTCATCTGGTGAAAGGGCCACTTTATACTTTATTTCTGTTACACATCATGTAGTACGATCGAAATACATGCATACTTCGCAGTACTCGCGTACTATTTTCAATGCAACACTTGTAGTGCTCTGGTTGGATTTTTTCTCTATTACATATGTTTTACTCCTTTAGCCTTTTTAGTTACGTCTTTCTCTGTATAACACAATAGCATTTAGCTCCTGTACCGTAAAACTCATAAATTATTTGACCAGCATACTCATCCTTCATTTTTCAAGTAC